>CM051276.1:48514708-48789708 GCA_027921565.1 Artemia sinica | reverse complement strand
CCAAAAAGGACTTAAGTTTCACATTTGAACCAGAGAATTGTATTTTCCATAATTTTCTTACAAAAAACTAGAGTTTAACGTCAAAAACCCTTATTAGCTCAGATTTTACAGAAAACAGTTTGTTTTTTCGATCCAAAAATGGACTTAAGTTTCACATTTGAACCAGAGAATTGTTATTTTCCATAATTTTCTTACAAAAAACTATAGTTTACGGTCAAAAACCCTAATTAGCTCATATTTTACGGAAAAAGTTTTATTTTTCGATCCATAAATGGGCTTAAGTTTCACATTTGAACCAGAGAATTGTATTATCCATAATTTTCTTACAAAAAACTAGAGTTTACGGTCAAAAACCCTTATTAACTCAGATTTTACAGAAATCGTTTTATTTTTCGATCCAAAAAGGACTTAAGTTCACATTTGAACCAGAGAATTGTATTTTCCATAATTTTCTTACAAAAAACAAGAGTTTACGGTCAAAAACCCTTATTAGCTCAGATTTTACAGAAACAGTTTATTTTTTCGATCCAAAAATGGACTTAAGTTTCACATTTGAACCAGAGAATTGTATTTTCCATAATTTTCTTACAAAAAACTATAGTTTACGGTCAAAACCCTAATTAGCTCAGATTTTACGGAAATAGTTTATTTTTGATCCATAAATGGACTTAAGTTTCACATTTGAACCAGAGAATTGTATTTTCCATAATTTTCTTACAAAAAACTAGAGTTTACGGTCAAAAACCCTTATTAACTCAGATTTTACAGAAATAATTTTTTTTTTCGATCCAAAAAAGGACTTAAGTTTCACATTTGAACCAGAGAATTGTATTTTCCATAATTTTCTTACAAAAAACTAGAGTTTACGGTCAAAAACCCTTATTAGCTCAGATTTTACAGAAACAGTTTTTTTTATCCAAAAAAGGACTTAAGTTTCACATTTGAAGCAGAGAATTGTATTTTCCATAATTTTCTTACAAAAAACTAGAGTTTACGGTCAAAAACCCTTATTAGCTTAGATTTTACGGAAATAGTTTTATTTTTCGATCCATAAATGGGCTTAAGTTTCACATTTGAACCAGAGAATTGTATTTTCCATAATTTTCTTACAAAAAACTAGAGCTTATGGTCAAAAACCCTTATTAGCTCAGATTTTACAGAAAAAGTGTATTTTTTCGATTCAAAAATGGACTTAAGTTTCACATTTGAACCAGAGAATTGTATTTTCCATAATTTTCTTACAAAAAACTATAGTTTACGGTCAAAAACCCTAATTAGCTCAGATTTTACGGAAATAGTTTTATTTTTCGATCCATAAATGGACTTAAGTTTCACATTTGAAAGCTACGATCGTAATGAATGATACCTGTTATCAGAAAAAATGTCAATTGCCAAAAAAAAGGAAAAAAATAAAAAAAAAATGGGGGAAGGGGGCCAAAAAGTTGGAGGGGAGGGGGCATCTTTCGAGTTTGGGGATAGGGGACCTTTGGGGGGTTGATGTTTCTGCTGGTTAGGGTCATTGGTGCTTATGATCCTTGATGGTTCGTACTCACATACACCTTACTACTTGATTTGCAAGGATTTCTAAGTTTTGTTCTGAATTTCATTATTAAAATTATTTTCTTGCCATCTACATCTCTCTTAGTATCAACTTTTTAGTATACTATAACGTTGGACTCTATTTTAAACTGACAACACTGTTCAAACACAACTTGTGTATTATACAGAACACATCGGAGAGGTAAATCTAGGTCAACTCACAATGTCATTCTATCATCATTAACCATTTTCATAGATTGATGTTGTCTCAAATTTATAACAAATTGCCTGAGTTAAAAACTCCGAGGGGTTACCTTAACTGCTAATCACTTTAACCCTTTTTTCTTATTCCCTATTATTCAAATAAGAACGTTCGTATAGTCCATTTTGCGAATCCCTTACCCCTTTTTTGCAAATGTCAATCAAACAATTCTGATTGTAACATCCAATTCTTTTTTAATAACAAACTACTCTCGAGTTCTGTCTCCGATTGGCTCCTAAAAAAATGTCTACGTCAAACGGTACAATCTTGTGCAATTCTTATCAATAACAAAAAACCGTGCCAACTTTTAAAATGTCTATGCTTAAGTATAGTGCCTCAGACGTGGGTTTTCTTGTACGGTTCTTGTATAATTCCAATGTGCAATTGACAACAATAATTCAATCTTTGCCAGCTTTTTAGAATGTTCACGTGTAAGTGTAGTGTCACACGCGTGGGTTTTCTTGTGCAATTCAATGTATATTTTCATTTATTTTTCGAATCAGCACCTAGGTTACTACTACTCTGTCGAGCTTTGTCTCTATCGGGATTTTAATATGCTGTTTAAACATGGTATTCAAACAGTTCGTGGTAACGAACTGTAAGTAAGGAGCGACCCGGCTCAATGGTAACCGAAACTCTAAAAAACGGAATTTTGATACCAATAGATACATCAAAAGAATTAAATTTTAATTGTGATTTCAAATATATAAGTTTCATCAAGTTTAATTTTACTTATCAAAAGTTACACGCCTGAGAAAATTTGGCTGATTTTAGATAAAAGGGGGAAAGACCCCCTAAAAGTTATAGAACCTTATTGAAAATCACACCATCAAGTTCAGCGTATCAGAGAACCCTACCGTAGAGATTTCAAGCTCCTATCTACAAAAATGTGGAATTTTCTATTTTTTGTCAGAAGAAAGATCACCGATGCGTGTTTATTTTATTTTTTTTTCTTTTCCCCAGGGGTGATCGTATCGACCCAGTGGTCCTAGCATATCGTCGGAGGGCTCATTGGACCGAAAATTAAAAGTTCTAGTGCCCTTTTAAAGTGACCAAAAAAATGGAGGGCAACTGCGCCCCCTCCCGCGCTCATTTTTTTCCCAAGGTCACCCGATCAAAACTTTGCGATAGCCATTTTGTTCAGCATGGTCGAAAATATTATAACTATGTCTTTTAGGATGACTTGATCCCTCGAAGCCCCTAGGGGGAGGGCTGAAAGTTATGAACTTCACCCAATGTTAACATATAGTATTGGTTATTGGGAAGTATACAGACGTTTTCAGGGGGAATTTTTTCTGGTAGTGGGGTGTGGGGGTTGTATGGGAGGATCTTTTCATGAAGGAAGTTTTCACGGGGGAAGGGACATTGCTATGAAGGGGGCGCCGGATTTCCCATCATTATTTTAAAAAAAAATCAGAAATTAAATATAAAAAACAAGTTTTTCAACTGAAAGTAAGGAGCAACATCAAAACTTAAAACGAACAAAAAAATATTAGCTATATGATTGGGTTCACCTTCTAGTCAATGCCTCGCTCTTTAAGCCAAAGATTTTTTAGTACTTTCATAAGAGCTATTTATTCTAATTAACGGCCTTTGTGATTAAGGGGTCATTTTTAAAGAATTGGAACAAAATTCGAACTTTAGCTTAAAGAGCAAGGTATTGACTAGAGGGCAAACCCCCTAATATACGTATTAAAAATATATGAATATAGAAGTTCGTTACGTAAGTTAATTCGTAAGTTACGTATATTTGTTACTAATAAAAACGTTCGTAAATAAAATTCAACTAGTTTCGAGAAAGCCATTTAACCAAATAAAAGTAAAATTAATACGCAAACTTCGTTTTAATTATTCATGCACGGTGAGCCAAAATCAAAACCTGCATTAATTAAAAAACGTTCACAAATGAAATAAAAAAAAAACAAGTTTTTTTTAACTGAAAGTAAGGAACGACGTTAAAACTTTAAAACGAACAGAAATTATTCCGTATATGAAAGGAGCTGTTCCCTCCTCAACGCCTCGCTCTTTACGCTAAAGTTTGACTTTCTCACAACTCAATTTTTCTTAAACAATAAAATTTTGTTTTAATTGCAAATTTTTTTAATTAACTTTAACGAAATTCACACCATCAGATTCAGCTTATCAATGAACATTATTAAAGAAGCTTCAAACTCCTGTCTGCAAAAATGTGGAATTTTGCATTTTTAATTAACTTTAACGAAAATTACACCATCACATTCAGCTTATCAGAGAACCCTATTAAAGAAGTTTCACGCTCCTATCTGTAAAAAGGTGAAAATTTGCATTTTTAGCTCGAAAAAAGATCACGATGCGTGCTCTCCAAAAAAAGAGGGCAACTAGGCCCCCTCCCACTCTCATTTTTTTCTCAAAGTCACCCAATTAAAATTTTGAGATAGCCATTTTGTTCAGCATAGTCGAAAATCTAATAAATATGTCTTTTAGGATGACTTAATCCCCCACAGTTCCCAGGGGAAGGGCTGCAAGATATGAACTTTGCCCATTGCTTACATATTGTATTGGTTATTGGGAAGTATACAGACATTTTCATGAAGGATTGTTTTCTGGTGGGCTGGGGCTGGAGGAGGGGGTTGCTCGGGAGAATCTTTCCGTGGAGGATGTTTCTTTGGGGTAAGGGGCATTTCTATGAAGGGTGCACCGGATTTCCAAGCATTATTTAAAAAACGATCAGAAATTAAATTAAAAAAAAAACAAGTTTTTTCAACTGAAAGTAAGAAGCAACATTAGAACTTAAAACGAACAGAAATTATTACGTATATGAGGGGGTTCTCCCCCAATTCATTACCTCGCTCTTTACGCTACAGGTTTTTTTAGTGCTTTCAAAAGAGCTATCTATTCTAATTAAACGACCTTTGTGATTCAGGGGTTTGTGAATTAAAATTTTTTTTAACTTTTAGCGTGAAGAGCGTGGTATTGACTAAGGGGAGAACCCCCTCATATACGTAATAACGTATACGTAATAAAAAAAAAGAAGCGATACGGCTCAATAGTAATCGAAACTTGTAAAAACGGAATTTTGATGTCAATAAATGTATCAAAAGAATGGGCTTATAATGCTGATTCTAAATATATAAATTTTATTAAGTTTAGTATTACTCATCAAAGGATACAAGCCTGAGAAAATTTACCTGATTTTTTAAAGAGGGAGGAAACATCCCCTACAAGTGAAAGAATTTTAATGAAAATCCCACCTTCAGATTCAACGTATCAGAAAATCCTATTACATAGGTTTCAAGCTCATGTCTGCAAAAAGTGATAACATCTTTTTGGATCTAGTGAACTTTAAAACCAGCTGTGAAATTGTATTAATTCAGTGCTTTGAGCTATAATATATTCAGTGACCTTGAGGATTATTATACACAATTATTTCTGCTACAGATTATAATCTAAGGTAAACTTATTGATATGGACTAATTGCTTTGTTTGGATTATTAATACGGTAGCAACAACAGTTCAAATTTTAAGGGAAAGAAAAGGAAGGAAAGAAGGGAAAGAAAAGGAAAAAGGAAAGAAAGAAAAAGGATTATTTGGCTAATAAAAATAGTTTAGTAGCCAAATTTTCATTATTTTTTCGCTGATTAGCGGGAACAAACACAAGAGCCGTATCGGTACCGGCCGGATATTGATCCTTAAACTGCTGGGGAAAGGCGATTTGGGTACCCGCACTTCCCACAGGTTTTGTTAGCTGTATCTCGTCAGCATTCTTTCTGTGTAGTTCATTCAGCATTCATTCACCCAAGAAACGAGTGAATAGCCAGAGGCGATACGTATATGTTTGCGAATACTTTCTGTACCGGTTTTGGATGTGATTAAGGACTTGGATTGTTAATTGTTGTGACATCATTGGGTACGATTGGACTTAATTTGGATAGATTATAAGCGAAAGAAAAATGGCAAAAATCAAGTATTTATATAGCCCTTTTTTAAATTTCATCCAGCGTTCACTTATCTTCAAAGATATTCCCCATGAATCGGTTGTAAGCACTGCCGTGAGATTTTTTGACAAGGAATCTGTCACACAAGCCGTAAGATTTATACGAGATCAATTAGATAAAGATGGAACCATTTTGAAAGAGCGTAGAAGCACAATAAATGCATCTGTTTTTGTAGAAGATGCGATTCATGCTGTGAAGGAATTGGACGCTAAGGGTGATTTCCCTTTCAAATTCACTATTTATGATCCATCTGAGACTCCTTCCATACCTCACGATGTATTTACCTCATTAACGTGCAAACTAAACGAATGTGGTGAAAAAATGAATGCATGGCTGGACCGATGCAACGCCAGTTTTGTCACTAAAACGTGGCCTACTCCCAGCGAATCTCTAAGTATCCCGCTTCACGTAAAAGAAGCACCACCCGAAATCTATAAATCGTGCCAAAAGCAGAAAGAATTTCTTGATTCCAATGGTGCATCCGGAAAAGTACAGAAGGTAGTTACGAGAAGCGATACGCTGGTGTTGTATGTTAGAACCGAGCATGATGCAGAAGCTATAGCTAATAGCATAAAATCGAATTCCGCGGCTGTAGTTAAAGTCCATAAACCGAAATTCCTGGCAGTGGCTAAATTTGTCCCTGAAGATACGACAAACGAGGAGATTGAGTCTGCTATGGAAGGGATCCAAGAAGCGAAACGCTATGGTACTAGCAAGTCAGTCAAGCTAACATTCAGAGACAAAGAAGCTCTTGAAAAAGCACTGAAATATGGCGTTTACGTCGGTTATTGCCATATCAAGGTGGACAAATACGTTGCCGCCCCTCTGAGGTGTTTTAAATGCCAAAAGTTTGACCACTTGCAACGAGATTGCCCTAAAAATGCGAAGTGTTCCAGGTGCTCCGGCGATCACGAAAACCCTAAAGACAATCCATGTGTCCGTGACACTAAATGTGCTAATTGCTCTGGAAAGCATCCATGTTATAGCTCGCAATGCCCGGTTTATAAAAGACAATTAGAGGCTAGTTCAAACAAACGTAAGCAATGAATGCAACTATCTCGCTTTATAGCAGAAATATATACGGGCACGCTCCACACAAGCTGTCTCTTTTAAGTGATCTAGTAACCAAGCATAGCATAATATGCATTCAGGAACATTTGGTAACAGCCGATCATTCAGCAATCCTTGACCGATTTCCAGGAAAGGACTATTTTTTGCAGCCTGCTATCCGCAACAGCTCAGTTGGAAGGCCGAGTGGTGGAATCTTGATCATTGCAGACTCCAATTTGCAATGCACGCTAATTGATTCATGCGATTCTTTTTCTGCGATCAGAGTTCCTGGTCCAAATGGCTTTATAGTCATATCAGTGTACCTCCCTACAAATTATCGTGATGTCCTCTCAGAAAGGTGTTACACGAAGGCTTGTGCGAGACTCAGGAGGTTGGCCGAACAATACAAGTCAGAAAAGATTTTTATCTGTGGGGACTTCAACTGTCAGCTTCTGGATGATGATCGTTTTTTCACCATATTAAGGGGGTGTCTGCCAGACGCTATGGCCCCGGTTCCCAAATCCCAGTCCTTCATGTTTGTCCACAGCGCATCCCTGGCTACATCAGATATCGATCACTTTTTCGTAAATTTCCTACTTCCGACCGGGATTAAAGCCATTGTTGACTCGGAACACAATTGTAGCGATCACCTTGGGATTAGCTTAATGGTACCATTCTCCACCTACAAGCGGTGCCCCGGGCGATCATGGTTTATCAAGAGTGAATGGCAAAGGATAGATCAGTCCTTGTACAAAGATATTCTTGACTCAACTCTTGCTAAAATCAAAGTACCGTTCCACCTGCTTACTCATGGCCAAAATGAAGACAGACTAGCCCTGAACATCTTTTGCTCCAAAATTGTTCATTCGATGAAGCTCGCGGAATCTGCCGCTGTTCCAGTGGCAAAAGTGTACCCCAACACTCGTAAAAAGGGATGGGATAACCCAAATGTCAAGTTTGCCAAGAAGAGATCCAAGTTCTGGTACGAACTGTGGAAGGACTGCGACAAACCCCGCTCTGGAGTAGTTTTTCAGTGCTTTCAACATGCCAAAAAAGAATTCAAACGTACTGTCGAGAATATGCAAGTCCAGCAAGTGGAGCAGTTGTCTTGTGATTGCAGGAGTGACCCAAACATCTTATGGAAGCGATTCCAATCTAAAAGGGCCGACGCTGATGTGCAAAGTCCCATTCCCGATGAAAGTTGGGTAAACCATTACAAGGACGTGTTTGCGCCACCACCCAACGAGCTGGACTCCGTATTTAAATCTGAGTTAGATAGGCAATTAATCAGCGCAAAACTCCGCCGCACTGATGTCATTGTTTCCAAATGGCATATTGAGATAATTGTGAGAAAATTGAAAAAGATCAAGTCTCCAGGGCTCAATGGGATCACTCCGAGGCACTTATAGCACGGCACAGAACGTCTAAATGAGTACTTAGCCTTACTATTCCAAATGAGCATCGAGCAGGGACTCACACCTGCCAACTTTCATGGTTGCCGCACATCCAATATTCTGAAAAAGAATCGAGATCCCTTGATTTGTATAAGCTACAGACTAATCACAGTTTCATCGGTTATCAGCAAAGTATTTGAGAAGGTACTGTTGCCCCACATTACGTCACACGCTCTAATGGGAGACAAACAACTTGGATTCAGAAATGGGTTGGGCTGTGGACACGCCCATCGGCTACTAAGAAGAATAATGAGGTCTACATCTTTAGTTAAAGAGCCACTCTTTGCCTGCAGTGTCGACATTTCCGCTGCGTTCGATTCTGTCGTCCAATCGCAGGCACTGTGGTGCCTCTTAGATTCAGAAGTCGACCCCGCATTGTCCTTGTTCTCCATGACTGGTACTCCCACACGCATATTCGTCTAGCTTTGGGATGGGAAACAATCTCCGGTCACCGCAAGCAAAAGCTTTCTGAACCCATTCGGCTCTTCAAAGGAGTTTGGCAAGGATCTGCTCTAAGCCCTATCATCTTTAATTCTGCGATTTACTCTTTAACTAGATTCGTTCGTGGGACCTTCTTTTTGGAGGGCTTGGATCTAAGCTTAATTTCTTATGCAGATGACTTGTTGCTCCTAAGCAGCACGCTGAGGGGTCTACAAGAGATTCTTCGTCTTTTAGTGACCCTATACAGAAGAATAGGACTACGAGTCAACATAGAGAAAACCGAATTTATCGTTTTTAGCGGCACCAACTCGACCAATTCCAATCTTGTCCTTGACGGTATCAGAATCCAGCAGTCCCAGTCCCTAAATTACCTTGGTATCACGTATGGCCAGACGCCTAGGTCAACTAGAGGCTTGTTGGCTGAATCAGTCTGTAAATCTATCCGCTCAGCATATGGAAAAGCTGTCAAATGCAAGTGGTCATTTAATCGATTTATTAAGTCAAAACTATTCAACGCCGTCGTCTCTCCTGCCATCTGGTATATATCACCCTTGTGGGAAATGTTGTCCCTCACCGAGCGTCAAAAATACGAACCACGTACTACAGATTTGCAAAATTTTTGCTGGGACTTCCACTAAGATTTTCTAACACGGAGATCTCATCCATATATGGAATCCTTGATCCATCAACCAAGGTGATTGATCTAGAACGGAGAGCCTCAAGACGATCCCTCAGTAAACTCTACGACTCACCGCTGACTCAACTGTTTCTGTGAATGAATTACCTGTATTTAATTTTTAGTGTTGAACATGTTTTTCTTCTTTCTTTGTTTCATTTTGTACTCCGCTTTTTTTTTCTCCATTTCTCCATTGTAAGCGGGCATAAATAAATATATATATATATATATATATATATATATATATATATATATATATATATATATATATATATATATATATATATATATATATATTATATATATATATATATATATATATATATATATATATATATATATATATATATATATATATATATATATATAGTATATATATATATATTATATTATATATATATATATATATATATATATATATATATATATTATATATATATATATATATCTGCAACGTATTTTTTGCCAGAAGAAAAATATACGAACATAGAAGTTCGTTACGTAAGTTAATTTGTAAATTACGTCAGAACCAAATTTAGAGACAGCCATTTAGCAAAAGAAGAGTAAAATTTTTATGCAAATTTTGTTTACTTATTCAATGACGGTGAGCCAAAATAAAAGCTGCATTAACTAAAAAACGATCAGAAATCAAATAAAAAAAACAAGTTTTTTTAACTGAAAGTAAGGAGCGACATTAAAACTTAAAACGAACAGAAATTATTCCGTATATGAAAGGGGATGTCCCCTCCACAACGCCTCGCTCTTTACGCTAAAGTTTAACTATGTCTCACAACTTTATTTTTTAAAACAATAAAAACTTTAGCGTAAAGAGTGAGGCATTGAGGCATTAAAACTGATGAGCATTCAGCAATTAATATTATTATACATCAAATATTCAGTTTAATTTATTGGTTCTTTCTGAGTTGTTCAAAACGAATTTAGTTTCACTAAAAACAAGAGTTTGGATGCTGCCCCCTTCCTTAACTGTAAAACCAAAAGGCTACTGCGTCATTGGTGCTTCACTGAAAACAAATTATAAGTAGTATGGTGTCAATTAAAGGAAGAGGGCAGGTGAGATATTACTGTATCAATTAAAGGAAGAGGGCAGGTTGGGCATTACTGCATCAATGATAGGTAGAGGGCAGTTGGGATATTACTGTATCCATTAAAGGAAGAGAAAGAGGGTGAGGGACTTGGAGAGGCCCATTTTTTTTAAAGTTTTTTCAACTTTTTTAGATGTCTTAGAATGACATGAAACATACTTAAAACATAAAAAAATTACATTTAATATTTTCCAAATTCAAAATGAGAAAGATATAGATATGTTAATCGTGACTTTTGCTATTAGAAAAATAATGTTTGTAGTACCACTTTTTTTGGTCTGAATTTTTTTTTACTTAGAAAATTATTCAACTTTTTTTGAAATAGTTTTTTTTTTTCGTCAATTTTTTAGTTCCACTTCTGTTCTGAATTTTAAAAGAAGAAGAAAAGTTCAACTTCTCTTCTGGATATTTCCATGAAAGTGAAAAAAATGCTAAGGTTTGATTCTGAATTTTTTCCAGGGAAGAGAAAAAATCCTAAACTTCAATTCTGAATATTCCGGAGAGAAAAAAAGTAACACATCAGTTCTGAGCTCCCTCAAAGAAAGAAGAAGTTCCACTTAAGTTCTGAATTTTCTCAAAGAAAAGAAGAAAAGTTCAAGTTCTCTTCTGAATTTTTCCTGAGAAGAGAAAAATGTTACACTTCAATCCTGAATTTTTCAAAGAAGAGAAAAAGATATATTCCGGTTCTGTGATTCACCAACGAACATAAAAAAGTTCCATTTTTTTCTGAATTTTAAAACAGAGGAAAAAAATACTAAGGTATGGTTCTGAATTTTTTGAGAGAATAGTAATATTTCCAATTCAATTATGAATTTTCTCAAAAGAGAAAAAGAATTCTCACTTCACTTCTGAATTTTCTCAGTGAAGAGAAAAATGACACTTTTCTTTTTTTCTGACTTGGAATTTTTTGAACTTGGAAAATTATTCAACTTTTTTGTTTTTTTATTTGTGCGGCTGCATTAGTGGTACTATATGGGAGCTCCTCGACAGTACATGGTTTATTATCTATTTTCAATCCAAGACCAAAGGCTTATGGAATGGACTATTACAAAGATCATTCATCAATAACGAGCTATTGTCTTGGAACTTGGTTTGCAAAGATGTGGGAACGTCTTACTCGAGGCCTTAATATTACAACCAGGACATTTTTCAATTTTTTTTTACATGTCTTAAAATGACATGAAATATGCATGTGGCTACACCAGAGGTACTCTATGATTGCTCATCGACACTATGAGGCCGCCCCACTGGTACTCTATGGTTTGCTGTTAACAATTCATGGTTTATTCTATATTTTTGATCATTATTGATTGTGCACTGGAAGGATAAACACATAAATCTTATTTAAAAAAAGTGAAAATGAAATACTTCAAGAAAGTATGTTCACATAACAGAGCTATCGTAGCATTTAATGCTGACAAGTACAAATATTTGAACTATGAGAAAAGCACTAATGGTGACACCATTGGAAATATATGTGTGCATTGTCATGAAAGTGAGAGATTGAATTCCTTTGGAGTACCAAAAAAATTCAACTTTTATAATGGTGGATATGCGAGATTAAGATCACCGGAGATGACTGCACTCAAAGAGAATACCAACATAAAATTAATAGTCGATCACGAGTGCCAACTTCTTGCTTATACTTCTGGGAACACGTTACCTGTTGATACATCCCATCGTCAGCTTTCGGGCATTAGCATTCAACGGAAGGTCAAAAGAATGCATTAGCATTCAACGGAAGGTCATTAGCATTCAACGGAAGGTCATGATGAGTGTACTACAGCATCAATGTCATAAATCATATCATGTCTATGTACCTGAACTCTAACCTTTGTAAAAGCAATATGACAATAGACAGTGAAATCACACTGTCTATTGCTCTGTCGTCGGTGCTTTTCTTTTCTTACAATTGTCATTAATTTCCATGTTGATATTATTTACCAATGCTCTTTTTATTTTAGCGGTGACTTCACTGTATATTACCACATTATTTTTACACAGGTAACAATTCTGACACTAAGACATGATATGTTTTATGACATTTGTGCAGCAGTATGCCTGTCTTCTTTTTACCTTCCGTTGAATACTAATACTCGAAAGATGGCATATGACTTATCAAGAGGTAACGTTTTACCTGCGCTAAGACCAAGAAGACGACCCTCGTCATCAACTATTACTTTTAGGCTTGCATTATCTTTGAGCACTAACATCTCTGGAAATTATATTCTATTATATCCACCACCAGTACTTTTGAATAATTTCGATACTCCAAAGAAATTCAATCTTTAACTGTCATTACAATGCACGCATACATTTCCAATGGTGTCACCATTAGTGCTTTTTTCATAGTTCAAATATTTGTCTTTGTCAGCATTTAATACTACGATAACTCTATTATGCGCACATACTTTCTTGAAGTATTTCATTTTCACTTTTCATCATTGCTATTATTCTGTTCAACGATGATATCTGATCGTAAACTACCAGTGATACTTTTAATGTTCATTGAAACTCCGCTTTTCATAGAATTGTCCTTAGCGATGTTATCTATCCATGTCCTTTTAATTTTGCCTGTGACTTCACTTTCTATTGTCACATTATTTTTACAAAGGTTACAGTTCTGGCACATAGACATGATATGATTTATGACATTGATGCTGCAGTATGCTCGTCTTCTTTTGACCTTCCGTTGAATGCTAATACCCGAAAGCTGACGATGGGATTTTTGATTGCAAGAAGATTCAAGTTTTTAAAAATTCCTTATTTCAAAATCAAACTTTTAAAAAAAAATCAAATGTTCATCAAAGTATCAAAACTGGTATCAAACTAACAATATCAAAGTGAAACAATGGGTTTGTGTCAACCTCTGAGTTTTTATTATCTAACGTTTGAAATATTTTTAACAAAATGGCTATCTCAAAATTGTCATCGGATGGATTTGGAGGGGGAAAGGGCGTGAGGGGAGGGCTAATTGCCCTTCGATCTCGTTTGACTCTTTAAAAGTGAACTAGAACTTTCTATTTCCAACCAAATGAGCCCTCTCTGAAGTTTATACGAGCATCCCTTCTATAAGAACCATATATAACCCCAGAGCAGGGCTTCTACTATCCCCGAATTTTCGGGGATTTCCCCGAAAATCAATGCGTCTCCCCGAAAAAATTTATTTTTCCCCGAATCCCTGAACTTTCCCTGAAAATCGTTCAACCACGGTTTAACTCCTGGTGACTATCCCCAGCAAACATTGCTTTACATACCATAATTTTTCACTACTCTCTTGTTCGTTAATTTTCGTCTCCTGTGTTACTTTGCATGAGAACCAGACCGATACATTTTAATTATAGACGGTTCGTTATATTTTCACAAAAGTATCACTTTCTTTTATTTAGATTTAATAATTTCGAATGCAGCATTCCAAATTCTATAAGATTCTTACATTTACATTATTCGTGGTCAAGTATCTTGACAAAATTAGCCAAGAATTATACTTGAAGTAGTGTGACGGAACGTTCAGTTAGATTCTGAATTTTGAAATTGAACTTCTAAAGAAAGAGAATTGTTTTGAAAACCGAATCATAAGTTTAAATTTGGTTTTCTTTTGCAATTTTCGGTTTTGGACATACTGTATTAATGTTTAATACTTAATAATTGAACGCATAATATATTGAAGAAATTGATCTTTTTGCCAGGAATTCTTACCATTTAAATTTTTGTTTTATTCGGTTTGTAAAATTTAAGATCTTTTCTTTTTATCTGAGAATTGTATTTGTCATACCACCCTTTATCCTCAAACGTATTCACCCAGCACTCCCTCACAATTATTATTCTGGTCCCTTCACCCGTGTAGTATTTTCAGTGGGCGTAATATTTAAACTGCAGTTTTAGGAACTTTTTACGGTCTTGCAAACCTGTTAGTCAGGCAAAGGAAATTTTACGGAAAATAGATTCTGCTCAAATTCGGGATAGCCAAGTAAATTTGTTTAAATATCTAAGGCCTACCTTTACAACTTCTAATGCTTTAACAATTAGTAACCCTGTATGAAGGCTAATTCTGAGATAAAATTTTTTTTTAAGAAAATGTGGTATAATTTATTTCTTCCTAAGAACTATCCCTAGATACGATCTTCTTACCATAAGAAATGCACATCTTCCTCCCCTCCTTATGAGGCAAAATTTAGCTACAGACTGTGTAAAAGGTCGAGTAATAGAGGATTCAAACGGAAGTAACCCCAAAAATATTATCCATAAGAAAATTTACAGTACAGCTTAAAGTAAAAATTTGGGTATTAGGCTCATATTGTTTTCTCGTCAAGTTTTCAATATTTTCGGACATATTTATCACGAACAGTTGGTTAATAATGCCAAATAATGTTAGTGCGAAGTAAAAGAATTAGTAAATTTTATATGATTTGTAGCCTACATCTATCATGTCCAGGCATTAGATGGGCTGATATAAAAATGAGAATGCAATAAGTATTATATTTGGAATATGGATGGTCACAGGGTTGGTGGGAGGGTTGGGGGTTAATCGGTGACTATATAGTAATTATGAGGTCACCAAAAGAAAGAAAAGCATAGTAGAGACAAACAATGAAAAAAATGTATGTTCCGAAGGGGTAATTTCCGCACGGGGGTGGGTATTTTCCGAGAGTATTTTTCGCGGGGGATATTTTCCACGGGGGTACTTTCCGTGGGGAGTATTTTCAGGTGGGAAGAATTTCCTGTGGGGTATATTTTTGTGAGGAGGGGGGGATATTTTCCGTTTTTTCGTGGAAGGATTTTTTTTTGGGGGGGGGGGGTAAACCCCTAAGTCCTAGAAGCAGCATGAAAAACCAATAATGTCTCAATTGTCGTCCAAATTCCCTTTTTAATTTAAGTTTAAATTTACTTGTTTAGTTTAGTTCGTTTTAAGTTTTAATATTATCCCGTACATATAGGTTGAATTTGTCTATTTAATTTACTTATCTAGAAACCGCAAACAATATTTTTTTTGTTTTTAAATATTATTAATGAATTTCTGATATTAATGACTTAATAAGAAATTGCTACTTGTATTTACAGTTCACATGTGTTCACTATTTTTCTTTCTTTTTTTTAAACAGTTTTCAAGTTTTGCCGCAATATCAGCAATTAGTGTTTTCAGCTATGGGTTCCAATCCCGGTCTCTGGCTCTAAAACCTATTTGTAAAAGGCTTGATTTACTACGCAGATACGAGCCCTATTTGAGCCTGAAAACGAGGCTAAAACCAATTTTGGCACCCAAATTTTTGCAACGAAATTCCATTTGTTTTTTTCCCCGAAAAACCCCCGAATCTTGAAGACTTGTCCCCGAAAACTCCCCGAATTTGTGAGACTTGTCCCCGGATTTTAATTTTTGAGAGTGGAAGCCCTGCCCCAGAGTATAAATTTCAACGCCTGTCCCTGGGCCCTGGGGGGTAGTGTCGACCCCGAAGTTTTAATATCTGATGTTTGAACTATTTTTAACAAAATGGTCATCTCAAATTTTTTATCAGATGGGTTTATCCATCCGATAAGCCCAAAGGCGTGGAGGGCGGGAGGGGCTTGTTGCCCTCCGATTTTACAATGCCTTCCCCCCAGGCCCAGAGAGATTTTGTCGACACCGGATTTTTTGTTATCTGACCTTTGAACTATTTTAAAACCATCGCTATCTCAAAATTTGTATCGGATGGGCTTGAGGGGAAAAGCTTGGGGGGATAGGGGCCCTCTGATCTGTTGACTCTTGAAATTGAAATAGAACTTTCAATTTTCATTCAAATCAGACCTCTCTGAAGTTTATACGAGCATCCCTTCCATAAGAACCATATATGCCCCCAGGGCCTAACTTGCAATGCCTGCCCCCGGGCCCTGAGTGGTTGTGTTGACACCGGAGTTTTTTTATCTGACCTTTGAACTATTTTTAACAAAATGGCTACCTCAAAATTTGTATCAGATGGGTTTGGGAAAAAAGGGGCATGGGGGAATAGTTGCCCTCTGATCACTTTTGACTCTTAAAAACTGAACTAGAACTTTCAATTTCCAATGAAATGAGCCTTCTCTGAAGTTTTTATGAGCATCCCTTCCATAATAGCTATGTATTCCCCCAGGAATAACCTACAACGCCTACCCCGGGCCCTGAAGGATTATGTCGACACCGGAGTTTTCGTTATATGATCTTTGAACCATTTTGAAAAAAAATGGCTCTCTCAAAGTTCTTATCGGATGGGCTGAGGAAAATAGGATGTGGAGAGGTGGGCTAGTTGCCCTCCTATCTCTTTTGACTCTTAAAAAGTGAACGAGAACTTTCGATTTCCAATTATATGAGCCCTCTCTGAAGTTTATACGAGCATCCCTTCGATAGGAACTATATATGCCCCCAGAGCATTACTTACAACGCCTGTTTCCAGGCCCTGGGTGGGTTGTGTCGACCCTGGAGTTTTCATTATATGATCTCTGAACTATTTTTAAGAAAATGGCAATCTCAAAGTTCTAATCGGATCGGTTTGAGGAAAAAAGGGCATGGGAGGGGGGGGGGTGCTAGTTGCCCTCCGATATCTTTTGACTCTTTAAAAGGGAACTGGAACTTTCAATTTCCAATCAAATGTGCCCTCTCCAAATTTTATACGAGCATACCTTCCATAAGAACCACATATGCCCCCAGAGCAATACTTACAACGCCATCACCAGGTCCTGGGGGGGTGTATCGACACAGAAGTTTCTCTTACCTGACCTTTGAACTATTTTTAACGAAATGGCCATACGTAAAGGATTTTTTGTTATATGATCTTTGAACTATTTTTAATAAAATGGCTACCTCAAATTTTTATCAGATGTATTTGGGAAAAAGGGCTAGTACAGAGGGAGGTGCTACTCGTGTCACCCACCCCTGCTGCCACCTACAACTTTTTTACATAGTTTAATGGGGACAGTGTCAATGACTTCTTTCTCCAAGGTCTCTTTCTCCAGGTGTGTTTTTGGCCAAGTGTCCGCTATGGGAGAATGTTATGATCTAGGAAAGAGTTTTTGTTGTTTTTGGCCAAGTGCCCGCTAGGGGAGAATGTTATGATCTAGGAAAGAGTATTTGTTGTTGTTGTTTTGGCCATGTGCATAGAGTCATTAGGGAGAACACGTGGTTAATTAAAGCGATTGGGAATTTGGAACACATGTGCTGTCAGTCATTAATCAAATTGTTTCCGGGCAAAGTTTAATAATGTCTGACAGGTACTGTCAATCATTAATCAAATTGTTTCCAGGCGAAGTTTAATAATGTCTGACAGGTGATGTCAAGATTGATTGATATGTCACGAAATGGGAATTAATTTGTTGTTTCTAAGTGGAATTATTGATTCAAGAAAGGGGAATTAATTTGTTGTTTCTAAGGGGAATTATTGATTCAAGAAAGAGGAATTAATTTGTTGTTTCTAAGGGGAAGGTGGGGAAGAGATATATTGATTGCGTAATAGAAGGGAGAGAATTCCCGAGAAATTGATTACATAATCGGTAGAACCCTATAAGGAGCTCGTGACGGGAATCCATTTATGGGCATAGAATGACGTAATCAACTAGGACAAATGGATTTCTGAGAAATTGATTACATAATCGGTAGAACCCTATCAGGAGGTCCTGACGGGAATCCATTTATGGGCATAGAATGACGTAATCAACTAGGGCAAATGGATTTCTGAGAAATTGATTACATAATCGGTAGAACCCTATCAGAAGGTCATGACGGGAATTCATTTATGGGCATAGAATGACGTAATTGACTAAGACAATTGGATTTCTGAGAAATTGATTACATAATCGGTAGAACCCTATCAGGAGGTCCTGACGGGAATCCATTTATGGGCATAGAATGACGTAATCAACTAGGACAAATGGATTTCTGAGAAATTGATTACATAATCGGTAGAACCCTATCAGAAGGTGATGACGGGAATTCATTTATGTGCATAGAATGACGTAATCGACTAAGACAAGCAAGTTACTTTCTTAATGTCCCTCCTAAACCCATTTTCCAACTTGAAGTACTTATCTTTTTCACTCACAACTATACTTTACAGCTTTTTGGATACCTCAACACCAAGAAATACTTTTCAAAGACCATTTCAGAGCAAGTTACTTGCTTAATGTCCCTCCTAAACCTATTTTGCAACCTGAAGTACTTATCTTTTTCACCCACAACTATACTTTACAGCGTTTTGGATACCTCAATACCAAGAAATACTTTTCAAAGACCATTTCAGAGCAAGTTACTTTCTTAATGTCCCTCCTAAACCCATTTTCCAACTTGAAGTACTTATCTTTTTCACCCACAACTATACTTTACAGCTTTTTGGATACCTCAACATCAAGAAATACTTTTCAAAGACCATTTCAGAGCAAGTTACTTTCTTAATGTTCCTCCTAAACCCATTTTCCAACTTGAAGTACTTATGTTTTTCACCCACAACTATACTTTACAGCTTTTTGGATACCTCAACACCAAGAAATACTTTTCAAAGACCATTTCAGAGCAAGTTACATTCTTAATGTCCCTCCTAAACCCAGTTTCCAACTTGAAGTACTTATCTTTTTCACTCACAACTATACTTTACAGCTTTTTGGATATCCTCAACACCAAGAAATACTTTCAAAGACCATTTCAGAGCAAGTTACTTTCTTAATGTCCCTCCTAAACCCATTTTGCAACTTGAAGTACTTATCTTTTTCACCCACAGCTATACTTTGCAGCTTTTTGAGTGTCCCAACACCAAGAAATACTTTTCAAAGACCATTTCAGAGCAAGTTACTTTCTTAATGTTCCTCCTAAACCCATTTGCAACTTGAAGTACTTATCTTTTTCACCCAAAACTATACTTTACAGCTTTGGATACCTCAACACCAAGAAATACTTTTCAAAGACCATTTCAGAGCAAGTTACTTTCTTAATGTCCCTCCTAAACCCATTTTCCAACTTGAAGTACTTATCTTTTTCACCCACAACTATACTTTACAGCTTTTTTGTTACCTCAACACCAAGAAATACCTTTCAAAGACCATTTCAGAGCAAGTTACTTTCTTAATGTCCCTCCTTTCAATTTAAAATTTTCTCAACGAAGTCAAGGAAAGTTCAAGTTCTCTTCTGAACTTTACCAAAGAACACACTTCAATTCTAATTTCTCCAGAGAAAACAAAAATCTTCCACTTCAGTTCTTTATTTCACAAAGACATAAAGAAATTTAAAGTTCAATTCTAATTTTTCGATGGAAGATAGAAAAAGTAATACCATACTTGTGAATATTTTCCCGGAAGATAAAAAGTTCTAGTTCAATTTAAAATTTTCTCAACGAAGTGAAGAAAAGTTCAAGTTCTCTTCTGAATTTTACTAAAGAACAATTCATTTCTAATTTCACAAAAGACATAAAGAAATTTAAAGTTCAATTCTAAATTTTTCGGTGGAAGATAGAAAAAGTAATACCATACTTGTGAATATTTTCCCGGAAGATAAAAAGTTCTAGTTCAATTTAAAATTTTCTCAACGAAGTGAAGAAAAGTTCAAGTTCTTTTCTGAACTTTACCAAAGAACACACTTCAATTCTAATTTCTCCAGAGAAAATAAAAATCTTCCACTTCAGTTTTAAGTTCCCCAAAGAAATAAAGAAATTTAAAGTTCTATTCTAAATTTTTAGATGGAAGATAGAAAAAGTAATACTATGATTGTGATTGTTTTCCATGAAGATCAAAAGTTTCACTTTATTTATAATTTTTCTTAAATTCAGTTCTGATTTTTCTCAAAGAGATGAAAAATTTAAAGTTCTGTTCCAAATTTTTCATAGAAGATAGAAAAAGTTATACATTGATTGTGAATATTCAACATGAAGATAAGGAACTCCACTTTAATTCTGAGTTTTCTCGAAGAAGTGCAAATTGTTCAAGTTCTCTTCTGAATTTTCTTAAAGAAGAGAAAAAAGTTAACTCAATTCTGAATTTTACCAATGAAAATGAAAAAACCTTCCACTTCAGTTCTTAATTTCTCAAAGACATAAAAATTTAAAATTCAGTTCTAAATTTTTCTGTAGAAGATAGGAAAAGTTATACTATGATTGTGATTATTTTCCAGTGAAGATAAAAAGTTTCACTTTAATTCTAATTTTCTTAAATTCAGTTCCGATTTTTTGCAAAGAGATGAAAAATTTAAAGTTCTGTTCCAAATTCTTCATAGAAGACAGAAAAAGTTATACATTGATTTGAATATTCGACATGAAGATAAGGAGCATCACTTTAATTCTGAGTTTTCTCGAAGAAGTGCAAAATGTTCAAGTTCTCTTCTGAATTTTCTTAAAGAAGTGAAAAAAGTTAGCTCAATTCTGAATTTTACCAATTAAAATGAAAAAAAGCTTCCACTTCAGTTCTTAATTCCTCAAAGACATAAAAAATTCAAAGTTCTCTTCTAATTTTTCCAAGAAAATAAAAAGGCACCACTTCAGTTCTGGTTTTTTTCTCAAAGAGATGAAAAATTTAAAGTTCTATTCTAATTTTAAATTAAATTTTAGCTCCTTTGTCTTATGGATTTACCCAACAAATTTTTAAATTAGAAAATGAGTGACTCGTTCTATTATTAAAGACAATCGTTCAAACTCGTTCATCTAACCTCCAAAACAATAGGTTAGGTTAGGTATAAATAAATATTAATAAATAAATAGAAACATTTCTACATGTTTAAGTTAGGTTAGGTTAGGTTAACTTATCATGAGCGCTCATGATAAGTTAACCTAACCTTTTCCGGCGAGTATGGTTAGGTTAGGTTAGGCTAGATTAAGTTAGGTTAGATTAGGTTAGGTTAAGTTAGGTTAGCCTAAGTACGCTTTACTTAGGTTAGGTTAGGTTAGGTGAGAGACAGGCAAAAAGTTAGGTGTATGATTAGGTTAGGTTAGATTAAGTTAGGTTAGGTTAAGTTAGGTTAGGCTAGGTTAGCCTACGTACGCGCGCGTACGTAGGCTAACCTAGCCTAACCTAACCTAACCTAACTTAATCTAACCTAACCTAATCATACACCTAACTTTTTGCCTGTCTCTCACCTAACCTAACCTAAGTAAAGCGTACTTAGGCTAACCTAACCTAACTTAACCTAACCTAATCTAACCTAACTTAATCTAGCCTAACCTAACCTAACCATACTCGCCGGAAAAGGTTAGGTTAACTTATCATGAGCGCTCATGATAAGTTAACCTAACCTAACCTAACTTAAACATGTAGAAATGTTTCTATTTATTTATTAATATTTATTTATACCTAACCTAACCTATTGTTTTGGAGGTTAGATGAACGAGTTTGAACGATTGTCTTTAATAATAGAACGAGTCACTCATTTTCTAATTTAAAAATTTGATGGGTAAACCCATAAGACAAAGGAGCTAAAATTTAATTTAAAATTAGAATAGAACTTTAAATTTTTCATCTCTTTGAGAAAAAAACCAGAACTGAAGTGGTGCCTTTTTATTTTCTTGGAAAAATTAGAAGAGAACTTTGAATTTTTTATGTCTTTGAGGAATTAAGAACTGAAGTGGAAGCTTTTTTCATTTTCATTGGTAAAATTCAGAATTGAGCTAACTTTTTTCACTTCTTTAAGAAAATTCAGAAGAGAACTTGAACATTTTGCACTTCTTCGAGAAAACTCAGAATTTAAGTGATGCTCCTTATCTTCATGTCGAATATTCAAATCCATGTATAACTTTTTCTATCTTCTATGAAAAATTTGGAACAGAACTTTAAATTTTTCATCTCTTTGCAAAAATCGGAAGTGAACTTAAGAAAATTAGAATTAAAGTGAAACTTTTTATCTTCACTGGAAAATAATCACAATCATAGTATAACTTTTCCTATCTTCTACAGAAAAATTTAGAACTGAACTTTAAATTTTTTATGTCTTTGAGAAATTAAGAACTGAAGTGGAAGGTTTTTTCATTTTCATTGGTAAAATTCAGAATTGAGTTAACTTTTTTCTCTTCTTTAAGAAAATTCAGAAGAGAACTTGAACAATTTGCACTTCTTCGAGAAAACTCAGAATTAAAGTGGAGTTCCTTATCTTCATGTTGAATATTCACAATCAATGTATAACTTTTTCTATCTTCTATGAAAAATTTGGAACAGAACTTTAAATTTTTCATCTCTTTGAGAAAAATCAGAACTGAATTTAAGAAAAATTATAAATAAAGTGAAACTTTTGATCTTCATGGAAACAATCACAATCATAGTATTACTTTTTCTATCTTCCATCTAAAAATTTAGAATAGAACTTTAAATTTCTTTATTTCTTTGGGGAACTTAAAACTGAAGTGGAAGATTTTTATTTTCTCTGGAGAAATTAGAATTGAAGTGTGTTCTTTGGTAAAGTTCTGAAAAGAACTTGAACTTTTCTTCACTTCGTTGAGAAAATTTTAAATTGAACTAGAACTTTTTATCTTCCGGGAAAATATTCACAAGTATGGTATTACTTTTTCTATCTTCCACCGAAAAATTTAGAATTGAACTTTAAATTTCTTTATGTCTTTTGTGAAATTAGAAATGAATTGTTCTTTAGTAAAATTCAGAAGAGAACTTGAACTTTTCTTCACTTCGTTGAGAAAATTTTAAATTGAACTAGAACTTTTTATCTTCCGGGAAAATATTCACAAGTATGGTATTACTTTTTCTATCTTCCACCGAAAAATTTAGAATTGAACTTTAAATTTCTTTATGTCTTTGTGAAATAAAGAACTTAAGTGGAAGATTTTTATTTTCTCTGTAGAAATTAGAATTGAATTGTGTTCTTTGGTAAAATTCAGTAGAGAACATGAACTTTTCTTCACTTCATTGAGAAAATTTTAAATTGAACTAGAACTTTTTATCTTCCGTGAAAATAATCACAAGTATGGTATTAATTTTTCTATTTCCCACCGACAAATTTAGAATTGAACTTTAAATTTCTTTATGTCTTTGTGAAATAAAGAACTGAAGTGGAAGATTTTTATTTTCTCTGGAGAAATTAGAATTGAATTGTGTTCTTTGGTAAAATTCCGAAGAGAACTTGAACTTTTTTATCTTCTGCGAAAAATTTGGAACAGTATTTTAAATTTTTCATCTCTTCGAGACAGATCTGAACTAAAGTGGAAAATTTTTATATTATTTGGAAAAATAGAAATGATCAATGACTAATTTCTTTTTCATTGAGAAAATTCAGAAGAGAACTTGAACTTTCCTTGACTTCGTTGAGAAAATTTTAAATTGAACTAGAACTTTTTATCTTCCGTGAAAATATTCACAAGTATGGTATTACTTTTTCTATCTTCCACCGAAAAATTAGAATTAAACTTTAAATTTCTTTATGTCTTTGTGAAATAAAGAACTGAAGTGGAAGATTTTTGTTTTCTCTGGAGAAATTAGAATTGAAGTGTGTTCTTTGGTAAAGTTCAGAAGAGAACTTGAACTTTTCTTCACTTCGTTGAGAAAATTTAAAATTGAACTAGAACTTTTTATCTTCCATGAAAATATTCACAAGTATGGTATTACTTTTTCTATCATCCACCGAAAAATTAGAATTGAACTTTAAATTTCTTTATGTCTTTGTGAAATAAAGAACTGAAGTGGAAGATTTTTGTTTTCTCTGGAGAAATTAGAATTGAAGTGTGTTCTTTGGTAAAGTTCAGAAGAGAACTTGAACTTTTCTTCGCTTCGTTGAGAAAATTTGGAACAGTATTTTAGATTTTTCATCTCTTCGAGACAGATCTGAACTAAAGTGGAAAATTTTTATATTATTTGGAAAATTAGAAATGATCAATGACTAATTTCTTTTTCATTGTGAAAATTCAGAAGAGAACTTGAACTTTCCTTGACTTCGTTGAGAAAATTTTAAATTGAACTAGAACTTTTTATCTTCCGTGAAAATATTCACAAGTATGGTATTACTTTTTCTATCTTCCATCGAAAAATTAGAATTGAACTTTAAATTTCTTTATGTCTTTGTGAAATAAAGAACTGAAGTGGAAGATTTTTGTTTTCTCTGGAGAAATTAGAATTGAAGTGTGTTCTTTGGTAAAGTTCAGAAGAGAACTTGAACTATTCTTCACTTCGCTGAGAAAATTTAAAATTGAACTAGAACTTTTTATCTTCCGTGAAAATATTCAAAAGTATGGTATTACTTTTTCTATCTTCCATCGAAAAATTAGAATTGAACTTTAAATTTCTTTATGTCTTTGTGAAATAAAGAACTGAAGTGGAAGATTTTTGTTTTCTCTGGAGAAATTAGAATTGAAGTGTGTTCTTTGGTAAAGTTCAGAAGAGAACTTGAACTATTCTTCACTTCGCTGAGAAAATTTAAAATTGAACTAGAACTTTTTATCTTCCGTGAAAATATTCACAAGTATGGTATTACTTTTTCTATCTTCCTATCTTTCTATCTTTCTATCTATTTTTCTATTTTTCTATCTTTTTTCTATCTTAAAGTTAGAATTGAACTTTAAATTTCTTTGTGTCTTTGTGAAATAAAGAACTGAAGTGGAAGATTTTTGTTTTCTCTGGAGAACTTAGAATTGAAGTGTGTTCTTTGGTAAAGTTCAGAAGAGAACTTGAACTTTTCTTCACTTCGTTGAGAAAATTTTAAATTGAACTAGAACTTTTTATCTTACGTGAAAATATTCACAAGTATGGTATTACTTTTTCTATCTTCCACCGAAAAATTTAGAATTGAACTTTAAATTTCTTTATGTCTTTGTGAAATAAAGAACTGAAGTGGAAGATTTTTGTTTTCTCTGGAGAAATTAGAATTGAATTGTGTTCTTTGGTAAAATTCCGAAGAGAACTTGAACTTTTTTATCTTCTGTGAAAAATTTGGAACAGTATTTTAAACTTTTCATCTCTTCGAGACAGATCTGAACTAAAGTGGAAAATTTTTATATTATTTGGAAAAATAGAAATGATCAATGACTAATTTCTTTTTCATTGAGAAAATTCAGAAGAGAACTTGAACTTTCCTTGACTTCGTTTAGAAAATTTTAAATTGAACTAGAACTTTTTATCTTCCGTGAAAATATTCACAAGTATGGTATTACTTTTTCTATCTTCCACCGAAAAATTAGAATTGAACTTTAAATTTCTTTATGTCTTTGTGAAATAAAGAACTGAAGTGGAAGATTTTTGTTTTCTCTGGAGAAATTAGAATTGAAGTGTGTTCTTTGGTAAAGTTCAGAAGAGAACTTGAACTTTTCTTCACTTCGTTGAGAAAATTTGGAACAGTATTTTAAATTTTTCATCCCTTTGAGAAAAATCTGAACTAAAGTGGAAAATTTTTATATTATTTGGAAAAATAGAATTGAATAAAAACTAATTTCTTTTTCATTGAGAAAATTCAGAAGAGAACTTGAACTTTTCTTCACTTCATTGAGAAAATTTAAAATTATAATAGAACTGCTTATCTTTCGAGAAAATATTCACAGCTATGATATAGCTTTTTCTATCTACTATGGAAAAATTTAGAATTTGTAAAATTGGTTTAAGAAGCATATTAAGAAAAGAACTTGTTCTGAAATGGTCTTTGAAAGGTATTTCTTGGTGTTGAGGTATCCAAAAAGCTGTAAAGTATAGTTGTGGGTGAAAAAGATAAGTACTTCAAGTTGGAAAATGGGTTTAGGAGGGACATTAAGAAAGTAACTTGCTCTGAAATGCCTGTACTTCAGTTGGAAAATGGGTTTAGGAGGGACATTAAGAAAGTAACTTGCTCTGAAATGGTCTTTGAAAAGTATTTCTTGGTGTTGAGGTATCCAAAAAGCTGTAAAGTATAGTTGTGGGTGAAAAAGATAAGTACTTCAAGTAGATAATGGGTTTAGGAGGAACATTAAGAAAGTAACTTGCTCTGAAATGGTCTTTGAAAGGTATTTCTTGGTGTTGGGACACTCAAAAAGCTGTAAAGTATGGTTGTGGGTGAAAAAGATAAGTACTTCAAGTTGGAAAATGGGTTTAGGAGGAACATTAAGAAAGTAACTTGCTCTGAAATGGTCTTTGAAAAGTATTTCTTGGTGTTGGGACACTCAAAAAGCTGTAAAGTATAGTTGTGGGTGAAAAAGATAAGTACTTCAAGTTGGAAAATGGGTTTAGGAGGGACATTAGGAAAGTAACTTGCTCTGAAATGGTCTTTGAAAGGTATTTCTTGGTGTTGAGGTATCCAAAAAGCTGTAAAGTATAGTTGTGAGTGAAAAAGATAAGTACTTCAAGTTGGAAAATGGGTTTAAGAGGGACATTAAGAAAGTAACTTGCTCTGAAATGCCTTTTGAAAGGTATTTCTTGGTGTTGAGGTATCCAAAAAGCTGTAAAGTATAGTTGTGGGTGAAAAAGATAAAAACTTCAAGTTGCAAAATGGGTTTAGGAAGGAGATTAAGAAAGTAACTTGCTCTGAAATGGTCTTTGAAAAGTATTTCTTGGTGTTGAGGTATCCAAAAAGCTGTAAAGTATAGTTGTGAGTGAAAAAGATAAGTACTTCAAGTTGGAAAATGGGTTTAGGAGGGACATTAAGAAAGTAACTTGCTCTGAAATGGTCTTTGAAAAGTATTTCTTGGTGTTGAGGTATCCAAAGCTGTAAAGTATAGTTGTGGGTGAAAAAGATAAGTACTTCAAGTTGCAAATGGGTTTAGGAGGAACATTAAGAAAGTAGCTTGCCCTGAAATGGTCTTTGAAAAGTATTTCTTGGTGTTGGGACCCTCAAAAAGCTGTAAAGTATAGTTGTGGGTGAAAAAGATAAGTACTTCAAGTTGCAAAATGGGTTTAGGAGGGACATTAAGAAAGTAACTTGCTCTTAAATGGTCTTTGAAAGGTATTACTTGGTGTTGAGGTATCCAAAAAGCTGTAAAGTATAGTTGTGAGTGAAAAAGATAAGTACTTCAAGTTGGAAAATGGGTTTAGGAGGGACATTAAGAATGTAACTTGCTCTGAAATGGTCTTTGAAAAGTATTTCTTGGTGTTGAGGTATCCAAAAAGCTGTAAAGTATAGTTGTGGGTGAAAAAGATAAGTACTTCAAGTTGGAAAATGGGTTTAGGAGGAACATTAAGAAAGTAACTTGCTCTGAAATGGTCTTTGAAAAGTATTTCTTGATGTTGAGGTATCCAAAAAGCTGTAAAGTATAGTTGTGGGTGAAAAAGATAAGTACTTCAAGTTGGAAAATGGGTTTAGGAGGGACATTAAGAAAGTAACTTGCTCTGAAATGGTCTTTGAAAAGTATTTCTTGGTATTGAGGTATCCAAAAAGCTGTACAGTATAGTTGTGGGTGAAAAAGATAAGTATTTCAAGTTGCAAAATAGGCTTAGGAGGGACATTAAGAAAGTAACTTGCTCTGAAATGGTCTTTGAAAAGTATTTCTCGGTGTTGAGGTATCCAAAAAGCTGTAAAGTATAGTTGTGAGTGAAAAAGATAAGTATTTCAAGTTGGAAAATGGGTTTAGGAGGGACATTAAGAAAGTAACTTGCTTGTCTTAGTCGATTACGTCATTCTATGCATATAAATGAATTCCCGTCATGACCTTCTGATAGGGTTCTACCGATTATGTAATCAATTTCTCAGAAATCCATTTGTCCTAGTTGATTACGTCATTCTATGCACATAAATGGATTCCCGTCAGGACCTCCTGATAGGGTTCTACCGATTATGTAATCGATTTCTCAGAAATCCAATTGTCTTAGTCAATTACGTCATTCTATGCCCATAAATGAATTCCTGTCATGACCTTCTAATAGGGTTCTACCGATTATGTAATCAATTTCTCAGAAATCCATTTGTCCTAGTTGATTACGTCATTCTATGCCCATAAATGGATTCCCGTCAGGACCTCCTGATAGGGTTCTACCGATTATGTAATCAATTTCTCAGAAATCCATTTGTCCTAGTTGATTACGTCATTCTATGCCCATAAATGGATTCCCGTCACGAGCTCCTTATAGGGTTCTACCGATTATGTAATCATTTTCTCGGGAATTCTCTCCCTTCGATTACGCAATCAATATATCTCTTCCCCACCTTCCCCTTAGAAACAACAAATTAATTCCCCTTTCTTGAATCAATAATTCCCCTTAGAAACAACAAATTAATTCCCCTTTCTTGAATCAATAATTCCCCTTAGAAACAACAAATTAATTCCCATTTCGTGACATATCAATCAATCTTGACATCAGCTGTCAGACATTATTAAACTTCGCCTGGAAACAATTTGATTAATGATTGACAGTACCTGTCAGACATTATTAAACTTTGCCCGGAAACAATTTGATTAATGACTGACAGCACATGTGTTCCAAATTCCCAATCGCTTTAATTAACAACGTGTTCTCCCTAATGACTCTATGCACATGGCCAAAACAACAACAACAAATACTCTTTCCTAGATCATAACATTCTCCCCTAGCGGGCACTTGGCCAAAAACAACAAATACTCTTTCCTAGATCATAACATTCTCCCATAGCAGACACTTGGCCAAAAACATACCTGGAGAAAGAGACCTTGGAGAAAGAGGTCATTGACACTGTCCCCATTAAACTATGTAAAAAAGTTGTAGGTGGCAGCAGGGGGGGTGACACGAGTAGCACCTCCCTGTCTACTAGGGCTTGGGGGGCTAGTTGCCCTCTGATCACTTTTGACTCATAAAAAGGGCACTATAACTCTCGATTTTTAATCGAATGAGACCCCTTTGAAGGTTTAAATCACCCCTTCTAAATGAAATGCCTCAGGGAAAAAATAAATGGAGTGTGGGGGGAGGCTAGCTACCCTCCAATCACTTTTGACTCTTAAAAATTGAATTACAACTTTCAATTTCCAATCAAATGAGCCCTCTATGAAGTTTATACGAGCATCCCTTCCATAACCACCATATATACCCACAGGGTATTACTTTCAACGCCAACCCCCGGGCCCTGGGGAACTGTGTCTACACCGGAGTTTTTGTTATCTGAACTTTGAACTATTTTTAACAAAATGTCTATCTCAAATTTTTTATCTGATGCATTTAGGGTGTGGAGGGGGAGGGGGGGCTTGTTGCGCTCCGATCTCTTTTGACTCTTAAAGAGTGAACGAGAACTTTTAATTTCCAATCAAATGAGCCCTCTTCAAAGTTGATACGAGCATCCCTTCTATAAGAGCCATATATGCCCCCAGAGCATTACTTACTGTTTTACCAGAGCATTAAATTACTATTAAAGAATAAATGAAACCCAAAACGAACAAAATTAAATAAACAATCATAGCAAAAAACATAAAACAAGTAATAATATAAATGAATAAATAGATCTTAAGGCGAGTAATGCTTAGATTGAATATGAAAATCAAGCTTAAAACGAAAAAAAAATATTTTCCTATTAAAGTTTAAATGAAACTTAAAACGAACAGAAATTAAATAAATAATCAATGCAAACAAACATACAGTAGATATTAATGTAAATGAATAAATAAATCTTAAAACGAGTGAAACTTAATTTGAATGTGCAAATCAAGTTTGAAACGAGCAAAAATCACTACAAACAAAAGTTTGGGTATCGCCTCCTTCACTGTAAAAGTCTAAAACCTACTGCGTCATTGGCACTTTACTGGAAACTATGTGCGTCTTGAACAGTCTTGTGAAGTATAAACAACATTGAGTTGAATATTTGATGTGTAATGATATTAATTGCTGAAAGATCCATCAGTTCAAGAATTTTTTTTCTGTAATTTCATTTTTATTTTCAATGCTCTAGGAACTGAAAAAGAAAATATTTGTAATATAATTCGTTTTCAGTTAAGCCCCAAGGATGCAGTAGGCTAGTAGAGAGGACCCTATAACTCGTGACAGTACAAAATTCGGTTATCAAAAAATGTATCTCCTATCAGTACACCATATATGGACATAGAGTCCCTAGGGGAAATGGATTTCTGAGAAATTGATTGCGTAATCGATTGGGAATTTGGAACACCTGTGCTGTCAGTCATTAATCAAATTGTTTCCGGAAGTTTATTAATATCTTTGGAGTTCGACCAGAATTGTTTCCGGGGCAAAGTTTAGATCACACGTGACAGATGATGTCATGGTTGATTGATTCACGAAAGGGGAATTAATTTGTTGTTTCTAAGGGGAATTATTGATTCAAGAAAGGGGAATTAATTTGTTGTTTCTAAGGGGAAGGTGAGGAAGAGATATATTGATTGCGTAATCGAAGGGAGAGAATTCCCGAGAAATTGATTACATAATCGGTAGAAGGCTATCTTATACTCGTGACGGGCACCCCTGCTGCCACCTACAACTTTTTTACATAATTTTATCGATCCAAGAACGGGTCAATGACCTCTTTTTTCCAAGGTCAATTTATTTCCGGAAGTTTATTAATATCTTTGGAGTTCGACCAGAATTGTTTCCGGGGCAAAGTTTATAAATAAATGACAGGTGATGGCAAGGTTAATTGTAACTCCGGCAAATGTTTTGATCTTAGAGATGCGCTGGAAAAGGTTTCTTAGTAATTTCAAATGTGACAGCGCAGAGATGCCAAAAACAAAGGGAACACGATGAAATTACGTTTAGAGATTATTTGGGTGAAACCGTTTTAGACATTTTAGGGAATTATTTCGGCGAAACAGTTAGAGACATTTTAAAAGATGATTTTAGAAGATGTTTTTAGAAGAGGTTTTGAGTATGGTCGTTATAATACACAAGTTCTATTTAAACAGTGTCGTGAGGTCCCGTACCCCAACCCCAAAGGGCCCCGATCCCCCTACCCCGACCCAAAGGGCTCCGATCCCCATACCCCAACCCCGAAGGAAGCCCCCGGTCCCCAAAGGTTCCCCCGGGCTCCCGAAGGGTCCCCCGGGTCCCCCAAAGGGCCCCCGGTTCCCCAAAGGCCCCTGAGCCCCACATTTTTTAATACTTTTTTAAGGCTTTACTATATCTTTTCAGAACAATTTCCTTTCTTAATGATCCTTCTAAACCCATTTTACAACTTGAAGTACCCATCTATTTCACACACAACTTTACTTTACAGTTTTTCGGATACCTCAACACCACGAAATACCTTTCAAAAGGCATTTCAGAGCAACTTTTTTTCTTAATGTCCCTTCTAAACCCATTTTACAAGTTGAAGCACCCATCCTTTTCACCCACAACTTTACATTACAGTTTTTTGGATACCTCAACACCAAGAAATACTTTTCAAAGGACATTTCAGAGCAACTTTTTTCTTAATGTCCCTTCTTAACCCATTTTCCAACTTGAAGTACCCATCTTTTTCACCCACAACTATACTTTACAGCTTTTTGGATACCTCAACACCAAGAAATACCTTTCAAAGGCATTTCAGAGCAAGTTCCTTTCTTAGTGTCCCTTCTAAACCCATTTTCCAACTTGAAGCATCCATCCTTTTCATCCAGAACTATACTTTACAGCTTTTTTGGATACCTCAACACCAAGAAATACTTTTCAAAAGGCATTTCAGAGCAAGTTCCTTTGTTAATGTTCCTTCTAAACCCATTTTACAAGTTGAAGTACCCATCCTTTTCACCCACAACTATACTTTACAGCTTTTTGGACACCTCAACACCAAGAAAATACTTTTCAAAAGCCATTTCAGAGCAAGTTCCTTTCTTAATGTCCCTTCTAAACCCATTTCCAACTTGAAGTACCATCCTTTTACCCACACTTTACTTTACAGCTTTTTGGACACTCAACACCAGAAAATACTTTTCAAAGCCATTCAGAGCAGTTCCTTTCTCAATGTCCCTTCTAAACCCATTTTCCACTTGAGTACCATCCTTTTCACCCACAGCTTTATTTTACAGCTTTTTGGATACCTCAACACCAAGAAATACTTTTCAAAAGGCACTTCAGAGCAAGTTCCTTTCTTAATGTCACTCCTAAACCCATTTTACAAGTTGAAGTACCCATCCTTTTCACCCACAACTTTACTTTACAGCTTTCTGGATACCTCAACATCAAGAAATACTTTTCAAAGACATTTCAGAGCAAGTTCCTTTCTTAATGTCCCTTCTAAACCCATTTTCCAACTTGAAGTACCCATCCTTTTCACCCACAACTTTACTTTACAGCTTTTCGGATACCTCAACACCATGAAATACCTTTCAAAAGGCATTTCAGAGCAACTTTTTTTCTTAATGTCCCTTCTAAACCCATTTTACAAGTTGAAGCACCCATCCTTTTCACCCACAACTTTACATTACAGCTTTTTGGATACCTCAACACCAAGAAATACTTTTCAAAGGGCATTTCAGAGCAACTTTTTTTCTTAATGTCCCTTCTAAACCCATTTTACAAGTTGAAGCACCCATCCTTTTCACCCACAACTTTACATTACAGATTTTTGGATACCTCAACGCCAAGAAATACCTTTCAAAGGCATTTCAGAGCAAGTTCGTTTCTTAATGTCCCTTCTAAACCCATTTTCCAACTTGAAGCATCCATCCTTTTAACCCACAACTTTACTTTACACCTCTTTGGATACCTCACCACCAAGAAATACCTTTCAAAAGGCATTTCAGAGCAATTTCCTTTCTTAATGTCCCTTCTAAACCCATTTTCCAACTTGAAGCATCCATCCTTTTCACCTTAAAGTTGTAGTTTAGTTAAGTTTTAGTTAAGAGTTTCGAGTTTTAGCTTAGAGTCTTACCTTTGAGTTTTTGTTAGAGATCTAGTTTAGTTTAGTTTTAGTTAAGAGTTTCTTAGAGTTTTACTTAAAGTTTTAGTTTGGTTAAGTCTTAGTTAAGAGTTTCGAGTTTTAGCTTAGAGTCTTAGCTTAGAGTTTTTTTTGTTAGAGTTCTAGTTTAGTTTAATTTTAGTTAAGAGTTTGATGTTTTACCTTTGAGTTTCAGTTAGAGTTGTAGTTTAGTTTTAGTTAAGAGTTTGGTGTTTTATCTTAGAGTCATAGTTTAGAGTTTTAGTTAGAGTTCTAGTTTAGTTTAGTTTTAGTTAAGAGTTTAGAATTTTAGCTTAGAGTCTTAGCTTAGAGTTTTTGTTAGAGTTCTAGTTTATTTTAGTTTCAGTTTAGATATAGTTAAGAGTTTGGAGTTTTACCTTAGAGACTTAGCTTAGAGTTCTAGTTTAGTTTAGTTTTAGTTAAGAGTTTAGAGATTTTTAGCTTAGAGTCTTAGCTTAGAGTTTTTGTTAGAGTTCTAGTTTAGTTTAGTTTTAGTTAAGAGTTTAGAATTTTAGCTTAGAGTCTTAGCTTAGAGTTTTTGTTAGAGTTCTAGTTTAGTTTAGTTTTAGTTAAGAGTTTAGAGTTTTTAGCTTAGAGTCTTAGCTTAGAGTTTTTGTTGAAGTTCTAGTTTAGTTTAGTTTTAGTTAAGAGTTTAGAGTTTTAGCTTAGAGTCTTAGCTTAGAGTTTTTGTTAAAGTTAAAGTTTAGTTTAGTTTTAGTTAAGAGTTTAGAGTTTTTAGATTAGAGTCTTAGCTTAGAGTTTTTGTTGAAGTTCTAGTTTAGTTTAGTTTTAGTTAATAGTTAAGAGTTTAGAGTTTTAGCTTAGAGTCTTAGCTTAGAGTTTTTTTGTTAGAGTTCTAGTTTAGTTAATTTTAGTTAAGAGTTTAGAATTTTAGCTTAGAGTCTTAGCTTAGAGTTTTTGTTAGAGTTCTAGTTTATTTTAGTTTTAGTTAAGAGTTTAGAGTTTTTAGCTTAGATTCTTAGCTTAGAGTTTTTGTTGAAGTTCTAGTTTAGTTTAGTTTTAGTTAATAGTTTAGAGTTTTAGCTTAGAGTCTTAGCTTAGAGTTTTTGTTAGAGTTCTAGTTTATTTTAGTTTTAGTTAAGAGTTTAGAGTTTTTAGCTTAGAGTCTTAGCTTAGAGTTTTTGTTAGAGTTGAAGTTTAGTTTAGTAATAGTTAAGAGTTTAGTGCTTTAGCTTAGAGTCTTAGCTTAGAGTTTTTGTTAGAGTTCTAGTTTAGTTTACATATAGTTAAGAGTTTGGAGTTTTACCTTAGAGACTTAGCTTAGAGTTTTAGTTTAGTTTAGTTTTAGTTAAGAGTTTAGAGTTTTTTAGCTTAGAGTTTTTTTTTTGTTAGAGTTCTAGTTTAGTTTAATTTTAGTTAAGAGTTTGATTTTTTACCTTTGAGTTTCAGTTAGAGTTCTAGTTTAGTTTAGTAATAGTTAAGAGTTTAGAGTTTTAACTTAGAGTCTTAGCTTAGAGTTTTTGTTAAAGTTGAAGTTTAGTTTAGTAATAGTTAAGAGTTTTAGCTTAGAGTCTTAGCTTAGAGTTTTAGTTTAGTTTAGTTTTAGTTAAGAGTTTAGAGTTTTTTAGCTTAGAGTCTTAGCTTAGAGTTTTTGTTAGAGTTCTAGTTTAGTTTAGTTTTAGTTGAGAGTTTAGAGTTTTTAGCTTAGAGTCTTAGCTTAGAGTTTTAGTTAGAGTTCTAGTTTAGTTTAGTTATAGTTCAGAGTTTAGAGTTTTAGCTTAGAGTCTTAGCTTAGAGTTTTACTTAAAGTTGTAGTTTAGTTAAGTTTTAGTTAAGAGTTTCGAGTCTTACCTTAGAGTTTTTGTTAGAGTTCTAGTTTAGTTTAGTTTTAGTTAAGAGTTTAGAGTTTTACCTTAGAGTCCTAGCTTGGAGTTTTAGTTAGAGTTCTAGTTTAGTTTAGTTATAGTTAAGAATTTAGAGTTTTAGCTTAGAGTCATAGCTTAGAGTTTTAGTTAAAGTTATAGTTTAGTAAAGTTTAGTTAAGAGTTTAGAGATTTACCTTAGAGTCATAGCTTAGAGTTTTAGTTAGAGTTGTAGTTCAGTTTAGTTTTAGTTAAGAGTTTAGAGTTTTAGCTTAGAGTCTTAGCTTATAGTTTGTGTTAGAGTTCTAGTTTAGTTTACTTATAGTTAAGAGTCTCGAGTTTTTAGCTTAGAGTCTTAGCTTAGAGTTTCTGTTAGAGTTCTAGTTTAGTTTACTTCTAGTTAAGAGTTTAGAGTTTTAGCTTAGAGTCTTAACTCATAGTTTGTGTTAGAGTTCTAGTTTAGTTTAGTAATAGCTAAGAGTTTAGAGTTTTAGCTTAGAGTCTTAGCTTAGAGTTTTTGTTAGAGTCCTAGTTTAGTTTAGTTATAGTTAAGAGTTTGGTGTTTTACCTTAGAGACATAGCTTAGAGTTTTAGTTTAGTTTAGTTTTAGTTTAGAGTTTAGAGTTTTAGCTTAGAGTCTTAGCTTAGAGTTTTTGTTAGAGTTCTAGTTTAGTTTAGTTATAGTTAAGAGTTTGGTGTTTTACCTTAGAGACATAGCTTAGAGTTTTAGTTTAGTATAGTTTTAGTTTAGAGTTTTAGCTTAAAATTAGAGTTTTAATTAGAGTTCTAGTTTAGTTTAGTTTTAGTTAAGAGTTTAGAGTTTTAGCTTAGAGTCTTAGCTTAGAGTTTTTGTTAGATTTCTAGTTTAGTTTAGTTTTAGTTAAGAGTATAGAGTTTTAGCTTAGAGTTTTAGCTTAGAGTTTTAGTTTAGTTTAGTTACAGTTAAGAATTTAGAGTTTTAGCTTAGAGTCATAGCTTAGAGTTTTACTTAAAGTTATAGTTTGGTTAAGTTTTAGTTAAGCGTTTCGAGTTTTAGCTGAGTCTTAGCTTAGAGTTTTTGTTAGAGTTCTAGTTTAGTTTAGTTTTAGTTAAGATTTTAGAGTTTTACGTTAGAGTCTTAGCTTAGACTTTTTGTTAGATTTCTAGTTTAGTTTAATTTTAGTTATGAATTTGATGTTTTACCTTTGAGTTTCAGCTAGAGTTCTAGTTTAGTTTACTTTTAGTTAAGAGTTTAGTGTTTTACCTTAGAGACTTAGCTTAGAGTTTTAGTTAGAGTTCTAGTTTAGTTTAGTTATAGTTAAGAGTTTAGAATTTTAGCTTAGAGTCTTAGCTTAGAGTTTTTGATAGAGTTCTAGTTTATTTTAGTTTTAGTTAAGAGTTTAGAGTTTTTAGCTTAGAGTCTTAGCTTAGAGTTTTTGTTGAAGTTCCAGTTTAGTTTTATTTAATAGTTTAGAGTTTTAGCTTAGAGTCTTAGCTTAGAGTTTTTGTTAGATTTGAAGTTTAGTTTAGTAATAGTTAAGAGTTTAGAGTTTTAGCTTAGAGTCTTAGCTTAGAGTTTTTGTTAGAGTTCTAGTTTAGTTTAGATATAGTTAAGCGTTTGGAGTTTTACCTTCGAGACATAGCTTAGAGTTTTAGTTTAGTTTTAGTTAAGAGTTTAGAGTTGTTTAGCTTAGAGTCTTAGCTTAGAGTTTTTTTAGAGTTCTAGTTTAGTTTAGTTTTAGTTAAGAGTTTGGTGTTTTACCTTAGAGTCATAACTTAGAGTTTTACTTAAAGTTATAGTTTGGTTAAGTTTTAGTTAAGAGTTTAGAATTTTAGCTTAGAGTCTTAGCTTAGAGTTTTTGTTAGAGTTCTAGTTTAGTTTAGTTTTAGTTAAGAGTTTAGAGTTTTTAGCTTTAAGTCTTAGCTTATAGTTTTTGTTGAAGCTCTAGTTTAGTTTTAGTTAAGAGTTTATAGTTTTAGCTTAGAGTCTTAGCTTAGAGTTTTTGTTAGAGTTTTAGTTTAGTTTAGTTTTAGTTAGGAGTTTAGAGTTTTAGCTTAGAGTCTTAGCTTAGAGTTATAGTTAGAGTTGAAGTTTAGTTTAGTTTTAGTTAAGCATTTAGTTTTTAGCTTAGAGTCGTAGTTTAGAGTTTTTGTTAGAGTTCTAGTTTAGTTTAGTTAAGAGTTTAGAGTTTTATCATAGAGTCATAGCTTAGAGTTTTTGTTGAAGTTGAAGTTTAATTTAGTCATAGTTAAGAATTTAGAGTTTTTAGCTTAGAGTCTTAGCTTAGAGTTTTACTTAGAGTTCTAGTTTAGTCTAGTTTTAGTTAAGAGTTTAGAGTTTTATCTTAGAGCCGTAGCTTAGAGTTTTTGTTGAAGTTCTAGTTTAGTTTAGTTAAGAGTTTTGAGTTCTACCTTAGAGTCTTAGCTTAGAGCATTACTTAGAGTTGAAGTTTAGTTTAGTTATAGTTAAGGGTTTAGAGTTTTAGCTTGGAGTCCTAGCTTAGAGTTTTAGTTAGAGTTCTAGCTTAGTTTAGTTTTAGTTGAGTTTAGAGTTTTACCTTAAAGTCTTAGCTTAGAGTTTTATTTAGAGTTCTAGTTTAGTTTAGTTTTAGTTAAGAGTTTTGAGTTTTACCTTAAAGTCTTAGATTAGAGTTTTAGTTAGGGTTGAAGTTTCGTTTAGTTTAGTTATAGTTAAGAGTTTATAGTTTTAGCTTAGAGTCTTAGCTTAGAGTTTTAGTTAGAGTTATTGTTTAGTTTAGTTATAGTTAAGAGTTATAGCTTAGAGGTTTAGCCTAGAATCTTAGCTTAGAGATTTAGTTAGAGTTGAAGTTTAGCCTAAACTAGCATAACCACAAAATTACACAATATTGCAGAGAAATACCAAAACCATAGGTTAGATTAGGTTAGGTTAGGTTAGAGGTTAGGTTTCTCCACGTTTAAGTTAGGTTAGATTAGGTTAGCTTATCATGAGCGCTCATGATAAGACTAAAACTAAAATAAACTAGAACTCTAACAAAAACTCTAAGCTAAGACTCTAAGCTAAAACTCTAAACTCTTAACTATAACTAAACTAAACTAGAACTCTAACTAAAACTCTAAGCTAAGACTCTAAGGTAAAACACTAAACTCTTAACTAAAAGTAAAATAAACTAGAACTCTAGCTGAAACTCAAAGGTAAAACATCAAATTTATAACTAAAATTAAAATAAACTAGAAATCTAACAAAAAGTCTAAGCTAAGACTCTAACGTAAAACTCTGAACTCTTAACTAAAACTAAACTAAACTAGAACTCTAACAAAAACTCTAAGCTAAGACTCAGCTAAAACTCGAAACTCTTAACTAAAACTTAACCAAACTATAACTTTAAGTAAAACTCTAAGCTATGACTCTAAGCTAAAACTCTAAATTCTTAACTGTAACTAAACTAAACTAAAACTCTAAGCTAAGTCTCTAAGGTAAAACTCCAAACCCTTAACTATAACTAAACTAAACTAGAACTCTAACATAAACTCTAAGCTAAGACTCTAAGCTAAAACTCTATACACTTAACTAAAACTAAACTAAACTAAACTAGAAATCTAACAAAAACTCTAAGCTAAGACTCTAAGCTAAAACTCTAAACTCTTAACTAAAACTAAACTAAACTAGAACTCTAATTAAAACTCTAAGTCTAAGCTAAAACTCTAAACTAAAACTAAACTAAACTAAAACTCTAAGCTATGTCTCTAAGGTAAAACACCAAACTCTTAACTATAACTAAACTAAATTAGAACTCTAACAAAAACTCTAAGCTAAGACTCTAAGCTAAAACTCTAAACTCTAAACTAAAACTAAACTAAACTAAAACTCTACGCTATGTCTCTAAGGTAAAACACCAAACTCTTAACTATAACTAAACTAAACTAGGACTCTAACAAAAACTCTAAGCTAAGACTCTAAGCTAAAACTCTAAACTCTTAACTAATAAACTAAACTAAACTAGAACTCTAACAAAAACTATGAGCAAGACTCTAAGCTAAAACTCTAAACTCTTAACTAGAAGTAAACTAAACTAGAACTCTAACAGAAACTCTAAGCTAAGACTCTAAGCTAAAAACTCGAGACTCTTAACTATAAGTAAACTAAACTAGAACTCTAACACAAACTATAAGCTAAGACTCTAAGCTAGAACTCTAAACTCTTAACTAAAACTAAACTGAACTAGAACTCTAACTAAAACTCTAAGCTATGACTCTAAGGTAAATCTCTAAACTCTTAACTATAACTTTACCAAACTATAACTATAACTAAAACTCTAAGCTATGACTCTAAGCTAAAACTCTAAATTCTTAACTATAACTAAACTAAACTAGAACTCTAACCAAAACTCCAAGCTAGGACTCTAAGGTAAAACTCTAAACTCTTAACTAAGACTAAACTAAACTAGAGCTCTAACAAAAACTCTAAGGTAAGACTCTAAGCTAAAACTCGAAACTCTTAAAATAAAACTTAACTACAACTTTAACTACAACTTTAAGTAAAACTCTAAGCTATGACTATAAGCTAAAACTCTAAACTCTTAACTATAACTAAACTAAACTAGAACTCTAACTAAAACTCTAAGCTAAGACTCTTTGGTAAAACTCTAAACTCTTAACTAAAACTAAACTAAACTAGAACTCTAACTGAAACTCAAAGGTAAGACTCTAAGCTAAAAACTCTAAACTCTTAACTAAAACTAAACTAAACTAGAACTCTAACAAAAACTCTAAGCTAAGACTCTAAGCTAAAAAACTCTAAACTCTTAACTAAAACTAAACTAAACTAAAACTCTAAGCTAAGACTCTAAGCTAAAACTCTAAACTCTTAACTATTACTAAACTAAACTTCAACTTTAACAAAAACTCTAAGCTAAGACTCTAAGTTAAAACTCTAAACTCTTAACTATTACTAAACTAAACTAGAACTCTAACTGGAACTCAAAGGTAAAAAATCAAACTCTTAACTAAAATTAAACTAAACTAGAACTCTAACAAAAAAAACTCTAAGCTAAAAAACTCTAAACTCTTAACTAAAACTAAACTAAACTAAAACTCTAAGCTAAGTCTCTAAGGTAAAACTCCAAACTCTTAACTATATGTAAACTAAACTAGAACTCTAACAAAAACTCTAAGCTAAGACTCTAAGCTAGAACTCTAAACTCTTAACTATTACTAAACTAAACTTCAACTCTAACAAAAACTCTAAGCTAAGACTCTAAGCTAAAACTCTAAACTCTTAACTAAAACTAAACTAAACTAGAACTCTAACAAAAACTCTAAGCTAAGACTCTAAGCTAAAATTCTAAACTCTTACTAAAACTAAACTAAACTAGAACTCTAACTAAAACTCTAAGCTAAGACTCTAAGGCAAAACACTAAACTCTTAACTAAAACTAAACTAAACTAGAACTATAACTGAAACTCAAAGGTAAAAAATCAAACTCTTAACTAAAATTAAACTAAACTAGAACTCTAACAAAAAAACTCTAAGCTAAGACTCTAAGCTAAAACTCTAAACTCTTAACTATTAACTAAAACTAAACTAAACTAGAACTTCAACAAAACTCTAAGCTAAGACTCTAAGCTAAAAACTCTAAACTCTTAACTAAAACTAAACTAAACTTCAACTTTAACAAAACTCTAAGCTATGACTCTAAGCTAAAACTCTAAACTCTTGACTAAAACTAAACTAAACTAGAACTTCAACAAAAACTCTAAGCTAAGACTCTAAGCTAAAATTCTAAACTCTTAACTAAAACTAAACTAAACTAGAACTCTAACAAAAACTCTAAGCTAAGACTCTAAGCTAAAAAACTCTAAACTCTTAACTAAAACTAAACTAAACTAGAACTCTAAGCTAAGTCTCTAATGTAAAACTCCAAACTCTTAACTATATCTAAACTAAACTAGAACTCTAACAAAAACTCTAAGCTAAAACTCTAAACTCTTAACTATTACTAAACTAAACTTCAACTTTAACAAAAACTCTAAGCTATGACTCTAAGCTAAAACTCTAAACTCTTGACTAAAACTAAACTAAACTAGAACTTCAACAAAAACTCTAAGCTAAGACTCTAAGTTAAAAACTCTAAACTCTTAACTGAAACTAAAATAAACTAGAACTCTAACAAAAACTCTAAGCTAAGACTCTAAGCTAAAATTATAAACTCTTAACTAAAACTAAACTAAACTAGAACTCTAACTAAAACTCTAAGCTATGACTCTAAGGTAAAACACCAAACTCTTAACTAAAACTAAACTAAACTAGAACTCTAACTGAAACTCAAAGGTAAAACATCAAACTCTTAACTAAAATTAAACTAAACTAGAACTCTAACAAAAAAAACTCTAAGCTAAGACTCTAATCTAAAACTCGAAACTCTTAACTAAAATTTAACCAAACTAAAACTTTAAGTAAAACTCTAAGAATTTCTTAACTAAAACTAAACTAAACTAGATCTCTAACAAAAACTCAAAGGTAAGACTCTAAGCTAAAACTCGAAACTCTTAACTAAAACTTAACTAAGCTACAACTTTAAGGTGAAAAGGATGGATGCTTCAAGTTGGAAAATGGGTTTAGAAGGGACATTAAGAAAAAAGTTCCTCTGAAATGCCCTTTGAAAAGTATTTCTTGGTGTTGAGGTATCCAAAAAGCTGTAATGTAAAGTTGTGGGTGAAAAGGATGGGTGCTTCAACTTGTAAAATGGGTTTAGAAGGGACATTAAGAAAAAAAGTTGCTCTGAAATGCCTTTTGAAAGGTATTTCATTGTGTTGAGGTATCCGAAAAGCTGTAAAGTAAAGTTGTGGGTGAAAAGGATGGGTACTTCAAGTTGGAAAATGGGTTTAGGAGGGACATTAAGAAAGGAACTTGCTCTGAAATGTCTTTGAAAAGTATTTCTTGATGTTGAGGTATCCAGAAAGCTGTAAAGTAAAGTTGCGGGTGAAAAGGATGGGTACTTCAACTTGTAAAATGGGTTTAGGAGTGACATTAACAAAGGAACTTGCTCTGAAGTGCCTTTTGAAAAGTATTTCTTGGTGTTGAGGTATCCAAAAAGCTGTAAAGTAAAGCTGTGGGTAAAAAGGATGGGTACTTCAAGTTGGAAAATGGGTTTAGGAGGGACATTAAGAAAGGAACTTGCTCTGAAATGGCTTTTGAAAAGTATTTTCTTGGTGTTGAGGTGTCCAAAAAGCTGTAAAGTAAAGTTGTGGGTGAAAAGGATGGGTACTTCAAGTTGGAAAATGGGTTTAGAAGGGACATTAAGAAAGGAACTTGCTCTGAAATGGCTTTTGAAAGGTATTTCTTGGTGTTAAGGTGTCCAAAAAGCTGTAAAGTATAGTTGTGGGTGAAAAGGATGGGTACTTCAACTTGTAAAATGGGTTTAGAAGGGACATTAACAAAGGAACTTGCTCTGAAATGCCTTTTGAAAAGTATTTCTTGGTGTTGAGGTATCCAAAAAGCTGTAAAGTATAGTTCTGGATGAAAAGGATGGATGCTTCAAGTTGGAAAATGGGTTTAGAAGGGACATTAGAAAGGAACTTGCTCTGAAATGCCTTTGAAAGGTATTTCTTGGTGTTGAGGTATCCAAAAAGCTGTAAAGTATAGTTGTGGGTGAAAAGATGGGTACTTCAACTTGGAAAATGGGTTTAGAAGGGACATTAAGAAAAAAAGTTGCTCTAAATGCCCTTTGAAAAGTATTTCTTGGTGTTGAGGTATCCAAAAAGCTGTAATGTAAAGTTGTGGGTGAAAAGGATGGGTGCTTCAACTTGTAAAATGGGTTTAGAAGGGACATTAAGAAAAAAAGTTGCTCTGAAATGCCTTTTGAAAGGTATTTCTTGGTGTTGAGGTATCCGAAAAGCTGTAAAGTAAAGTTGTGTGTGAAATGGATGGGTACTTCAAGTTGTAAAATGGGTTTAGAAGGGACATTAAGAAAGGAAATTGTTCTGAAAAGATATAGTAAAGCCTTAAAAAAGTATTAAAAAATGTGGGGCTCAGGGGCCTTTGGGGCGCCGGGGCCCTTTGGGGGACCCGGGGGACCCTTTGGGAGCCCGGGGGAACCTTTGGGGACCGGGGCTTCCTTCGGGGTTGGGGTATGAGGATTGGAGCCCTTTGGGTCGGGGTAGGGGGATCAGGGCCCTTTGGGGTTGGGGTACGGGACCTCACGACACTGTTTAAATAGAACTTGTGTATTATAACGACCATACTCAAAATCTCTTCTAAAAACATCTTCTAAAATCATCTTTTAAAATGTCTCTAACTGTTTCGCCGAAATAATTCCCTAAAATGTCTAAAACGGTTTCGCAAAATAATCTCTAAACGTAACTTCATCGTGTTCCCTTTGTTTTTGGCATCTCTGCGCTGTCACATTTGAAATTACTAAGAAACCTTTTCCAGCGCATCTTTAAGATCAAAACATTCGCCGGAGTTACAATTAACCTTGCCATCACCTGTCAGTTATTTATAAACTTTGCCTCGGAAACAATTCTGGTCGAACTCCAAAGATATTAATAAACTTCCGGAAATAAATCGACCGTGGAAAAAAGAGGTCATTGACTCGTTCGTGGATCGATAAAATTATGTAAAAAGTTGTAGGTGGCAGCAGGGGTGCCCGTCACGAGTATAAGATAGCCTTCTACTGATTATGTAATCAATTTCTCGGGAATTCTCTCCCTTCGATTACGCAATCAATATATCACTTCCCCACCTTCCCCTTAGAAACAACAAATTAATTCCCCTTTCTTGAATCAATAATTCCCCTTAGAAACAACAAATTAATTCCCCTTTCGTGAATCAATCAACCATGACATCATCTGTCACGTGTGATCTAAACTTTGCCCCGGAAACAATTCTGGTCGAACTCTTAAGATATTAATAAACTTCCGGAAACAATTTGATTAATGACTGACAGCACAGGTGTTCCCAATTCCCAATCGATTACGCAATCAATTTCTCAGAAATCCATTTCCCTAGGGACTCTGTGTCCATATATGGTGTACTGATAGGAGATACATTCTTTTGATAACCGAATTTTGTACTGTCACGAGTTATAGGATCCTCTCTACTTAGGCTTTTGGTAGTATCCAAACTCTTGTTTGTAGTGAAACTATATTCGTCTTCAACGACTTTAGAAAGAAATAATAAATTAAACTGAATATCTGAAGTATAATGATGATAATTGCTGAAAGCTCATCAGTTCAAAATTTTACTATAATTTTAATATTTATATTCAATATTAAGTATAAAAGAAAATATTTGTAATAAAATTGGTTTTCAGTAAAGCGCAAATAACGCAGTAGGTTTTAGACTTTTACAGTGAGAGAAAGAGGCAATACCCAAACTGCTGTTTGTAGTGATTTTTGTTCGTTTCAAGCTTGATTTGCATATTCAATTTAAGTTTCACTTCTTTTAAGATTTGTTTATTCATTTACATTAACATCTATTGTATGTTTGTTTGCATTGATTGTTTGTTTAATTTCTGGTCGTTTTAAGTTTCATTTATACTTCAATAGCAAAATATATTTTTTCGCTTTAAGCTTGATTTTCTTCTTGAATCTAAGCATTGCTCGCTTTTAGATCCATTTATTCATTTATACTGTTACTTGTTGTATGTTTTTGTTATGCATGTCTATTTAATTTCTGTTCGTTTTGGGTTTCACTTATTCTTTAATAGTAATTTCTGGTCGTTTTGAGTTTGAATTTTAACAGGTATTTGTATCTGCTGAGCTTAAGTATAAAATGATCTTTACTTTTCTTTGAAAAACTTATTTTTCGGAAAGTTTTTTTCTAAATCATACACAGAAAACACCTCCATTTTATGCTGCTTCCAAATATGGAAACCCAATTAAGCTACGAAAACTTACTACCAAACGTGAATTTGCACAATTTCAGAACAAGGGGACAAACTATGGTAACTATGGATACCCTGGCTGTTTCTGAACTAGAATCTTAATGTTTGTTTCTATCAGGTTCAGTGGAGATTGAAGTTTGCAGTGTTCCTAAACATGGCCTGCATTACGGAGCAATCACCTGTCAAGCATGCAGGTATTTTTTTAAAAGATGCACGCTTGGGAATCGAGATCGGGAATCTCTTCCCAATCTCATCCTAATCCCTCTCTATACACGGTCTTCCTCCTCCACTCAGTCTATTCAATCCCTTCCCAATCTCATCCTAATCCATCTCACCATGCCTCCTAAGAGTAATACAGCAGTACACGTCCAATCTCGTCCTAATCCATCTCACCATGCCTCCTAAGACCAACTCAGCAATATACGGTCCTCCTCCTCCATTCAGACTATTCAATCTCTTCCCAATCTCATCCTAATCCCTCTCTATACACGGTCTTCCTCCTCCATTCAGTCTATTCAATCCCTTCCCAATCTCATCCTAATCCATCTCACCATGCCTCCTAAGAGTAATACAGCAGTACACGTCCAATCTCATCCTAATCCATCTCACCATGCCTCTTAAGTCCAACTCATCAATGCACGGTCCTCCTCCTCCATTCAGTCTATTCAATCTCTTCCCAATCTCATCCTGATCCATCTCACCATGCCTCCTAAGCAAGACCAACTCAGCTATACACGGTCCTCCTCCTCCATTCATTCTATTCAATCTCTTCCCAATCTCATCTTAGTCCATCTCACCATGTCTCCTAAGAGTAACACAGCAGTGCACGTTTCTCCTCCTCCATTCAGTCTATTCAATCTCTTCCCAATCTCATCCTAATCCATCTGACCATGCCTCCTAAGACCAACTCATCTATGCACGGTCCTCCTCCTCCATTCAGTCTATTCAATCTCTTCCCAATCTCATCCTAATCCATATCACCATCCCTCCTAAGAGTAACACAGCAGTGCACGTCCCTCCTCCTCCATTCAGTCTATTCAGTCTCTTCCCAATGTCATCCTAATCCATCTCACCATGCCTCCTAAGCAAGACCAACTCAGCTATACACGGTCCTCCTCCTCCATTCATTCTATTCAATCTCTTCCCAATCTCATCTTAGTCCATCTCACCATCCCTCCTAAGAGTAACACAGCAGTGCACGTCCCTCCTCCTCCATTCAGTCTATTCAGTCTCTTCCCAATCTCATCCTGATCCATCTCACCATGCCTCCTAAGCAAGACCAACTCAGCTATACACGGTCCTCCTCCTCCATTCATTCTATTCAATCTCTTCCCAATCTCATCTTAGTCCATCTCACCATGTCTCCTAAGAGTAACACAGCAGTGCACGTTTCTCCTCCTCCATTCAGTCTATTCAATCTCTTCCCAATCTCATCCTAATCCATCTGACCATGCCTCCTAAGACCAACTCATCTATGCACGGTCCTCCTCCTCCATTCAGTCTATTCAATCTCTTCCCAATCTCATCCTAATCCATATCACCATCCTCCTAAGAGTAACACAGCAGTGCACGTCCCTCCTCCTCCATTCAGTCTATTCAGTCTCTTCCCAATGTCATCCTGATCCATATCACCATCCCTCCTAAGAGTAACACAGCAGTGCACGTCCCTCCTCCTCCATTCAGTCTATTCAGTCTCTTCCCAATCTCATACTGATCCATCTCACCATGCCTCCTAAGCAAGACCAACTCAGCTATACACGGTCCTCCTCCTCCATTCGGTCTATTCAATCTCTTCCCAATCTCATCCTAATCCATCTCACCATCCCTCCTAAGAGTAACACAGCAGTGCACGTCCCTCCTCCTCCATTCAGTCTATTCAGTCTCTTCCCAATGTCATCCTGATCCATATCACCATCCCTCCTAAGAGTAACACAGCAGTGCACGTCCCTCCTCCTCCATCCAGTCTATTCAGTCTCTTCCCAATCTCATCCTGATCCATCTCACCATGCCTCCTAAGCAAGACCAACTCAGCTATACACGGTCCTCCTCCTCCATTCATTCTATTCAATCTCTTCCCAATCTCATCTTAGTCCATCTCACCATGTCTCCTAAGAGTAACACAGCAGTGCACGTTTCTCCTCCTCCATTCAGTCTATTCAATCTCTTCCCAATCTCATCCTAATCCATCTGACCATGCCTCCTAAGACCACTCATCTATGCACGGTCCTCCTCCTCCATTCAGTCTATTCAATCTCTTCCCAATCTCATCCTAATCCATATCACCATCCCTCCTAAGAGTAACACAGCAGTGCACGTCCCTCCTCCTCCATTCAGTCTATTCAGTCTCTTCCCAATGTCATCCTAATCCATCTCACCATGCCTCCTAAGAGTAACACAGCAGGGCACGTTTCTCCTCCTCCATCCCACATCTGGCAAATCCTTCTCTATTTTTTGGATCATCGACGCTTTTTGACCACTTTCATCGATGTAGCGTCCAATGTTCTAATCTTGATACGTAGATCTATCTTCCTATATTTCGAAACTTTTTTTTAACTATGAAGAAACACCCTTGGTCTTGGCTATTATACTTTTAACATCTTCTCTGCACCCGTCGTTTTTTACTAATAATTTGTTTTAAAAAATCCGAAATATAAGTTTTTCAAAGAAAAGTAAAGGGGGGGGCTTACTCAGCAGGTTGCCTGCGTACACTATACAGTTATACCAAGACTATACCCAGGATTTTTTTCGGAGGGGGTTTTACTCAAAGATTTTTTTTCGAGGGGGGACACAAAAAAACTCAAAAACGCATACAAAATTTGTTTATATCCATTTTTGTTACGTTTTCGCGAGTCAAACAAACATTTTAGGGGGGTTCAAACCTCCCTAACTCCCCCTCTGGATACGGCCTTGCTTTATGTTAATATAATACTTTCGTCTTAATTGGGTATTAACCAGACTAGCATACTATGATATGCGTTTTTCAATAGGTAGGTATGATAGATAAGTTTCCAGATTGTTATAAAAAATGTGAGTGACATCGGTTTATAAAGGCGGGGATAGAAATGACCTTAGAAATTGCCGTCCCATATCTGTGTTGCCTGTTATTTCTTGTTTCACTGGAAGGTCGTTTTTAAGAGAACTTTATTTTGTTAAATTGGTTTTAAGCGAACAGAAAGACCTTAGGTTCATAGACCAACTTAACATTAGAAGAAATAAAAATCTACAATAACTCAAACTCTAAACGACCAGAAATTACTATTAAATATTTAATAGTAATGGTAATAACTTCAACACTTGTCGCCATGCTTTTGAGGGTTGTGTTGACCCCAGAGTTTTTGTTTTCTGATTGATTTGGGGAAAAGAGGGCAGAAGGGGGGGGGGGTTAGTCGCACGCCGGTCCCTTTCGACTCTTAAAAAGTCTAAAGTTTTGACTCTTAGTCTTAGGGAACTAGACTTTCCAATTTCCAATCGAATGAGACCCCTCCAAAGTTTATGCGACCATTTCTTCCATAAAAACCTTATATGCCCCAGGGCATGATTTACAATACTTGCTCTCGGGTTCTGGGGGTTGTGTAAACCCCAAAGTTTTTTCTTAATATGATCTTTGGTCTATATTGAACAAAATGATTATCTCAGAAATGTGATCGGACGCACTTAGCGGAAAGAGGGCTGGTAGGGGGGACTATCTGCCTCCGATAACTTTGACTCTTAAGAACGGAACTAAAACTTTCAGTTCCTAATCATTTGAGTGAGTCCTCTCCAAAGTTTATGCGACCACCTCTTCCATAAAAACCTTACATGCCTCCTGGGCATAACTTACAACCCTTCCCTCAGTATCTGGGGGGAGGGGGGTATATTGACCCTAAAGTTGTTGTTATCTGATTGTTGGACTATTTCAAACAAAATGGCGATCTCAAAATTTTGATCGGATGTATTTGGGGAAAAAAGGATATGTGGGGGTAGGTGCCCTCCGATCACATTTGACTCTTAAAATGGGAACTAGAACTTTCAATTTCGAATCCCCTGAGTCCCTTCTGAAGTTTATACGACCACGCCTCACATAAAAACCTTATATGCCCCGGGGCATAACTTGCAACACTTGCCTCCGGGCTCTAGGGGGTTGTGTCGACCCCGGAGTTTTTACTATTTGATCTTTGAACTATTTTGAATAAAATGGTCTCTAAATTTGATCGGATGTATTTGGGGAAAAAGGGCTTGGGGGCTGCCTGCCCCCCCCCCCCCATAACATTTAACTCTTCAAAAGGGCACTCGAACTTCCAATCGAATGAGCCCCCTCCAAATTTTATACAACCAACCGTTCAATATGAAGTGCATCTGGAAAACAAATAATAATAATAAAACATTGGAGCCTTGTGGACTTTACTATAGGCAACAACTATGTGAAGTTGTTGCCACTGGATCCATCTTCTCGTGTTACCCAACATCGCCTTTTCACCATCACTTATTCTTAGTCTTAACATTAATTTAACATTAATAATCTTAACTTCTTAACATTAACTTTCAAACCTTCTCATCAGGGGCGGATCTAGAGCAAAATTTTGGGGGAGGCCCAATGTTACAAGGACGCCAATGAGCAAAATCTTGGGAGGGAGACCCAATGTGACGAAGGTGCCAATAATTCTCCAAATTGACAAATTTATTCTAATAAAAGAGTGAAAGAAAAACAGATAAAGAGGGCTCCAGAAAAAATAAACCTCCCCTTGCTGGATTTGCCAGTACAAACATCCGCCAATGAAACTTAAAACAAACAAAATTTACTACAAACGAGAGTTTGTAGTTCCCCTCCCCTAAGTGTAAACCTTCTAGAGTATATTACATTATTTGTGTGTCAATAAGTTGAATGAAATTTTTGTTTAAACTTAGCTTTTTAAATTGGTTCCTTTTTTCAGGGACTGGCCATTCCATTAGTAGCCTTCAGTCTTCAGCGTTCAGTCTGTCTGTTTTCAGCATTCAGCCTTCAGTCTGTTTTTCAGGCGATTCAAGCTTGTTTTCAAGCCTTTTTCAGTCGCCTTCTTCGGGTTATATCTTGTAATTTGGGTTATAGATTAGTAGTTAAACACAATTACCGGGTATAATCTAAAGGCAGCTTATTCCAATTTTTTCTTTAACTGTAATATATTTTTCAAAAATAAGGTTGATGGGGGGGGGGCTATTCAATTTTTAATTGATAATTCAAAAAAGGCATTGTTCTTCTTATTTACTTATACCTTGCTAGTTTTAAATACCTCCGTTTTCCCATTTTTCCCTTGCGACTGAAACAGCTTGCTTCCGAGTGGCTTTCAACGGCTTTCCAAGAGCTGAACGAAACTGAGACTTTACCATCCCCAGCCATTGGACAGATGATGCTGCCTTCACGAAAAAGAGAACCAAATAGTTACATTTTTATGTTACTTTATAAATGCAAATCTTTTAAATCGAGATTTGCTGCTTATTTGCACGGATAAAACCAATATTCATTGGTTTTGATTATTTATTTTCATGGTTCAATGTGACAACACAGACGAAAATGCAGTGGCTGATAAAAAAAAATGTGCGTTCTCTAGTCTAGTAGTTTTAAGTGACATATTTTTTTGTCAGAAAATAGATGTTTCTCTTCAGAAATAGAAAACCATAGGTACAACCACATTTGTTTAAGCATTGCTATGTACGCGAATAATATTGCTGCAGTTAAGGTAAGAAATGAGGTTAGTAGCTGGTTTGTATTAAATCAGGAGTTAAGCAGCGTTGCATCTATTCCGATATATATGGATAATTTTTGATGGGCTTTGTCCTAAGGACAACAGCAAAGCCCATGGGAAACCATGGGATCAAGTGCAAAAGTAACATTCTTCCTGTTTAGATTATGCTGATGATTGAAGAATCCTAGATGAAAGTGTTGGCAAAATGAATGATTTTTTAGAGGTTGTATGAGTTGAGGGTGCAGGAATAAGTTTGGAAATTAATGTTAAGAAAACTAAATCGCTTAGACTGAGAACAAGTGAAGGTGACGAGGTGACATTGGGTTACAGGAACATCGATCAAACGGACAACTTCACCTACCTTGGTAGTTTTACCAGTAAAAACGGTGGAAGCAGTAAAGATATTAGAAGTAGAATAGCCAAGGCCCAGGGTGTTCACAGCTGAAAAATGTTTGGAAGAATAGGAAGATAAGTCTTCGCACCAAGATTAGAATAATGGAAGCAACAGTGATGACAGGGGTCAAGCATGGTGATGAAGCTTGGGTGCTCCGTAAACGGAGAAGCGTTTGCTAGATATCTTCGAGAGAAAATTTATCTATGGATTGTTTTGGCCTACCCGACTGACCGATGACCGACCCGACTAACCGACCGCATCAACAGTGAGCGATGCAAAAAATGTGGGTCAATCCCTCTTTCTAGGGCCATACTGAGAGAAAGGTTGAGATGGCTAGGACCCTTTTTGTGGGAGAAGGATGACAGATTGTCCGAGATCGTCCTTGTTGACCAATCGTCTAGGACCAAACGAAAAGTAGATCACCCACGATTGGGGTTGGAGGATGTCATAAGAAAAGATTTAAGGGAAATGGGAACTTCCTGGGAGAATGTAAAGAGGGAGGCTTTGAATAGATTGGGATGGAGGAGGAGCGTGCGTAGCTGTGTTAGCCTCAGACGGTTTGATAATAAAGTGAGTTAGAAGTAGTAGCAGTAGCATAACAAGAACAAATGTTGCAGAATTTTTTCGTTTTGAAAAGAATTAAGATTTTTTTAAAATTGTTCAGCTTATCTAAGGGAGATAAGAAGCAGGGATAGAACCTCACAGATCTTGCAACTGTGGAAAGGGAACAGGAGCTTTTTGGTTGCTGTCAGGTTGCTGTTGGTTGCTGTCATACTTTCTCGTCATATAAAGATCCATTTTTATGAGTCTTCAACAGAAAAACAGATACGAACTATAGTCATTTCAAAGTGGCTTATTAAGCCCGTCACACTAGTTACGGAATAGTAATATTAAATCCCATTTAACGTTTTTTGCACATTTCGTCTTTGGATGGAGACATGGACGTACTGTGAATTCTGTTTGAGAGAAATGGGTTTCCTGTTTTTTTTTTGTTTTTTTTTTTACTAATTTTCAACCCTTGGGATAGCCAAAATAAATTTAAAACTCATAACATCTTAATAACTTAATAATTCTTTCCTTTGAAAATATTCTTATTTATTCTACTCCAGGAACTATTTTTACCCACTAGCTCCCTCTAAAGTAAATTTTCTTGATTACCTTCCCCTCCTTTCCCCTAAATGTCTGGAGTATGTAAAACAAATCCGAGCCCAAGGTGTGGATTAAAGGGTGGCAAGACCGTATATATTGTAGTAGTGGTACAACAAGAATATGATTTCAAGAAATAAATCAAGAAATAAAAGAGCTCAAGAAATAAATAGGATTTGCAAACTAAAAAAAGTATTGGATGTCTTTAATTTTCCAGTAGCCTATTTGATTTCTACATTTAGAACATCTAGAGCTCTCTAACTTCTAGAGTCATAATTCTACATAGGAATTATAAGCTGATAATTAAAAAGGGGCTAGGCATCTACCCCCCCCCTCTGGTAAATACACCCATCCCCCCTACATGGAAAACCCTGCACAAGAAAATACCCCCCTTCCTCGGAAAATACCCAACGCAGAAAATACAACCACGAAAAATACCCCCCCCCCTCCCTCGGCGGGTTGGTCTCCAATCACTTTCGACTTATAAAAAAGGACCAGAACTTTCTGATCGAATGAACATCCTCCAAAATTTCTACGACCAAGAGATGGAGAAGGGGATGAGAAAGGGGCAGTCCCATTTCATAAGGAATAAATTCTGCTCATTTTGGGTTTATATTTTACTCTTTACTTTCATAACAACAGCGTAGACTAAAAATATTCCCGGAAACCAAGAGGGATTAAATATCAATTTCACATTTTTAAAGTTTTACGATTATACAAAGTTTTACGATTATTACGATTAAAGTAACGATTATATATCAATTTCTACCTCCACCCTCCCCTCGTCTCTCCCTTAGAACTAATTCTGTATTTACCTGAAGGCTTAATGAGAGTCTGTTTTGGCATTAGAATGCACCCTTTGAGGCATCTCTCTCTGTCCCTAACTACAAAACAATCAGAGAACCCCGTTCTAGGGGCTTAAAGCCTTTATATGCAAAGGAATTGTAAAACAACAAGGAATCTACCTAAGACAGTGAAATGTATTTATTCCTTAAAAATATTTCTGCTAGTTAGGGAGGGAGTGAGATGCCTGAAAGGACACATTTTAATACCGAAACATCCCAACTCTCAATGCCTTCAGATAAATAAAGGATTAGTTCTAAGGGAGAGACGAGGGAGCGTAGAGGTAGAAATCGATGTATAATCTCCAGGGCTGTATCCAGCAATTTTAATTGTTTTTTTTGGGCAGGGGGGGGGGGAAACATTGGTACAAAAAACTCTGAAAAACGCATTAAAAATGCACAATTGATATTAAATCCCTCTTGATTTCCGTGAATATTTCTGGTCTACGCTGTTATTACAAAATTAAAAGTAACATTTAACCCCAAAATGGACAGAATTTATTCCGTATAGGCGTGTGCCTGCTCCAGCCTCATCGCTGCCTCCGCCTCATGGTCGTAGAAACTACGGATAATGCTAGTAGTATCCCATTAGGCACTACTGTCACACACATACCCCGATGTACCATTGGAATTGCTAAACCCTCGTATTCCCTTAGGCACTACTGTAACACACATACTCCGGTGTACTATTGGAGATACCAATCCCGCACACCTGGTCTGTCAAGCATCTGGTATTGTGTAATCATTCATGTTGTCGATGAAACAATACCATGAATACAAGCGGCCAGTACCCCCGTTACCTCAGCTTCTAGTGATAAAAGTCTTTCTTGGAGCATCCCTTGCCACCAAGGGCATCGGCAGGAAATTTTCCAGGGGGGGACAGACACCAAAATAGCAGTGGTGGTTGGGTTACAGTTTAGGTGGTTTAGGGCACCAAACTACAACTTTATCCAGAAGAGGACGAATTTTTAATCAATTTAAAATACTGAGAAGCTAATTGATTTAAAAGTATCAATAACTATATTATAGGCTTCCCAGTTGCAAAAGAAGTAATGCCACACGGTGGTAATACTAGATTCAGCCAAGTTGATTTGCTGTGTTGGTAATGAAATTAGGATACGTTTGGTCATCTGTAATTGCGTGTCAGCTATAATGAGGGGGGTGAGTCATTCTTTAAGTGGGGGTAGGGTAGATTCCTGCAAAATTAAATTTTCATGGACAAACTGCTTACTCTTCATGAGGCTTCAGATAAATGTTGAAAAGGGAAGGGGGGAGTAGGAATTAATTAAAATGTTTCTCTATACAGCTAATATGTCACATTCATATATCTACCAGCATAGAGGTCTATAATGCAAGGCAGTTCATCATCAGTCCCGCCATGAAATTTCCTTGGGGTGGCAAACACTGATAGGAACTTTGTTTTCAGCAATTTTAAATGGTAATATTTTTCTTTTTCTATTTATATGAAGTAGGCTACTTCAATGTATTTAAAAAACATATGTAATGTATTTATCGATAAGGAAATCCTATTGAAGAGGCTGTGATGGCTTCAGTTATGTAGAAGATCAAAAGTCTCGTAGAATTTACATCCATACAAAAAATAATGCTCATTTTAATCCAACCAAAATTCTTTATTAGTAATATTAAAAGGGACTTTTCACCAAAATTACTATTCATCATTGATTTTTTAAGTATATTCAAATTTTATCCAAATTTGAAATTGCAAATTTAAACGTAAAACGGTATCAACGTAAAATTATTGATTAACACATTTTCAAAGCAACTGACCAGGGATTTAAGGGACCGGTACCTGAAATTATATCGTGGTTAGGCCTGGGTATGGTTTGGAAAACACTCAGAAATTAAATAAAAAAAGAGCTTTTCAACTGAAAGCAAGGAACAGATTTGAAACCTATTCGAACATGTTATTCTTTGTATGAAGGAAGCTGTCTTCTCCTTAGCTCTTTACTATTCACTTTGAAGTTTGGCTTTTTTCCAAATTTTTCCAACAAACTTTTTTTAATGAGCAAGGTGTCGAAAAGGGAGGCAGCCCCCCTTATAGACAGAGTGATTTATATTTGTTTTAAGTTTTGAACTTGCTCCTTTCTTTAGATGAGAAACCTTTTCTATTCATTTAATTACATTTCATGAAACTGTAAAGTTTTATACATACAATACTTTTGGCAACGCAGAAAAAAGATCAATATCTTAATGATCTCTGTTTGGATTTTGATGGGTAATAGAACAGTTCTAGGTAATGAACTGTAAGTAAGGAGCGACCTGGCTTAATAGAAACCATAACTCTTAAAAACGGAATTTTGATACCAATAGACATATCAAAAGAATTGGCTTATTATGATGATTCCAAATATATTGGTTTCATTAAGTCTAGTCTTACCCATAAAAAGCTACGAGCCTGAGAAAATTTGTCTGATTTCGGAAAAAGGGTGAAGACCCCCTTGAAGTTATTTAATTTTAATGAAGATCACACCATCACATACGACGTATCAAAGAACCCTACTGTAGATGTTTCAAGCTCATATCTGCAAAAATGTGGAATTTTGTCAGTTTTACCAGAAGAAAAATCACGGATGCATGTTTCTTTGTTTTTTTGTTGTTTTTTTCCCGTTGTGATTGTATTGAACCAGTGGGCCTAGAACATCGGGAGAGGGCTCATTCTAACGGAAATGGAATGTTCTAGTTTCCTTTTTAAGTGACCAGAAAACTTGAGGGTAACTAGGCCCCCTCCCACGCCACTTCATTCCCAAAATCGTCCGATCAAAATTTTAAGATAGCTTTTTTGTTTAACATAGTTTAAAGGAATGGTTACTAGAAGATTCTGTGATAAAATAGATCCCTCTCAGTATGTATTTATCAAAGAAACTAGCACAGTACATTATCTCATCTAAATTGTGGAAGAAGCCCTAGAGCATCTAGAAAATAAAGATACATTTGTAGAAATATTGCAAGCAGACTTAGAAAAGGCTTTTGACAAATCTAGCCATCCAGATATTTTTGAGTCAAAGACAGATTTTAGAGATTTGTTAATTCGGATAGTTTATAGTTTTTTTACACGAACGGCAACAGTATGTTAGTGCTGATGGGGTACAATCGGATTTTCTGGAGCTGTTTTTTGGAATACCCAAAGGTACCAAAACGGGACCTGTTTTATTTTTAATACTGTGTAATAAAATTGCGGCTGGGCATGAAAACAGAGCGATGTTTGCAGATGATTTATCATTGCTGATACTTCAGAAGCTAGGATCCATGATTAGTACGGATGGCATAATTTGCTGTTTGAAGGCTGATTGCGAATAAAATGGCTTTCAATTAAAAGGAAAAAGTCAGCACTTATGAGAGTCTCATTTTTGAAAAAAAGAAGTTCCTAGTCAAAGTGATATAAATGTGCAAATTGTAAATAATATAACATTCTAGGTGTGACTTTTAACTCAAAAATGTCGTGGATGGATCAGGTAAATAATTGTATTAAGAAAGCGAACATAGCATTGAGTAATCTAGTTACAATTCAGCGATTCGGTTTTAGTGGTTTTTTCGCTGTTGAATTTTTATAGACTGTACATTCGGAGTATTTTAGAGTATGCTTGTCCTTTGTGGCAACTGGGGCTTAGTAAAGAGCAAGAAATGATCTTGAGAATGTGCAGAAACGAGCTACCCGTGTGATATTAGGTACGGAATTCACGAGTTATGATGATAGCCTTAAAATCCTAGGCCTAGAAGGACTTGATGCCAGGTGACACCAGCCTTCAACGGCCTTTGGACAGAAGCTTTTGGAGTCAAGAAGGCATCAAGGCTTGCTCCCTGAACCAGCATGAACAGGGTGCAATGCAAGGCACCAGAGCAAACTGGAGCCTTATAAGCTCGCAGTTAACAACCGATGCAGATTGTCTTTTCGACAATATTTTGTGTCTCATTTTAATAAGTACGCTACAGTAGTAATGCACCAATCTATACAAGTGATGCTCTACCCCGCCATTCAAGTGGTGCCCTGTCCCACCATACATAAACATCCATACAGTAAACATCAAATAAACACCAATACAATAAACATCCATACATCCATACACACAAACATCCAAATAAACACCATACAATAAACAATAAACATCCAAACAACAAGATACACATTATAACAAGACATATATCCCAACATTCCAAGCGGCCATTGGAGACATCAAGTCTGTGACCATCTGGTATGATGTTCCGAAGTAATAAGGACAATTCTTGGAAACATTATTATCAGTGTTTCGATTGCCAAGAATCTCGTTCAATATTAGAAGTGACTTTGAAGTAACATTATGTATAATAAATGAAGTTTTTATATGGATTCTTATAAACCATTGGTAGAGATCTTTTTGTACGCTAATGGTTGTTTAGAAGTGAATTTGAGGGCGATATTATGTCTTGTAAACGAAGTTTTGTGATGGATTATGATAAAGATTGGATGAGATCTTTTTTTTGTTCTCTAATGATGATATGTTTTGTTTTCCAACGACACTTTTTTTAGCTTCTTTACAACTTCCCGTTGATCTTATGGCACAGTACTCGACTGAGCCAACAAGCCATTGAGAATATTATGGTTTAGAAATACATTCTAATGCATTCAATGTATTGTTTCCGTGGACGTTAGCCAACTAATGTTAAGCGTCACAATATCGTAATATCAATTGGATTGTTGTTAGGTGTTAACTGTGATCTGTTTCAGGGCATCATTTATGGCATCCTCATGAGAATATGCATACCACAATGATTTGAGATGCATACTGGACAGACAAATTCCTCTGATGGTTAATGGAACTGTGCACATCGGTTTTTCCATTACCGGAATTGCGCACGAGTTTGGGCCCTCATATTCTCATCCAGGGCCTTATGTCCCCCATCCAGTTACCCTAAGTCTCTCACCAGGAACCCAAGTCCTATACCAGAGCTCCCGAGTCCCCTTCCCGGACCAGGCCTCAACTCACTCCCCTACGACCCCCTCCAGGACCCCCTACCCCTCCCTAAGGCCTCCTCACCCCCCCCCCTTTTGTTTGAGATTTTTTCAACTTTTTTTTCATGTCTTAAAATCACACTAAACATACTTTTAGCCAAAAAAGAAATTACATGTGATATTTTACATCTTGGAGTATTTGTACTTTGTCTGGCTTTGCATAATGGTTGAGATAGGGAATGACCCTACTGTCTAAATGTATATACACTACCCAGGCCTATAAATTACGTCGAGATGAAAATTGACCAGGTTTCCAAAGGAATTGAAAGTCCGACTAGCTGCTTGCTAATTCCGGTACCTTAGAAAAAAATAGATGGATTCTCGCTTTATATAAAGTTACTGTGGATTATTTTAAATTTTGGGATCAAGGAATCTAAAGTCAAGATGGCAGCCTTCTAATCCTAGTACCCTGGGAAAACAAAATAATAAAAAGTATATTGGCTTAAAAGTATTATCCTGTATATAATGTAGTTTTTGGATTATTACTAATTCTGGGACTCAAAAGCAGGTCGCCGCGGGATGGAGTTAAAGGTTGTCGTCAGGAAAGATTTATGGGAAAGGAAAATTTCCTGGGAGGGTGTAAAGAGGGAGGCTTTCAATAGACTGGAATGGAGGTGGAGTGTGTTCACAAATGTTGGCATCAGGCGGTGCTGAAGTGAGTTTTTGGTAGTAGTACAGCAGCTTGTTACTTCAGGAAAACAAGAAAAAATAAATAAATGAGCTTCCCCAAAAAAATATTGTCAAAACTAAGATAAGCTTGCATAATTCAAGCATCCACAGAAACGTGTCAGTTTTCTTTAATATGTCTTCGTCTTTTATGGTAATATATGGCCCATTTCTCAGTTTTCACTGCCATTTCCCTTTATTTGGAAAAATTGGCTTCAGCCTCCACCCCCACAGGATTTTTACGATGTTAAGCCACTGATATTCTTTGACTTGACATTTAGGATTCATTGTCCAATCCAATCTTGGAGTTTTTTGTTTCGAATAATTTAAATTTAAATAACGAGCTTAAGATTTGTGTCTGAAGTTTAAGTGTTGGGTTTCTTTCTTGTGGCCATAAAATCGAAATAAAGTCGAATTACTTGCACTTGACAAACTGCTATAATGGGTTCACATGATAAACAATTTCTTAGACTACACTGCCTTTCTTAGATCATAAATTTAACAAGTGAAAATACTGTGAAACAGGTATAATATCTTAAACAAGGCAGTGGACAAAAAAAAAAAAACTTTAACTGATAAAGAAATCTGAATATTTTGACTTCCCTTTCGGAAGTCTTTATAAACGGAAAAAAACAACAAAAAACAAATGAACGAAGCTAAATTAAACAATACATATAAAGGAAATGAAAACAATACACAACCAATGCAAGAAAAATTAGCGGTGTAAGATTCCACAGAAGTTTCTTGTCCCATCAACTCAAGTCCATTTTTACTATTAATTAATTAAAAAAACCTTTTCCACAAAATAAGTTTTTCAAAGAAAAGTAAAGAACTCCATTAAACCAAAAATGAGCAAAAATAAAATCAAACAGTCTACCAAGCGTGAAACTACCACAAATCAGCATCGATAAATAAATGAAACCCAAAACGAAGAGAAATTACAATAAATAACAGAGTCAAACTCAAAACGAGTAGAAATTAACATGAGTAGGGCTTAAAACCCCTATGCCTTCCCAAGGCCAGAACAAAATGTGCACTTTACTGAAAAATATAAATGTTTTTTACTTTCATAACTTTAATAAATCAAATAATATTAACATTTTGATTAATAAATATCAGTATATAAATATTGAACTGGGAATTCACATTCATTTGTATTTTTGAAATAGAAAACTTGATACCATTCGTAAAAAAAAATCGGTTTACTTTATTTGATAGCTTGGATACACTTACGCTATTTTGAATTGGTTAAATTTTAAGAGCAGAGGTAGCCTCGAAAGTTTGAACATAACACCCTCAGTCGTTCTTGGGATGGCTGAGATGCCTTATCGGTAATTAGCATTAACACCGTGCTTTTTTATTTAATCTTAAGGCAACATTTAGTTTTTAAACATAATGGGCAAATAGGAGGGTGGGCGTGGGAGGGGGACTGGTTGCCTTCCAATCACTTTCGACTATCAAAAAGTGCATTAAACGGGGTTACTTTGAACTAAAAGTACCTTTTTTTTCTCCTTTATTTCCAAGTAAATTTTGTAAATAGTAACATAAAAACCTAGAAACACATTTCAATATGTATTTCTGACCGCTGAAGAGGGTGGACGTTACGGATTTTTTCTATCCCTTCCTTCATGGCCATAATTTTTTTTTGAAAATGGTGTTCAAAGTTACCCACACTTCGTCCAACTTTGAACGATGTTATTTGATTTTATGTACTGTTCATGTAGTTTCCTAATTTGTTCAACGTTGGCCATGCTTTCGGTAAGTTTGAACAACCACTTATTTACAGACTTTTTCCTCTGAGATTCAATGTAAAAAAGGTCACTTATATTGAACAAAATTAAAAAGAAATACAGAAAATTAGACTAAGATCATGTCAAAAAAACAGAACTTGCAGTAAAATCCCGGAAAACCGGGGGCTAAAATTTGTGTTCTTTGCAAAGTTTTTTGCATGACTTTGTAACTTCGCGGTGCCCTGCAATTTGGAAGGGGCCATGTCCTTTTCGAACGAGTGGTCCAGCGAAAACATATCTTTCTTCAAGAAAACTGACATCACCTTTCTTGAGCCAGTTGTAACTGAAGTCAGCATTGCTCACACGTTCCATAAATTTGAACTTCGATCCCCTCATCTGGAAAGTCTTCTGTTCGCCCAATGTAGAAATCTTTCTAATAGAACATAGCATAGACGTCAGACAGTTTAATTGGGAGACCTGAGCCCTTCTTACAAGTAGAACTATCACAACCCTCATGTTCACTGTTCTGGCCTTCATCCCAACTAAGTTCACCGGAATCGTCGCACAGTTTTTCCGGTGAGTTTTCTGATGCGTCGTCAGAAGAGCAGTCAAGATTCAGGACTTCTCATAACCTTTTTCCAGCTCCCTTTCCTTTATTCGGCTTCATTTTAGCTTTGCCAGATTTCACTTCACTCGTCCTTGAATCCTCAAGATCTTCATCTTCACTGTCGCTCGATTCAGCTAGTGATTTTCCGGGAGCCTTGTTAAGCTTTGTTCGCTTACGCAACACAGTACCAACAGTGACAAACCGCCTTTTTTCAAAGGAAGTTATGACAGGATCACTAACTGCCTCATGGATTTCGTCATTTGATCACCTATCGGGAATCTTTTCGATGCAACGCTTTCTGTCAAAGCATGCTGTGATACATGCTGTGCATACTGAATTTTCGGCAGGGTTTTTTATATTGTATTCTTCGAGGGTTCTTCTCCAGATTCTTTTAGTCAGCCCAAAGAATGAAGACTATTCTTTTCAATATTCTATTTTATAAGATTTCAATAAAAACTTATATGCCCCCAGGGCATAACTTATAACCCTTGCCCTAAAGACTGTGGGGGGAGTGTCCTGCTCAAAGGTATAATTTCCTGAACTTTAAACTGCGTGGAACAAAATGGCTAACTAAAAACTTTGATTGGATAAGTTTGGGGAAATGGTGGTCATGGAAGGGGTGTTAGTTGCTCTCCAATCACTTTCAACTATTAAAAATGGCCCTAGCCCTTTCAATTTCCAATCAAAAGAGCCCTTTTGAAGTATCTACGACAAAATTTTCAATAAAAATCTTATATGCCCCCAGGGCATAACTTACAACCCTTGCCCTGAGTGCTGGGGGGGGGGGTGTCATTCTCAAAGACCTAATTTCCAGAACTTTCTACTACGTTGAACAAAATGGCCATCTTAAAATTTTGATTGGATGTGTTTGGAGGAATGGTGGGTGTGAGAGGGGGGTTAGTTACCTCCAATCACTTTCGATTATTACAAAGGGCACTAGCCCTCTCAATTTTTGAATTGAATGAGCCCCTTTTGAAGTTTTACGACAACTCTATCTATAAAAACCTTATATGCCCCCAGGGCAGAACTTACAACCTTTGCCCTTGGGGCTCTGGGGGGTTTGTCATCCTTAAATACATAATTTCCAGAAATTTCAACTACGTTGAGCAAAATGGCTATCTCTAAACTTTGATTGAATATTTTTGGGGAAATGGTGGGCGTAAGAGGGGGGTTAATTACTCTACTCACTTCCGACTATTAAAAAGGCCAATTTCAATTTCCAATCAAATGAGCCCTTTTTAAACTTTCTATAACAACTTTCTATATAAACTTTATATACCCCCAGGCCATAACTTACAACCCTTGCATTGAGAGCTCTGAGGGGGTTATCATCCTAAAAGACCTTATTTCAAGAACTTTCAACTACGTTGAACAAAAATGAATATCTCAAAATTTTGATTCGATGTGTTTGAGAAAATGGTGGGCGTGAGAGGGGCGTTAGTCGCTCTCTAATCACTTTCAACTATTAAAAAAGGCACTAGCCCTTTCAATTTCCAATTGAATGAGCCCTTTTCAAGTTTCTACGCTTTCAATAAAAACCTTATACGCCCCCAGAGCATAAACCACAACCCTTGCCCTGAGGGATGTGGGGGGGGGGAGAGGTTGTCATCCTTAAAGACCTAATTTCCAAAACTTTCAACTACGTTGAATAAAATGGCTATCTAAAATATTGATTGGATGTGTTTGGAGAAAATATGGGCGTGAGAGGGGGGTTAGTTGCCTTCAAATCATTTTCGACTATTAAAAAGAGCACTAGCCCTTTGAATTTCCAATCGAATGAGCCCTTGTTCAAGTTCCTACGACAAAGATTTCAATACAAACCTTATATGCCCCTAGGGCATAACTTATAACCCTTGCCCTGAAGACTGTGGGGGGAGTGTCCTGCTCAAAGGTATAATTTCCTGAACTTTGAAGTGCATGGAAAAAAAAAGGCTGTCTCAAAATCTTTATTGGATGTGTTTGGGAAAATGTTGGGCGTGAGAGGGGTCTTAGTCGCTCTCCAATCACTTTCGACTATTAAAAAGGGCACTACCCTTTGAATTTCCAATCGAATGAGCCCCTTTTGAATTTTCTACGACAACGTCTTCTGTAAAAACCTTAAATACCCCAAGGGCATAACTTAAAACCCTTGCCCTGAGGGTTGTGGGGGATTGTCCTCCTCAAAAATATATTTTCTATCTGGAAATCAACTACGCTGAACAAAATGGCTATCTCAAAATTTTTATTGGATGTGTTTGGGGGAATGATAGGCGTTGGGGGGGAGGGGGGGGGGGGGTAGTTGTCCTCCAATCACTTTCGAATATTAAAAAGGGCACTAGCCCTCTGAATTTCCAATCGAATGAGCCTTTTTTAAAGTTTCTATGACAACGCCTTCTATAAAAACCTTATATGCTCCCAGGGCATAACTTAAAACCCTTGCCCTCAGGGCTCTGGGAGAGTGTCCTCCTCAAAGACATATTGTCTATTTGGAAATCAATTACGCTGAAAAAAATGGCTATCTCAAAATTTTGATTAGATGTGTTTGGGGAAATGATAGGCATCGGGGGGGGGGGGGGCTAGTTGCCCTCCAATCACTTTCGACTATTAAAAAGGGCACTAGCCCTCTGAATTTCCAATCGAATGAGCCTTTTTTAAAGTTTCTATGACAACGCCTTCTATAAAAACCTTATATGCTCCCAGGGCATAACTTAAAACCCTTGCCCTGAGGGTTGTGGGGGAGTGTACTCCTCAAAAACATATTTTCTATCTAGAAATCAACTACGCTGAACAAAATGACTATCTCAAAATTTTGATTGGATGTGTTTGGGGGAACGGTGGGCGTTGGGGGGGGGCTAGTTGCCCTCCAATCACTTTCGAGTATTAAAAAGGACACTAGCCCCTACTTAGGCAGCGCTAGCGCGCTGCCTATGACAGTTATGGGTAAAAATTCTTAGTTATTTCCAATCTTTTGTTTAATTAATCCCCATGTTTTTTAAGGCTGGATCCGCATTCATAAAGTGCATTCTCATTTTATATAGACTATTTTTGTCATTAATTGATCTCAGTAGTGACTCAGTAATCCCTGGTTGTTTGGTTAGAATTTGTTACGATGCAATTTTTATAAATTAATAATAAAAAATAATTAAAGTTATGCCTGCTAATGGGAAGTAAAAAAAGATCTACATAGGCTATATACCTCCGATAGTTGTATATTTATTTGTGCATCTTCGTAGACCCTTTAAAGTTGGTAATAGCAATGTACCCCTTCTGCGAGTTCTAGAAAAAAAAGCTATGGAGAACAGTGTTCACTACCGCAATATAAAACAGCTCCAGTGTCTTCTAGTAAATCCTTCATTTCTAGAACTCCATCAGGTGAACGAAGTTTCGCAACCTTTTGGCAAAAACAAAGAGGTTGGCAGGGACTACAGGTCAGAAGTTGGCAGGGACTACAGGTCAGAAGTTGGCAGGGACTACAGGTCACTTTTGACCTATTCAAGATGGTTTGTAGAAAAATTGCATTCTTTTGTTCTGATATTGATTACCATTTTTCCACTCTTAGGCAGATGGGTCATGGATTGGACGTTTATATGGGTTGTACATCAACATCGGGTAATGGCCTTGGCAGTTGGTTTGCGGAGTTATTTCGCTCTGCCCTATCCTTGGCTATATAACCGGTTGCTACAGATTTCGTATCCTCCACGCAGCAGGATCAGGAGCATAACCACCCCAGACCTTGGTTCGCCCCTCCCCCACCCTCCAGCTGAACTTAGTGTCTTCAAAAACCTTGTCAAAACTAAGATAGGCCTACATAATTCAAGCATCCACAGAAACAGATTAGTTTTCTTTAGTGGACCTTTGCCTTTATGGTACTATATGGCTCGTTTTCACTTCACTCGGGGAAATCGGCTCCTACTTTGCCCCCCCCCCTGGCCTTTAAGGAAAGTGTTTCGGAAAATCTTGATCCTTGGCCAGAGCATTCGGCCACTGGATTTTCCAGAGATTAAATGGTTGAGAAGTATCTCCTCATTCATCGTCTCTATTCAGGAAGAATACAAACGTCACCGAAAAAACAAAAGCAATAATGAAACAAAATTGTTCCATCAAAGAAATCTTTTTACAGTGATTGCCAATTTCATTGGATGGTCTACCTTCCCGCATGTCCTTAAAACGCCAATAAACAGCGGCCTTAGGCAAAATCAAAGTTATCGCATCTGATATGGTAAGGACATATCCGGCAGCACGAATATGGTAAGCTAATGGCAACTTGTATAGCTAACAACCCTTGCCCCAGGGGCTGGAAGGGAGATTGTAAAACCCGGAGGCATGGTTATTTCACCTTTGTGCTATTATTAACAAAGTGGCTATCTCAAAATTTTGATTGGATGCAGGCAGATATTGCGACAAGCCTACGGCTTTCTCCTGTACTGAATAAAATAAATATAAGTAAAGCCAATGGACTCGAAGCTCGTTTGATGGATAAACAATCATGTTCTCTAGGAACAAGGAAGGGCGTTCTTTCTAAACATTGTGTATCTTTGAAGTCACCAAAATGGTCAGTTTTGACCTGAGAAAAAAAAGTCAAAACCTGGAGAAAAATGCGAAAAAAAAACATGAAAGTGGAAAGTGGATACTACTATGAAAAGAACTGTAAAGTTGACCAAACTTAAACCCCCAAGAACAAGGCTGTACCCAGAGGAAGGGTACGGCCTTGGATTTGATAGAACCTGACCATGATGGTTGCAATGATAGGTACAAAACAAAGTTCATCCAGTATTAACCAGAAATTTAAAACACTGTCTAGTGGGAAAAACTTGTCATTTTTAGCTAATTAAAGAATTATTTTGATTAGTTTTTATAGTAAAATTCTATTTTGAAAATGAATTTACAAGAATTTTGAAAAGCAGTCTGAAACCCCTTGAAAATGACGTACGGTCAAATGAAAAGTACAGTATTGGAATCAATATTGTCAAAAACCCTATACAAGGAATCGACAGAGCCCCACTGAACAACAAGGAATTTTTCTTGCATAGAGAGCACTAACGTATCCTTTTGATTTCTTCGCTGCTATCGGGGCACTAGAACATCATAGAAAGTTGTTTAAGGGATTGTTTGAAAGGAAATTGCAATTTCTAGTACCTTTTGTAAGTATTAAAAACATGATACTAAAATAAAATGTAAATTTTGACAAAACTTCATATTCATATTCAAGATGATATAGCACACCTATCATTTGAAAAGTTGATTCTCTGGAGTATGATCTCATGTTGACAGTAAAGATTTCTCTAGCGTCCAGTACCGGTCGAGCCTAAACCAAAGTTCAGTCCTGAGACAGAAGTGACTCGGGTGCCCGATTCCCTGAAGTTTCTATTTTAGTAGATCCTGCTAATCAGTGATACAATTTTTATCAAAATCCTTAGGAGGGAGGAGTGGGGGCAAAATTCTTGAATTATGCAGGCTTTTTTGTTTTGACGAAATTTTTGAAAACTAAATTTCAGCTGAGTTTAGGGGAGTAAACTGGGGTCTGGAGGGGGCAAACCGAGATCTGGGAGGGGCAGTTTCCCCTTCTGCCCCATAGAAAATTACGCCCCTTCTGCTATTGCATACCTGCATTGCTTCATTTTTAGCAATTAAAAGTTTTTGATCCTTAATCAACTAAAAATGACGATTTTTTCTAAGTAGAGTTTCTAAATGTGTTATTAAATGTTCGATTACTACGGGCTGAACGTTGGTCTGTACTAGATTGCAGCCGAGGGCGTATTTAGGATTTTTTCGGGGTTGGGGGAGGAGGAGAGTTACAAAGAAATTTCAAAACGTCAAAAATTTGTTTATACTTACGTTTTTTACGAGTCGAGCAAAAATTTTGAAGGGTTAAACTCTGTGACATCACCCCCTCCCCCTGGATATGGCCATGGCTGCAGCTATCACTGAAATCACGATGGTTATGGTAATGGTCATACCATACCATAAGGCTTGACATGGCCATACCATATCCGGTGCGAGAACTTTGATTTTGCCTAAAGGCGCTGTTTTATTTGGCGTTTTAGGGATATACAGGAAAGCAGATTATCCATAAAAATGGAAAGCCTCTTCAACACTGGCTGAAAAATAGGGAAACTGGCAACACTGACTGTTAATTAGGACCTACCTTAAAAGCGAAAGCTAAAACAGAGGAGGCCCTTTGACAGTTTTAGTTCTTGTTTTTTACGATTTTTTCTTTTCATATTGTCCTGTAGAATTAATTAATTAATTTTGTTTCTTCCTAAGTTGAAGAGGACTGAGCAGAGGTCTCGGGCGAAAATTTGTATTCCTCTTTTTTTCTGTGTTCTTTTTCTTTTTTCTGGCTGTGATTTACCTCATTTTTCTTCTTTGATGTCCTTCACTGTCCTTTAGTTCTTCTTCATTGTCCAACATTTTTTTGCTTTTCCATGCTTAGCTAATGTTGTCAACGACTAATGAAATACTTCGCAGCCCATGTAGCTAAAGCAAGAGAATAAGACAATGCATTTAGAAAAATCTGAAAGTATCAGATTTTTGGTCAATGGTGTATCCAGGATTTTTGTTCGGGGAGGGGGGGGGGGCAAAAAACTTTAAAAACCCATCAAAAACTTGTTTGTATGCACTTTTTTACGTTTAAAAGTCGACAAAAATTTCGAGGGGGTGAGGTCCAAACCCGATAAACCCCATCCTCTGAACTCGACCTTGTTCTTGGTTAACAGTTGAGATATTGGAAAACAGAAGGGATTAATTTAGTATAGGCAGGTTGGATGAGTTTTAATTAAGAACCTGTTGAAACCTGAAATACTGCGATCAATTTATCAACTAAAAAAAGTATTTCTAAAAATTGACGTTAAAAAAACAAAAATAATACTTCAGACAGATGTTTATTCTGCATTACATTACAACAGATTCATCGCTTCGATCTTACTTTGAAACTAGCAACATAAACCATACAAATAACACACAAGTGATAATAGATGGTAGATACTAGTCAAAAGTAGCTTTATAGGGGAGCTAAAGGGCACACATAGCCAATAAACTTTTCCCCAGCCACAGAACAATCCTGTTGTTTCTTAAATTTTTTTTTGTACTTTTACTTAGCGTAACGAAAAATGTATATAATAAACATACAAATATTTCTTTTTTTGGTCGGCGAGAGGATTATCACTTAAAGATCACTGGCATTACTTGCATACAAAAGAATAAATTTTCGACAAAAAAAAAAATGTCGGTGGAACTAAACAATACCCTAACGTTTCATAATGGTATACATTAGGTGGATGCTTGATGACGTTTCAAAAAAAGCTTGAAGTACCAAGAACAGTGAAAGTGAAATTTTCAAAAATTTCACGATTTCTCAAAAAAGAAATCGAGAATTAAAATTTTAATGAAAGACATCAATGTGCAGTTATTTTTAATAGCGGGCAACAAACTCAGAGAGAGAAAAGGGGAAAAAATAGTCAAAAACATGACATCAAATTGTTCAAGAAGGTATAGCTTTCAGTTTTTGTTATGAATAGACCTGAGCTGGGAGGGGATATCTTTATTTCGATGTCCTTGGTACTTGGAGGTTCTTTAACGTGTTGTTTACAAGTATAGTAATATCTAATATCTGTAACTGTTACAGCAAAGTTTATACTTTAACAAACAAAAACCTGACATTCTTTAACAAACATTTCCCCATAATGTCCAATGGCGTCAATTTACAAATAGGTGGATGGGGAGGGGCAATTTTTTCTTTTTTTCAATTGTTTAAATGAGAAAGAGGCATTTTCAATGAAAATACAAAATGCTCTTTTTTCAAATTCTAGGGAGAAGAGACAACCCCCCCCCCCCCATTGACGCCACTGATACCATCCATTCTTTCCTTTATAAACATAAACATGATCTGGCTTTTCAAAATGGCTTACATCAAACTGATAACTGTAATGCACTTAAACAAGCTTAATAATAAATCATATTCTATCAAACAGTTTTTTTTAAACATTATTTTACCCCTTGTCATATATTTTATTTTTTCTTTACATTTGTACGTACTTAAGTAAAATAAAATTACAAGATATTCAATTTTCAGTAATCAAACATTTGGAATATCACTAAATTTGCACGAAGTGCACACATTATGAAGCTTATAAGCTTTGAGCGTTTTAAAGATATTGTCAAATACTGTGAAGTTCATAATCTTCATAAAGTTCATACACTTCCCATTATGAAGTTCATAATCATAAAAGCATTATGAAGTTCATAAACTTTGAGTGCTTTTCCTTCAAATTTTCATTCAGTCAAAAACAATAAATAAAAAAGTACAAAAGACAGCGGGTTTGCCGAGAAAAAACCCATTCAGGCATTAGCATTTGTATCACATTTAATTTACCACCACAGGCAGCAACACGAGGATAATTTCTACGTGGAACAAAGATTCACTACTGTCAACTTCACTCATTGTGTCACCCAACTACTCATCATAGATAGATCACACCAAAGAGCATGAGTAACGTACACGACTGGGAACTGGCGCTAGTTTCGAAAAAAATATCTGTTGCCAAACGCTAGATGGCGTTACTGTTTTGTTCGAAACTATCCCCGTTTTTTAAGTTACTCATACTCTTTGGGCAGGACCGTATCAATGATTTTGTTTCAAAGAGGAGGGTGGAGTTCCAAAAAAATATTAGTGATTATCAAGCTTTCTAGTCTCCAAAAATTTTTTTATACGTATTTTTGTTACTTTTGTACGAGTTGGACAAAAGTTTCGGAGGGATTCGAACCGAGGACGCTCTCCCCTTGGATAGGAACATGGTTATTGGCCTTCTTCTCGGCAGAAATGATACGACAATTTCAATGAGAGATCGAAATCTGTTACTTCTTAAAGCTACAGGGTTATTTTAAAAATTTTAAATAAATTTAATTTATAATTAAAACCTAAATTAATTCAATGTAAAACCTAAAAAGTTGTTAGGTGACATAACAAATACAAGTTTCCACTATAGCCAAATCTTTAAGATAAAAAATAGGATATAAATAGTTTTGAAGAAACTTACATCGCATATACTTATGATACTGTACACATTGGGCCTTACACAAGTAGAATATAAAACAGTTCAAATCTGTAAAGATTTATTGTTATATTTATCAATTTATAAATAATAGATAATTTTATTTATTTATCAATTGTTATAATTGAAGCATTCGAAGCTTAAAATAGGTCAACAGAAAAGCACCGAATAGTGCTCTCCGACACGCTGTAGGCAACTTTATTTAATAAACAATTTAAGGTATTTATCTCTTATAGCCACCACACTCAAGTTCTTGGTCTATGTAGAACCGGTTTCTTTCTCTATGTCAGTATGGACTCGGTGATAATCAGCTTGGCATGAGAGAGATAAACAACAGTGTAGTTATACTTTATATAAGGTGAATATACAAGTTTAAACATTTCAGGGTTATTGAACTAAACTATAAAAAATATATATTAGTGGTTATTGATTTATTAAACCAATTATTCACCGGGAAAAATGTTCATGAAAACAAACCAAGAAAAGCAAACAAACCAACTTGGCATTTTTACACTAGTTTTCTATTCCATGCTTTCGATTAATAAAAAGTGAGTTATAAAATCGGCATTGGCCCCATTAGACATTAATATTCACCTCTTAACTTGACTCAGATCAGTATGACGATATTATAACATGTATCATAGGTCCACAAAGGCAGGGACGTCAATTTAAGGGAGGATCCCCCCCCCCCGCCCTATATATTTCCAAAACACCTATTTTGTTTTGTGATTGAAAATGCCTTTTTTGTTACCTTTATCGAAATACTAATAAATAATTTCCCTTATTTTCTGGATTAACTTCACTACCCAAAACTCTAAGGCAGGAGGAGCGTAAAGAATATCAGAGAATTTTTTCAACGTTCAGATTGTCAAAACACTTCGGAGCGTTAATTAGGGGACTGGGGATTTTCCATAGTATAATCATTTTCCTTGTTACCATCCTAAGAGCTAGAATTCTTGAAATACGTGGACATTAGTGGCTGTTGCATCTCCTCAAAATTTTGACAATAAAATACAATTTTTGGTGGCAGCCTAAAGCTCCTCAAGCAAAATAGTAAAGCCTCAAGAAATCTCAACCCGTCTTTCATCTTACAAGATAGTACATAATCAAACATAAAAGCGGCAATAATTTACTGTTAATACATAGTTATATGTATTAACAGTAAGTTATGTGTATAAGTTATTAAGTAAGCTAGTAAGTTATTTTTATTTAAGTTTGATTAAAATATTTATTAGGACCACGTTGGCTTTATGGCCCTTTAGTGTACAAAATCATACAAGTAAGCAATGTTGGCAGAATTACTTTTTAAAGATAAAGCTTCGTTTTATCAACAAAGAAGTGCAATAAATGTATAAAACAACTTATTGCTTGAAACAGTCATATAGAACAATTCAAACATTAAACTGAGAAATACAAGATACACAGTAGCTAAGTCAGAAAGAAAAAGGGAAATGAAACACAGTTTCATGTCTGTTTGAAAACTCTCCAAACTTATTACTTTTCCACTGACAATGCTATATCAACAAAATAACAAGCGTTCATTTCAATCACAAATTGTTGGCAAAAAAAAAATTAAAACAAAGAAAAGCAGTTATTTTTTTTACTGCGTTTTCAAAGGCAGAAAAAATAGTTTGATAAGCGGAGGAATCAAACTGATTATTGAGACACGGAAATCATTTCTTTCTCACTAAAAAAAAACAAACAAATGAGCACTCATCTTTTACAAAACCAACATTTTAAAAATGATAATGATGTCGCCGCATTTTTCATTTCAAATTATCCTGCTCAGTGGATACTGTAGCCATCTACTCAATGCGTTCAGAGCGGCGACGACAAATGGCAGAGCCAGATGGCGGGGACAGCTGGAACGTCAGCTCTGAGCCAGGATCCCCATCAATGCTTCCTGAACTCTCACGGTCTGGGCCAAGTCCAGAGTCTTCGTCATAGATCACCAAACGGGATTCAATGTCTGCATTTAGAGAAAAATGCTGAAGATAGATCCGATTGACTGAAGCTGCACTGTCCACGAAAGCCGATAAATCCATAGCACTGTTGTTTCTGAAAAAAAAAGCATAATAAATTTGACCCATATCAAATAGATAGCTTCACTTACCTAGTGATATTAAGCCTCGTCTTGATTGATATCATTCACCATGCCGGCAGAAGGACCGGCTTCGACTGGACAGCCAATCAGGTTTTCGACTGCTATCCAATCATAGCTGGCTGTCCAAAAATGACCCACCAACATAAATATTGCTGGCAGGGTGAATGATGTCAATCAAGACGAGGCTTTACTAGTAAAGAAAAAGGATACGCTGAAGATGAAAAAAGTAAAATAGACAAGGCCTAGGGTGTTTTCTTTTTTAACGGTGGAATCTTTTTTTTTTTTGAAAGAATAAGAATATAGTCTGCGACCTAAGATTAGAATATCGAAAGCCATGGTAATAACCATGGTCGAGCATGGTTATAAAACGTCGGCGCTTCGAAATTCTAAAGCAGATTCGTTAAATGCTTTCCAGAGGAATTGCTTACGGATAATTTTAGGTGCCCATTTGACTAATCGCACATCAGACAATAATCTGAAAGAGAAACGGGGTTCGATCAGAGATGGTTTTAGGGGGAGGGACAGAGCACTTGCCCCGGGCGCTAAAATTTTAGGAGTGCAAAATTTCAAATAAATAACCTAAAAATTATGATCATTTTGTATTTTTTGACATTTAATTTTATCAAGATAAAGTAATCAATAATAAATTAATAATAAATGGAAATAATAAATGACGCAGTGAATAGATGAAATTAATTGATAAATTATCAACTAATTAATAAAAATAAAGTAAAAATAATTACTTAATTGAAAATAATTATGTTAATAAATGAAAATCTTGTTAAAATTTGGCCCGAAAATTTTTGCGAGACAAGATGCGGGGGTACCAATCAAGATTTTGCCTACAGCGCAAAAGAGGCCAGAACCGCCACTGGGTTCGATCCCAGTTCCTAGTGCTATAATGAAAGAAAGGTGAAAGGTTAAGATGGCAAGGACGCGTTTTACGGATAAAGAATGAAAGATTGCAAAGATCGTGCTTTTCGGCCATATCTGGGGCCAAAATAAAAATAGATAATTCCCAAATGGGAAGAGGCCATAAGGAAGTATTTAAAGGACATTTCCATTTCATGAGAGAGGGGGGTGTGTCTAAAGAATGAAGCTTTGAACTGATCAGTGTAGAGGAGAAGCGTATGTAGTTATGTGGGCCTCAGGCGGTTTGGCGGTGTTGTCTGTAAAGTGCACCTATTGTGGCTTTACTAAATCAGAACCTAAAGTATGAGAACCTCATACAATCTCTATAGCTATTATTTTATGAATAAATATTTTTATTTTTCTTGTAATAAATACTTTAAAATGAATTCACTATAAATTATTTACTAAAGCTAATTAAGTGCATAAGCTCCACATAAGGAAACATGTTAAGAAAACAATTCTTATTTCCCAAGATGCACAATAATTATGGTTAACGCATTTTGCTTGGGGTGAACCTTTATCTTCACTTTTTTCATTGTTGTACACTTTTACCAGATGGCGAAAAAACTATCTGATGCTAATTTTATGGCATAAAAACGAAATGTATCTTCATTTGACAACAGGGTATTTTACCAGATTTTTTAAAATTAAAGGGAAAGATTCATGAATTTATTAGAAAAACTGGAAATACAAGAAAAGAAATGCAGATAAAGGTTCTCCCCGTGCAAAATATGTTAACTATGGTTATTCTGCATTCTATGAAGTAAGAATTGTTTTCTTAACATGATTCCTTATGTGGAGCTTATGTCCTAGGATTACACCGCATTAATTTCACCGCAACTTAGAGTTAGCTCATTTCTACATCGAGCCAGGACTTGGCTCGCTTTTTGCACCAAGCCAGGACTTCACCGCTCAGCGTAGGCCGTTTTTAAGTTGAAAAAAAAAGATATGAACCTAGAAGTTGTCGTTTCCTTAATGAGTGTCAAGTTCAACAGCAACGCCATATAATATGATTGGCCAGATAATAACTTCTGGTTTCATTTTTAGAGACAAGACCACTAGGTCCAAAGGGCGTTGAATATATCAAAGTAACCAAAGAAACGCTGTCCATCAGAGATACTACGACGTTCTAAAATAAAAACTGAAAAATTTATATCAATTCTGACGATAAACAATTAACCTACGTCAATGGTCAAACGGAATGGATCGTTTTTCTATGACACGTATCACTTATTAATGCTTACCATAATAATTGGTAATTATTTTTCAATTTGCGCAATTATAACGATTCTTCTTTTCATCTATTAGACTTGAGCGTCTAAATTTAGGCTAGTTTGACTTATTCATTTTGAAATAGCCTCATATATCTAAAGAATGGGTACTTATGTATTATAGCGACCACACTCAAGTTCTTGATCTGAGTAAAACCGGTTTCTCTGTCTGCATTCGGTTACAATTGGCTTAGCCTGAATGAGATAAACTACTTTGCATGTATATTTTAATAAAATATTTGATATATAGTTTGTTAGGTATTTAATATAATGTGTTCTGGGCGGCGTGCTTTCCATAATTCTCTGTTGTAGTTTCATAATTTTGTTACTAAAGTATTATATTTTCATCATATTTTGGTATATTTCATTATGATTAACCAAACCGTTTCTTGAGTGTGGTCGGGATAATATACAAGTACCAAAGAATGTATAGAAACAGATCAATTTTCTTTTAGGTTTTCAAATTTCAGAGGAGAGCGAGAAAACTAAAAAAATAATTTTGTCGCTATCAAACCTAAACCACCTGCTAACCTTACCTCAAACGGAGGATCAGCATAATAATATAGAGCAGAAGAATCAAAGTGATTGAACATAAATCACGCTTCCGATACTCCCTTGAGGACAGCTTAGTAAACGACTTTTGGAAGTTATCTAAGAAGCATGAAAATGTCGGATTCAAGCTTTAGGTGTGACAAGGACGATTTCAAATTATATAAAATAAGATTATTTCTCTGCGACTACTGTAACCAAATTTCAATTCAAATTGTAACAAGCAATCTCTCCTAGGTAGCATAAGTGTTGAGCCCATCCTATGAGCTGAACCCCATTCAAAAGGGTCCCCCAGATACAGGGACGTACGCACGGGGAGGGGACCTCCAGGCCCGGGCCCCCCGAAATCTCACGATTTTTTTTCATTCTCCCATAATTTTCTGATTTTTTTTTCACAGAATAATGGGTTTGAAGGATTTGGCCCCCCCGCAACAAATTGGGCCCACCCCGAAACAAATTCCTGTGTACGTGCCTGCCCAGATACACCCCTGTTAAAAGAGTGATTTACAGTTCCGTATACATTTACTTGTCGGAAATATGTTGATAAATTTGGTGAACAGACCAGGGATTGTTTCAATTCAACAATAGCAGGAGAAAGTGCGCAGTAAATTTTGTTGTGCCAATAACGCTTCAAGCGCCTCTTCTCGTGCTGAGGAAATGTGATTGACCGGAGAAAGAAGCCAAAAAACCAAGCCACGACTAATTTCTCTTTGCTTGAAAAGCTATTTTTCATGCGTCTCAAATAAAAGATTCACTTAAGTTCAAAAACCCTAAAATTTCCACGCCTAACAACAGATATAAATTTACAAAAGCCATCCAAGGTCAAACAAAGGTCATTTTATAAAGAAAAACTACAACACTTTTTGAAACTGGCCTCTAATGGGTATACCTCTTTTTTGTTCTGTTGAGTCTGTATAAGGGTCAAACTAATACTCTTCATAAAAATGAAAAAAAAATTATAATAATCCTGATATAGATTTCATGGTGGCACCAAAATTCTGAACAACAAACGGTGTAAAGCTAGGTAGTAGTAGACAGGTTTCCAAAACACCGTTTTACTTTATTTCTCTGACGTTGTTTTCCAAATAAATCTTAATTCAATTCTAAAGAAAAAAAATATACAAGTTTAGATTTTTGTGACTGAAGTACAAAAGTTATTTTGAAACTACCGTTAAGGTATCAATGTTATACATAATTAAAAAAAATATATGTGTAGGTTTTATTTCTCGAAATAAAACATTTCCCGGTACATTTTTCCTTTTTCAAATTTATTCAACGCCAATAGGGAGTTACACTTTACTTAGTCAGCGAAAACTAACTTTTTGAATTGATATTTCAAGGTCAATTGAATTGATATTCAAGGTCATACTTGAAGCCTACTTGAAGGATGTGCTATTTCGGAGACCTTCCTGGTGTAAGTTATATTTGAGCTAGAAAATATAAATTTCTAGCTCAGAGTCTTCCTATCCCTACCAGAGTCTTCCTATCCCTATCAGTGTTCCTATCCCTGACGAGATAATTACCTCAATACGAATACACCGAAATCATGGAGACCGACTAGCTCAGGGAGGTTTCAAATCTTTTTTTCTAGTCCTCATATGCGTTATTACGTGATCTTTAGATAAGCTACAGTTTCTTTTTTTTTAATAATGAAATAGTATCTTACACATACACCATGTTGGGTAGTTCAGTAGAAAGCGTTTCTAAAACCACACCAGAACCCCCCCCCCCCCCCCAGTTGAGAGCCATAGCACAGGGGACTCTTAAACTTCTTATATCGACTTAAGATTTTGTTACGAAACCCAGACAAACTACGGGCGTGTTTAACCGAACTTGATACAGCAAAAGTTTCTTTTCTCTAAACAATACGATAACTCATTTCTCGATATTGTCAGATACACCCTTTTGTTATGGGCATGACAAAATTAAACTGATACGGATATAACTTGAAATACATGAAAAAACAGAATCAGCTGTCGGGCAAATTTTATTCAAAGACAAAGGTTTCCCTATCCCATTCAGATTCATCTGGATGGCTCTTCTTGTTTTAATTGTGGTTTTCCGGTATTAGGGTGGATGAGAGCCAAAACGTTTTTAGTCATAAGGGGTTCCCTTAAACGGTTTATTCCTTCAGCCTTTAGCCCAGTTAAATTTAATAATTTAATAACTTTAAATTAAAATTTAATAAATGTTTACGAGTACAGGTGTGTTTTCAAACTAATCAGAATTGGTTTTGGAACATTTGCATTACTTGTAGTTACTAAAACCATAAAAATTACGCTTAAACCCTTGAAGCCGCAAACCGAATTGAATAGTAATAATATCTGAGACCAAGAGAGAAATTAATAAAATACTGACAGCCATGTTGAACTTATTTTATACACAATTTTGTTACTAAAGTACTAATTTTGTTACTAAAGTACTATATTTTCATAATATTTTGATATATTTCATAAGCTAATTATCTCCGAGCACACACAGAAAAACCAGTTTAACAACAGATCAGGAACAGCAGTGTGGTCGCTATAATACACAAATACACTTATTTATTCATAATTATATGTTGTAATAAAAGATAATTAGTGTTTCTTCGAACCTGACTCCCCCTAGCCCCTATACCCCCCCCCCAAATCCATTAATGCTTGCGTACCTAAAATCAGGTTCTGACACAAATGCGTTTAGCAATAGCCCAGAGATATCCAGAAGCCCAGAGATATCCAGAAGCCCAGTTGCTAATCAACGTTGCTTAAGAGAAGTAGATTAACAGGTTCTATATCTCTTCAAATACCTATACTTATTCAAAATATCTCTATTGCGACACTGAAGTCAGACAAATAAATATAAACCCGAGTCTGTAAAAAAGCTTCTCTTTGGAAGGAGGGGGACTGAGGCTCAAAGATCCTCACATGGGGTTTATGCCAGCCAAGGCAGATCTAGAGCAGTCTTGGGGGGGGGGGAGGGCAATGTGACAAGCGCGCGAATAATTGACCAAACTGATAAATCTATTTTTTTTTTTAAGTAAAAAAGGGGGAACCAGAAAAATCTTGCGGCGCGAACCCCCGTCCCTGGATTTGCCCCTGATGCCAGCTAGCAATGTAAGGCTATAATTTTCAATGATGACCAAGCTATAGGGGAATCCCTCACTTAATTTTCTGCTCTTCTGAAAATTTACAATTATGAAGATACGTACTTTTGATACCACTTTTATGACCCCGAATACCACCTTTATGACCCTTCAGGGTAACCAATTTTTATACATTACCCCTAGTAATAAGTTTTTAAGGCAGCTACTAAAATGTAACGTATTTTGATGAAGAACACGAAGTTTCTAGGCTAACGTCACAAATAGAGTCGAGTGCGTGTCACGAGTCAGTCACGAGACACCCACTTTAAAATCGAGTGCTTAATTTAATATTTTAGGAGACAAATTCCAACTAGGAGACAAATTCCAGCTAGGAGACGGGCTTGGCAGGTAACCCAAGATCTTATTTCCATGCAAGACTTCAGTAAAATAGATTCAAGGTCAAATACTACGAGTATTTGAACGTTTCGACGTTATTTGACGATTCCCATTTTCTTTTCACTACTAAACCTTGGCGGTCCAGGCCTCTCTTGCGCCCGGGGCAAAATATTGATTAGCTCCCCGCCCCCTCTCTCCCAAAAATTCTGGCCAAATTTTAACAAAATTTTCATTTATTAACAACAGTTTTCTAAATCTGACTTTTCTCACTTTAAGGAAAAGATATGGGAAAAAATGAAAATTTCGGATTCAACTTACTTATATTTACTGCCAACTGCGTTCTCTGCTTTATCTTAATAAAAACAAAATTTCAAAATATAATAAATGATTTTAAATGTCAGATTATTTATTTGAAATTTTGCACCCCTAAAATTTCTGCGCCCAGGGCAAGTGTTCCTTTGCCCCTCCCCCAACCGCCTCTGATTCTAGACCGGCATGAAATGAAACAAAGAAAAAAGAAATAGTTGCATAACAATGACTAATCCGCAGGGCAGAAGTTTTAGAGTATTATCCTAAATATTTGAAATGCTAGGAGAAAAGCAGAATTTAAAATGGTGAAAAAAAAAAAAAAAAAAAAAAAAAAAAAAAAAAAAAAAAAAAAAAAAAAACGGTTTTGAAAATTTTACGGGACTTTAAGATGACAAAGAGGGATTGTACACTAGCTCACTTAATAAGGGCTATATCAGAGGTATAAGAGAGGCGGTTTAACCTCTCTACTATAGAGAAAAACCCTTCAAGAACGCATCGAATTTGTTTTTTATGCATTTTTGTTACGTTTTTGCAAGTCGGACAAAAATTCGGGAGGGGGTTTTCAAACCCGGTCCCCCCCCCTAGATTCGGCCTTGTGTGGGGAATAAAGAACGAAGCTTAGGATTGGTATATACGAGGAGCGTTCGCAGATGGGTTTGCCTCAGGTGCTACAGTGAGTTAATATGGTACTTGTGCATTTTATGGTACAAAACGCTGTATACTGTACAAGGAACTACTAATGGAAAACCGTCAAACGGGTATTTGGAAGAGATAAATGGATGGCAAAGCGTGGTTTGTCTGCGTTTACAATATTTAAACTGTTGTTTTCTGGGTTTAGGGAAAAAGGTACCTAGGTTAGGTTAGGTTACGCATTTAATATATGCTATGATTTACCCCCCCCCCCCTAATGTGCAAATATATAGCCCAAATTTGTTTCTAAACTATTATATATTCATCCTATTTTATTATATTTCATTAGCATTAACCAAACTTGGCTTATTTCATGTGTACCATATAATGCATAAGTACCGTTAATATTAGTAATAGCATTTTCAATATGCTTAGTCAGAAACAGTGGTCAATGTCCGTTTAAAATTACGATTCCCAATATGCGTCTCATTCTACGAACAAGTGAACAAAACTGCGAACACCACAATTTCAATTATTACGAAATTGAATCTATGACATCAAACTCCCAAATTTCACAAATGTAACCGTCAGATTCATGTTTGACTAGTAAACCAGGACTTGTTCTTGATAGCCTATCGAAACCAACGAGCCTAGTTATAGATTACTTTCGCCCGACAAAATTAAACAACTATTTCAGAACAAGGACAATACAAATTTTAAATTCATGCGTAGAGGGAAAAGGAAAAAAAGCAAAGTTAAATTAAACATCCACTTTTCTTCTAAAAGCGTGACTGCCGCTCTTAAAGGTTTAATTATTTTATTTAAATGTTTATATAATTTTGATGAATACATATTAATTAATTAAAGAATGTTAAATTTTGCTTGTTAATTTATATAAGTCGATAAATATACTCTCTTTTTTAAATTTAAAAAGAAATTACTAGGATCTTGGATGTTAATTATACTCAACTAAATCGACAATTTAAGAAAAAAAAAACAATACAAATTTTAAATCCGCGTTTAAAGGAAAAAGAAACTATTGCATGGCAAAATTAAATATCCAATTTTCTTATCTAGAACCCGGTGGGCAAACTCTGTTTCCGTACTCCCTCACCTACCCTTTTTTCTTAGGATCTGACTCTAGCTCAATTGCAGGGAATTATTACTGCCCCTCACGTGTCTCAGAAGCATCCTTAGGAGAGTATTGGCTGCTGTGAATTGGAATCACAGGTTTGACAATATGGTTTACAATTCATGTTGTGATTTTATAAAGCTGAAACAGGTTCATAGAGAACGAATTTTGAATATGCAAAAAAAACATCATTTCAGCATTTCAAAAAGAAAGAGAAAACGATTAGATGTTTAATTTCGTCCAAGACGCTTCGGGTGGATTCGTCCTACTACTACTACTAACAACTCGCTGCAGCACCAAGCTGACTGAGGCCAAAACAGCTGCGTACGCAGCTCCTCCATCCCAATCTATTCGAAGCCTCCCTCTTTACTTTACACCCCCCCCCAGGAAGTATCCATTTCCCTTAAATTTTTCATTATATCTTCCAACCCCATTCACCATGAATTCGTTAACTGACTTATCATACCTGGAAATTTGATGCTAAATCTAATAAATGAAAAGAAGAACCATTACATATATGCAAATGAAATTTTTTTAACTATATTGTGGTTAGAATATTAAAATATGCAGTAAAGGTTGCAACGCTTCACAGAGAACATAAACAGTAACAGCAAAAAAAAAAAAAAAAAAAAAAAAAAAAAAAAAAAAAAAAAAAAAAAAAAAAAAAAAAAAAACTAAGATACCTTCTAATGACTTGCGGCGTACTGAGAGGCACTTTGGCACCGCCATTTTGAATCCAAGGGTGGGCCAATACCTTTTCAGCTGAAATCCTTTGACGAGGATCTTTCTGCAAAAGACGAGAAACAAGGTCCTTCGCATCTTCTGAGACTCCAGACCAGTCCTCAATCGGGAAACTGTAATTCCCTTCCTGGATGGATTCGAAAAGTAAGTCCTGAAATTGAGTTCAGGTTTAACCATTTGTTTTGAAGTCTTTTGGGGTATTCCACAAGGAACAATACCTAACAATTTTTGTCAGACTGGAATTTCGAGTGGGTTAGCCAAAATTAATACTATTAAATAAACAATATAGAAAGTAACAGGCAACGCTGGTTCTGGTTATACTCGGCTGCGGCAAATCAAAATTCACCATGTTATACGGCGTAATCATTACATAAGGGCAAGGCCGTATCCAAGGGGGAGGGTTACCGGGTTTGAACGACCCATACCCTCCCCCCCCCGCCCCCGCCGTTTTTGTCCAACTCGTAAAACGTAACAAAAATGCATATAATTTTTTTGCTGCGTTTTAAGCTTTTTTTATCCATCCTCCCCCGCCTAAAAAAAAAATCCTGGATATGCCCTTGCAGAAGAGTAACAAATATGAAACATTAAGGGTTTTCTCGTTTTTTTTTTCGTAAAGATTTTAGAGACTCACCTAGCATAACAACAGATTTCTAAGACAACAAAAGCTAATATGCTAGAACTTTACGAGAACTAAGCTAAATTTTGAGAAATAACAGCCAAATTTCAGCTCACATATCATATATTAAAAATCTCCGAAAGCTTCATTTGCCCAGCTCAATTACTGGTCTTGAAATATTATAAAAAGTTTGAAAGTAAATTGATTGTTATTCCCTCCGATGTTACACAGACTGGCATATGCTGGACTTAGTCTATATTTATAAAGTTATATGTATATATATATATATATATATATATTATATATATATATTATATATATATATATATATATATATATATATATTATATATATATATAAAATTTAACTCAAAATGCGATACGTCATACTGCACAATTTTCCAGCACGGAAGAAAAATTGAGATACTAATTTTAGAGGTTCTTCCGCTAGTATACCTCAAAAAATTTTTTTCGAGATAGCAGAAAGTGACAATGCTAGAAATTTGCTGTGAGTATAAAGCTGAAATTTAAGAAGTAAGCTCAAATTCAGCTAAGGCGTGAAAGCCTTAAAAATCTCTGGAAGTTTCATTCCCATAGCTCAACTACTTGCCTTTTAAATATTTAAATAATTAGAAAGTGTGTCTGTAAGTTGATCATTATCCCCTAATCCTTATGAACTTCTTCCGTCAGAGCTCTAGCATTGCGTTTTGACTTACGGATACGTTAACGTAAGGTCTTACGGAGGGTTATGAGCCTTACGGAAGGCTTACGGAGTTCAGTGTGAAGGGGAGAACGGAAAGCCAAAATTCAATGTGAAGGAACCTTTACTCAGACTGTACCCCATTTCCTGGCGTACAACAAATATGTAAAAAACGTAACAAAATACATATAAACAAATTTTTGATGCTTTATAAGTTTTTTATTGACCTCTCCCCCGAACAGAAATAAATTTTAAATTGATAAAAAAATTATCATTTAAAAATTATCAAAATTTAACTCAAAATTAGCTTCCAGGAAGGAAGAAAGTTTTTTAGCTAATTTTAAGTTAACAAATTTCAACAAATTTCCAAGATAGCAAATAGTTACTGTGCTAAAATTCAGCTATGAGTATATAGCTAAGTTTTCAGAAATAAAAGCTAAGTTTCAACTCCAATTTCAGACCAAACCCTAAAAAAATCTTCGAAAGTTTTATTTACGTAGCTCATCAAGGTATCTCTAAAACGTTAGAAAAGTCGAGGGGGGAACACATTCCGCCACGCTTGATAAGCACCACTTGGTGTATGTGATTTCTGAAAGTTCGTGACTCCTCAGAGAAAATTTGTTAGTAAACTGATTATTTGTCCTTAAGATGTTGCTCAGACAGGCATATACTAATCTTTTCTATTATTTGAAAAATTATTTGAGTAATTAGTATGTACTTTAAGTACTTTTTTTTAGAGAGATTAGTAAGTACCTGACAGGTAAAAAATATCTAAAAAAAAGGACAGACGTTTAAAATTCAATTTACAGTAGAATTTTGTTTCATTTTGTCTACTTTCAGATTGGTTAAAAGTACCTTTTATGAATATATAACATTTTATTTTACCTTGTTGTAATTATTGCTGTAAGTTTTTACCATATTGAATTAAAGTTATTAAGTATTTTGCAGTAGGTGGCATAGGTTGCATCAAGACATGGCCAATTGTAGACAGAGAAAAGCCAAGACAGATAGTCCAAGTATTTGAGAGGCAAATGTTTTTATTCCTATCAAGTCGGTATTATTTTAGTTTCTCATTATTTGAATTTCTTGGCTGTTTTCTTCATTTCCGCTTAAGACATCTCGTTGATTAGGCAGGCGAAATAGCCTTAGATAAACGTTTACTTCTGCAAATTTCATTAGCATTAAATCCGCTTACTTAGTTCTTTTTTTTTAATTTTGTCACGGCTTTTTTTTTTGGCTTCAAAAATTTTAAACAATAATTGAATAAACATTTTTTTTTTTCATCCAAACAATTTTCTATAATGACTGCGAAGGTAAAGCTAATTTTTTCATTGAAAAAAAAATTAAATAAACAAACATGACAGAAAGTAGAAACATTTCTAAAATTAAGGATGATTTGTAACTAAGGGAACTTACTAGAGAAATGGCTAATTTCCAAAATGACTAAATGCAACACGCCAGGATATTTCTACGCAGTTATAACTGCGGTTGAAAATTTAATGCGACTAGAGTCAGGTTTCTAGGAATAGGTTTTCTAAACTACGTAGAAACCCTGGCTAGGAACATCTACTAATTTGCATGATAGTTTTAGCAGCACTATTTGAACTTGGACGTGACTGAGTGGCCGCTTAATTTAAAAAAATCACACACCCTAAGTAGCGTTCGCCACACTTGACGGGAGTGAGCCACGCGTGGCACTCAAAGACGAACATGGATATTAGTTTTCTTAAGAAAATAACATTGCTAATAACTTGGGGGAGGGGTAGCAAACAACTGAATATGTTAAGTACTAAAACACAAGAAAAAAAAATCAATAAATTAGTAAATAAAATATTGTAAAGAAATAAATAAGAAAAAACAGTTATCAAATGACCAGCATAGTTAAAAAGAAAATAATTAGTTAAACTTTCAAAAATCGAAGAGAAACCCCGTACAAGAAACATTGAGGACTGCTTAATCTGGTTAAAATTTCCATCTGAAAACCTGTTCAAATATGACCATTTTAACCTCGGAAAAATTACGGATATCAGGTTCTTGAGATAATCTCTGTCAAAAACCAAATCTTTGAGATTTCCCACTGACTATACAGAAAATGTTCTAAAGGGAAATTCTAATGAGTCATAGAACAAAACGTTTTGACTATGCACTCAGATAACAACTAAGCTCATTCACGATTTCTGAGGTCTTTTATGGCTGCGATATTAGGTATTAGATATCTAGTTAGGGGTTTCGGAGAGTATATGGAAACACTGGCTAGCAGCATTTTAAATGTTCGCATTAAAATACTTGCGGCTAGACCCCGGCGCCGCGTCGGCGGATCGACCGAACGCCGCCGACGAGAGGCCCGGTCGACCGCCACCGGTGTCGCAACGCCGCCGGACCGCCGCCGGCAAAGGCGACGGCGTTCGGTCGACTTTAAATTAATTTTGCGGCAATTTTTTATTGCGTCAACCGCAAAGTCGGAGCTTTTCCTTCTCGTGTGGTTTAGTATTTTGATTTTCCTGATTAGAAATCAAGCAGGGCTTGCACTTTCCCCAAATTTTCGGGTATTTCCCCAAAAATCTATGCGTCACCCCGAAGAAAAATTTGGTGCCCCGAATCCCCGAAAATCACGCAACCGCGGTGCCACCCCTAGCGATTTATCACCAGTGACTTTCCCTGCCAAATATTACTTTGCATACCATAATTCTTCACTACTCTCTTGTTCGTTAATTTTCGTCTCTTTTGTTACTTTGCATAAAAACCAGACAGTTGCAATATGCAATTGCAAATATTGCAATATACACAGTTCTTCATATGTTGACAAAAAAAGTATCGTATTATGAAATGAGTTTAAGTCATTTCGAATGCTGTTTCCCAATCGCTAGGCTATTTCTTACATCATTCGTAGTCAAGAATTTTATTTTCAAGTTGAATAGAACTATAGAACGCATTCACTACTATACAGCTTCACCCTTCAGTTGGATTTTGAAATAGACAGCCGACACTATTTCTACACCTGAATTGTAAGTTTGCAGAATTTTTTTTTTTCCTTTTGCTGTTTTTAGATAAGATTTTCTTAATGTTTAACACTTAATTGTTGAACGTCTGACAGAAAATACAATCTTCTTTCTGAAACATTTTTACCCCCCCCCCCCAAAAAAAAAAAAACAAAGAACAAAACCTTCTATTGAGACAAAATTTAGCTATAGACTAAGCTATGTACAAGGTTGGGGAATTAAAGATTGAAACGGAAGTTACCCCAAAAATATGATTCATAAATAAATTGTAAATTATTGCCTATAGGGGGGGGGGGGTGATAGGGGACTATCATTTTAAAATGATAATACCTTATTTTTTTATTGAAAGCAGGGATGCCAAAAAGATAATTATTTTTTTCATTTAAAGTGGAGACAGAAGAAAACGATATCAAATTCCCTGGGAAACATTGAAATATTTTGATAGACCCAGGGCCCCCCATTGGGACCTGTTCATTGTCTTGGGTATTTTGCGATTTCTCAATAGGCTACTGGCCTAATTTGGCTTTAGTGTGTGCTCCCCTTTTAATTAGATTCTTTGGATCTTATTGAATGCCACGGCGAATCTATGACTCAGTTTTCCAATAATTTGAGGTATATCTGAATAATTTCGACATTTTGTTGTTGTCTTTGTACTCGTTTACTCATACCCTCAATTTTTTTTCAAGGAACACTAAGATGTTTAACGTTATTTTGCGTGTTTGTTTGAACCATAGAGTGACCTAGTTAATTATTAAGTAAATTATTTTTCTTATGTAAAGCTGAGATGGTATCCTATCAAGGTGGTATCCAGAGGGGGGGGAGGTAGGGAGGTATTACATTTAAATGATAATATCTCGAAATTTTTTTATTGAAAGCAGGGATGCCAAAAGTTATTTTTTTTTAATTTAAAGCAGAGACGGCATCCTATCAAGGTGGTATCCAGAGAGGGGGGGGGGTAGTGACCTATCATATTTAAATGATAATACCTCAATTTTCTTTGAATGCAGGGACGCCAATGAGTTAATATTTTTTTTATTTAAAGCAGAGACGGTATACTATCAAGATGGTATCCAGAGGGGGAGGGGGGCATAGGGAGCTATTATATTTAAGTGATAGTACCTTGATTTTTTTTTTATTGAAAGCAGGGATGCCAAAAAGTTGAAAAGTTGACAAAAATTAACAAGATTTTCGTGAGTTATGCTTCATACAGCACTTGTATAGTTTTATCGTCCAAAGGGAAAGGGACATATGCGTCCAACCCGTTTTTTTTTTCTTATTGATGAAAGGTGTTTACTTTGAAAACATTCATTCATAAGTACCAGGCAGATTCACACTAAAACGAATTGGTGTGACGAAAGCGATATCGACATCCCCACCTAACGTTGCGCTCTAGTGACAATGGCGCCCTTGGTTCAGTGCCCAAGTTACATTAAAAGGCCAGGTCATAATAAAAGCTTTCAATTTGGGAGGTTCAAGGAGGAGTCTTTGACAGTTTTATGACCTCAGGGTAATAAATGTTGCAACGTTCTTACGTACCTACAGTGGTTTAAAAAATTCGATCACCCCACAAATGATTACCAAAAATATGCACAAACATAACAAATGTAACATCTGGAATATTATAACACTTTTTTCAAAGCTTTGAAGAAAAGCAAACAAGGCTAAATATCCCTAACTACTCTTGAAACCTATTTTAAAAAGAAACTCTTTGGAGATTTCCATGGAAATGACCATAGCAGAAGCTTTCAGCCTGGGTGGGGATCAAAGAGGAGTATTTTGAGTATTTAGTGTTGCGACTTTCTTAAATTTGGTAATTTTTTGTGAGGATTTGGAAATCAAATCTTAAACTCAGTAACTGATACTAAGTGTCCTAACATTTTGCTTGGATTAAAAGTGACGAACTAGGAACAAAATTTCAACATCTTCCTGGAGATACTTCAGTCTGCATATTATTTCATTTAATCACATTTAAAACGGATGAGCTTTTCATTTTTTTACCTAAGAACATAGCTGGCAATTCATTTTTCTTCATGCCGAATAAACCATTAAGTGTTTTTTGTTTCATTGTAATTGAAATGTTCTCATGTGAAGTGTTCATCATGTAGTTTTCAATTTGATAAATTTACTCCTTTGAGATGCAGTTTATAATTTGACTGATATTAGGTATTTATGAGTTTATAATTTGGAATGAATCCCCAAAAGAAAAAATGAATAAAATCCAAAAGAGCAGCCAAAAGCAATAAAAAAGCAGCAGTTCAGCCTTAGCCTACATGATATATATTCTATAAAGAAGCCAAAAACAACTTTAAAATGCATTTTTTTAAAATTGTTATTAAAGACCAGTTTTTTAATACAAGAAGGCTTTTTAGGAATCCAAAAGAGCAAAAAAAAACAATCAATATCAAAGTCCACTCATTTCAACTGTTTTTAAAGGTGACAAAACAGATATAGGCAAAGGGCATTATGAAAAAATTAAGCTTCTAAGTTCAAAGTTATATTCAAAGTTTTTACCCAGATAACTGACGAATTTTGTGATACGGTATTTGAAGTTTTGTATGCAGTAATGCTCGGTGAAAAAAAAATACTAATTTTGATAATTATTTATGTTTAGAATACATAGATAATAGATACTTCAACTACTCGTATTATGCAAGGGTACTGAAACGCCACAGCCATTTCGTTTCTACCAGATTTCTACTCCTCTTGAAGAATAACGAAGAAGACCAGTTTCCAGCCAGCGACTTGTGAATTTTTGAACTCATGTATAGGCTCAAATCTGTTGTAAATTTAAGCTGCGATTTGAGAAAGACTGATGAAAACATTAATGTTTGCGGTCAACATTGATCGCGCCGGCGGCGCGCCTTTTTTTGGCCCCGCCGCCGCCAGTCTTCCCTCATCGGCGCGGCGCCGGGTCTACTTGCGACACTCTTACATTTCCTCCTAGAATTCTGTAGAGGGAATTTCTAGATAATCAATTAGCAAAAAGTTAAAACTACTCACTTTATCTTTACATACATTTCTATGCTGAAATATTAGCATTAGGATATCTAGTTAGGGGTTTTACAGACTATACGGAAACACTGGCTAGCAGCATTTCAAATGTACATATCACAATACTTGCGGCACATTTCCCTCCAGAATTCTGTAGAGGGAGTTTCTAAATGATCATTGAGCAAAAAGTCAAACTACACGCTTTAACGTTTTGCAGATATTTTTATGTTGTAATATTAGGATTAGGGGTACTTACACATTATCCCGACCCACTCAAGAACTTTGATCAGTATGATATGAGAAAAACCGGTTTGTCTGTCTGCAGTAGGTTATAATTAGCTTAGTCTCATTAAGAAAAACAACGATGTAAGTATATTTTGATTAAATATTTAATATATAGAGGTAATTCAGTTAGGATAGGTATTTAACATAATGAGTTCTGGGCGGCCTGCTTTCCATAATTCTGTTGTAGTTTCCATAATTTTGTTACTGAAGTATTATATTTTCATCATATTTTGGTATATTTCATTAGGAATTAATCCAACTTCACTTCTTGGGTGGGGTCGGGATAATACGCAAGTCCCGCACTAGGATATCTAGTTATTCGGAGTTTCATAGACAACATGGAAACACTGGCTAGTAACAGTTTAAAATGTCCATATTAAAATACTTGCGGCTTATTCTGCAATGAATGATTTTCGTATGAATGTTTCAAAAACAACTTTAAAATGCATTTTTTAAAAATTGTTATTAAAGACCAGTTTTTTAATACAAGAAGGCTTTTTAGGAATCCAAAAGAGCAAAAAAAACAATCAATATCAAAGTCACTCATTTCAACTGTTTTAAAGGTGACAAAACAGATATAGGCAAAGGGCATTATGAAAAAATTAAGCTTCTAAGTTCAAAGTTATATTCAAAGTTTTTACCCAGATAACTGACGAATTTTGTGATACGGTATTTCAAGTTTTTGTATGCAGTAATGCTCGATGAAAAAAAATACTAATTTTGATAATTATTTATGTTTAGAATACATAGCTAATAGATACTTCAAATACTCGTATTATGCAAGGGTACTGAAACGCCACAGCCATTTCGTTTCTACCAGATTTCTACTCCTCTTGAAGAATAACGAAGAAGACCAGTTTCCAGCCAGCGACTTGTGAATTTTTGAACTCATGAATAGGCTCAAATCTGTTGTAAATTTAAGCTGCGATTTGAGAAAGACTGATGAAAACATTAATGTTTGCGGTCAACATTGATCGCGCCGGCGGCGCGCCTTTTTTGGCCCCGCCGCCGCCAGTCTTCCCTCATCGGCGCGGGCACCGGGGTCTACTTGCGGACACTCTTACATTTCCTCCTAGAATTCTGTAGAGGGAATTTCTAGATAATCAATTAGCAAAAAGTTAAAACTACTCACTTTATCTTTACATACATTTCTATGCTGAAATATTAGCATTAGGATATCTAGTTAGGGGTTTTACAGACTATACGGAAACACTGGCTAGCAGCATTTCAAATGTACATATCACAATACTTGCGGCACATTTCCCTCCAGAATTCTGTAGAGGGAGTTTCTAAATGATCATTGAGCAAAAAGTCAAACTACACGCTTTAACGTTTTGCAGATATTTTTATGTTGTAATATTAGGATTAGGGGTACTTACACATTATCCCGACCCCACTCAAGAACTTTGATCAGTATGATATGAGAAAAACCGGTTTGTCTGTCTGCAGTAGGTTATAATTAGCTTAGTCTCATTCAGAAAAACAACGATGTAAGTATATTTTGATTAAATATTTAATATATAGAGGTAATTAAGTTAGGATAGGTATTTAACATAATGAGTTCTGGGCGGCCTGCTTTCCATAATTCTCTGTTGTTAGTTTCCATAATTTTGTTTCTGAAGTATTATATTTTCATCATATTTTGGTATATTTCATTAGGAATTAATCCAACTTCACTTCTTGGGTGGGGTCGGGATAATACGCAAGTCCCGCACTAGGATATCTAGTTATTCGGAGTTTCATAGACAACATGGAAACACTGGCTAGTAACAGTTTTAAAATGTCCATATTAAAAACACTTGCGGCACAATTCTATATTTCCTGCTAGAATTCTGTAGAGGGAATTTCTAGATAATCAATTAGCAAAAACTTAAAACTGCACACTTTATCTTTGCATACATTTTTTATGCTGAAATATTAGCATTAGGATATCTAGTTAGAGGTTTCGCAGATTACATGGAAACACTGGCTAGCAACAGCTTAAATTGTCCATATTAAAATACTTGCGGCTTATTCTGCAATGAATGATTTTCGTATGAATGTTTCTTAAAAATTGTTGCTAATAACCATACTAGTAATAGGTCAGCTCATTTAATATCAAACTAGACAAAATAGTAATAAACAATCAACATAATTTAAAACAGAAGGTATTCTGTAGAGAGAATTTCTAGATAATCAATTAGCAAAAAGTCATAATCAATGAGCAAAAAGTTATAATACACGCTTTAACTTTTTACAGACATTTTTATGTTGTAATGTTAGCACTAGGATATCTAGTTAAGGGTTTCGCAGACTACGTGGAAATACTGTGGCTAGCAACACTTTAAATGTCAAAATTAAAATATTTGTGCCACGCTTCTAAATTTGCCTCTAAAATTTTGTAGAGAATTTCTTAAGAATTATTGAGCAAAAAGGTAAAGTACAAGCTTTAACTTTTTACAAGCATTTTAATGCTGTGATATTAGCATTAAGATATCTAGTTAGGGGTTTCCCAGACTACATGGAAATATTGCCTAACAACATTTTAAACGTCAACATCAAAATACATGCGGCTTATTCTGTGATGAATGATTTTCGTATGAATTCTTCTTAAAAATTGTTGCTAATATCCATACTAGTAATAACTCAGCTCATTTAGTATTAAAACAGACAAAATAGTAATACATAATCAATATAATTTAAAACAGGAACTACACTAACCATCAACCAATTAAGCTAATTAAAAGAAAGAAAAGAAAAAATTAACACAGTATTAAAAACAAAACTAGCAAAACTCGCAAGTTCAAAATCAGTATAAGAACTGCTGTAATTCAGCACGCTAACCCACAGAATTCCTAGGTTAAAAAAGACCGCCAAAATTCAGTAGTTTTTCAACTACAAAATCTCAATGATTTTCAGCTTTTGGGAGACAATTTCAATAGCCAATTCATTCAGAAACAAGGATATTTACACAGCGAATTTTACAATATTCAGTTTATTTTACTTCAGACAGGCATACTTAACTAACGCAAATCCCCCTCCTCCATCCAGGCTCAGGTTCATTTATTTTCCAATCATATATACATAAAATACTAAGTATACACATGTCTGGCAGAGAGACAAGCTCGTTTTGCACAGATAAAACAAATAAAGTAATAAATAACGAAATATATGGATAACCAATCAAAGAAAGAAGAAATAGAAAAAAAAATGATAGACATAATATTAATTACTCACCACGCTACAGCAGACATCCTACCCGAAAAAAAAAACAGCAATGGGACAACAATAGAAAAAATGAAGATCCGAGAAAAAGACGCAAAAACAAAAAATATTAATAATAATAAATATATATCCTTTTCATATAGAAAAAACGCACTTGATAAGAATGTAAAAAATGAAGCACATGTTTCTCAATCTGGCACTTAATCAAGTCGCAATCACATGAAACAAAAGGTGATTATTTATTTTTATATCAGACAGGGTCTTATTAAGTAGTCGCCCTTGAGATAAAGCAAAATTACTGTTTCTAAGAGAAGGAAAGGATCAATAATGCTTGAGGCCCTAGAAATGCCATATCGCTCAAATGGATATCCTATGTGCAAAAACTCCATCTTCAGTTGCCAAAAAAAATAAAAAGCTATGCAAGAAAAATGAAGCCTTCTTTCGAGTTACATCAACTAAATTTCCACATGGAGACATGTAATGTGATAATAATTAATTTTTAATAATTTATTTTATAATAATAAATTATCATTATTATTAATTTTTAATAATAATGATAATAATTAATTTTTAATAATTAATTTTGATAATAATTAATTTATATTATTGATAATAATATAATATTAGCTCAATAAGATAGCTAAAATTTATATAATGTAATTAAATTAAAAGATGTTTAAATATGACTTCCACATTATAAACAGAGGCACCAATTCACGAAAACGTGGCGGAGGGGAGGGGGGATTTTTTCAATTTTGTTCTAATGAAGACACCGGAAGATATATATGTAAAAAAGGAGCATTTTTTTTAATGGAAATATCAAACAAGATCTTTTTAAAAATCAAGAGAGGACGATTGCCCCCTGTTCTCCCTAATTGTCACCCCTGATTATAAAAATAATGGAGTTTACATGCAAGCTTTCTCATTCGTTAGGATGCATTTCTTATTTAGATAAACAAAACTACGATATAAACAAAAATTTGTAACTTTTTTCTTTTTTTTTTCAAAAAAAATATACTTTTTTGCTTTTTTCGAGTTGGACGGGATACAGCCTTGATATGGAATACACTTTTTTATTTAGGTGCAAAAAAAAAAAAAAAAAAAAAAAAAAAAAAAAAAAAAAAAAACAAAAAAAAACACGAATCTTTTATGCCATGCAGCACAGCGGAATCTATGATCAAGGTTTTTAAATTACAGTGGGCAGTGTTGAACTTTCAATTTGGAATACAGTAAATGAATCTTTTTTAGGTAGTCTTCGACATAGGGGTACTGAAACATGTCACGCCAAAAGGTTGCATCTGACACAGAGGCGGTTTTAGGAGAGGGACAGAGGGGGCACTTGCCCCGGGTGCAAAAATTTTAGGGGCACAAAATTTCCAACAAATAATATAACGATTATAGTTATTTTGTAGTTTTTGAAATTTTATTAATGAAGTTTATGGTGCATATAATAATTGAAAATAAATATGAATTATTAATTAATTAATAAAAATAAACGAAAAAACAAAATTAATTAAATTAAAATAATTAACAATAAATAAAAAATTTAAAAAATGAATGATTTATAAATTCATAAATTTAAAATAATTTTGTTAATAAATGGAAAGTTTGTTGAAATTTAGCTTGAAACTTTCGTGGAAGAAAGTGGGGGGGGGGGGCTAGTAAATATTTTGCCTCGGGCACAAGAGAGGCCAGAACCGCCACTTATCTGACATTTTTACACATCTCAGATAATTCCCCAAAACCATTTGTTAAGCTATACATAAGGGGAGAAATCAGGAGGGCAATGTAGATCAAGAGGGTAAAAGTCTAACTGAACACAAAATGCGCTGCTGATCCTCCCCTTGAGGACAGCTCAGCCAATGTCCATTATTTTGGACATTGATTATGAAAATAACTGGTGTAAAGTATTTGGGTGATAAGCCTTTTGCGGGGTCTCATGTTAACAGAGTTTGTTATGTATTGCGCTGCTGATCCTCCCCTTGAGGACAGCTCAGCCAATGTCCATTATTTTGGACATTGATTATGAAAATAACTGGTGTAAAGTATTTGGGTGATAAGCCTTTTGCGGGGTCTCATGTTAACAGAGTTTGTTATGTATATATTTCAACGAGAGCTCGTTCCAGGGGGGCTTGTGGGACTAAATTTAGTCGTGAGAAGGGTTTTGTTCCCAGGCCGGTTGAACAACCAATAGCTAGAACTTCCGTTACAGTGAGTTTGGGGCCAAGTGGATACTTTTAAAGTCAGTCCATATCTCGCCTTCGTCTCAGTTGTATGTTTTTCTGCTACCTTCTCTTCACTGTACGTGTATCATTATGTTATTAATACAATATACCGACGTTAATACTCCTGTTTATCTCTGAGAACTTAAGTAAATCGTTACATCAGCCAATATAAAAGGCATATAAACAAAGAGGTTTACAGAGTGGTGGCAGCGGTGGGATTCGAACCCAAGAACAATTTTATGCATTTCTCATTTAGATGAACAAAAGTGTAAAACTTAGATTTTATAGCTGGAGAATTCTTTTCAATTTGCAGTGGCGGCTCTGGCCTCTCTTGCACCCGGGGCAAAATCGTGATTGTCCCCCGTATCTCACAGAATTTTTCAGGCCGAATTTTAACAAAATTTTCACTTATTAACAAAATTATTTTCAATTTATAATTTATTTTCAATTACTTTTTTAATTTATTATTTAAATTATTTAAACAATAGTTTTATTTTTAATTTGTTTTACTAATTAATTAACGTTTTATTAATTAATTAATGGTCTACTAATTATTTTCATCTATTAACTGCGCCCTCTACTTTATTCTAATAAAAACATAATTTCAAAAATTACAAAATGATTATAATGGTTAGATTATTTATTTGAAATTTTGCGTCCCAAAATTTCTGCACTCGGGGCATGTGCCCTCCTCTGTCCCCCCTAAAACCACCACTGTCAATTTGGTATATAATAAATGAAAACTTGTAAGGTGGTATTCTAGCTGTAGGAAAAATATGGTTCTATCCCACTTTCTATGACTATAATAATGAAAGAGAAATTGAGATGACTACACGTTTTAGGACCAAAGATGGTTCGTTTTGACCATTAATCTGGGTGCCAAACGAGTCTTCAAATAAATAAAGCCTCCCATGAGCCTTCAGATAAATATAGGAAAGGTTGGGGGGGGGGGGGGGGTAAGAATTAATTGTTCATCTTTCTGGGTATCCATCTGGCGCCAAAGGATGGGGGCCAGACTTTGTATGACCAAAGATGGTTCTTTTTGGCCATCAATCTGGGGGCCAAACGAGCCTTCAAATAAATATAGCCTCCCATGAGCCTTCAGATAAATATAGGGAAGGTTAGGGGGGGGGGGGGGTAAGAATTAAATTTTCATCTTTCTGGATATCCTTCTGACACCAAAGGATGGGGGCCAGACTTTTTATAACCAAAGATGGTTCTTTTTGGCCATCAATCTGGGGCCAAACAAGCCTTCAGATAAATATAGGAAAGGTTGGGAGGGGGGGGGGGGGGGGTAAGAATTGATTGTTCATCTTTCTGGATATCCATCTGGCGCCAAAGGATGAGGGCCATCTGGGGGCCAGACTTTTTATAAGATAAGATTTATTCTTCATTAAAACACATACAATATTACATGTTACTATTCCCCCAAAGGCTCATTGGCCTGTATCCATCTGACGCCAAAGGATGGGGGCCATCTGAGGGCCAAACTTTTTATGACCAAAGATGGTTCTTTTTGGCCATCAATCTAGGGGCCAAATGAAAAGCAGGTAATTCATAAATTGGGAAGGAAGAGGTCATAAGAAAGGACTTAAAAGAACTAGAACTTATTGGAAGGGGAATAGATTGAACAGATTTGGATCGAGGTGGAGCATGCGCAGCTTTCTTGGCCTCAGGCGACTTGGTACTACAGTGTATTAGTAGTAGTATTCAAGCTAGGGGTAATGAATGATGTGTTATGCCAATAATGGCTGATCCCCTCTTCCTCTATAAAGTGAACACACCTCTCCATAGTGAACCAGTGACAATCCCTAAAGGACTCTCGAGAGCAAAATAAATTATTTTTTGAAGAAAAAAGTATTAGATATGCCCTTTGATCTTGGGCAAGCCAAAATAAAAATGCGTAACTGTGTTAACTCAAAAACAGCTTTTAAGAAAATATTCTTTGAAAGCATATAAATTTATTTTTCGAAAATATAGAAAGGCAAACTTGTACACATCCAAGCAGCACAGGGATTGAAACCCTTCAAATTGTCTGAGCAACTTCCTTAAAAACCCCAAAATAAAATTTTAAAATGGCATAAAGCTCGGAGATATGAGAAACACTTATAAGCATCAAATAATCTGAATATTCCATCCTCCCTTATAGTTTTAAACCAAGGATGTATACATGATTATTGTTCGGGGGGGGGGGGGGGGGGGGGGGGTACAAAAAACATAAAAACGCATTAAAAATTCATTCATATGCATTTTTGTTACGTATTTAGGAGTCGGTAAAAAATTTCGGGGGGGGGGGGAGGGTGACCCGTTAACCCCCTCCCCCTAGACAAGGCCTATGTTTCAACTGCACACTCTTGAGAAAAGGAGGTTTGTTCCCGAATACTGCGGGAAGAGGTTGTAAGGAAGGGTTTATTGCAGCGAGAATTTTTCTAGAAATAGGTGAAACGCATTTTTCTGAACTTTCCATATAGCTTTCCCAAATTTGTAGTTCAATTACCATAAAAAGGTAATATTCCAGAAAAGAAACGACGGAATAAACCTGCTCAGAGAAGGGGGTCATCTGAGAAACTCACCTGACAAGCAACACAGGCCTCTCCTCTATCCCATCCGCACTCCCTGCCACAGCTCCCATATAAAAAGGCGGATAACCAACGAGAAGAATATAGGCAATAATACCAAGCGACCAGAGATCGCAACTCTTATCGTACACTGACTCGGTGTCCGAAACAAACGCATCAACAACTTCGGGTGCCATGAACTCAGCACTGCCCACCTGTAAACCAAATGGTATTGTATCAGAAAAAAAAACCCACATATTTAAATAGATTGTAAGCATAAGAAGTGATAAAAAAAAAGAGTGTAAACACCAATATTCTTTTTTTAGTTTGCGTCCAATAAGCTGACTTAGCGTAAAAGCTACATAACCATTAGAAAACAAACGGCTTTCACTAGTATGCTTACACATACCTAGTCGTAATGTGTTTTTTTTCTTAGGGCCCGAATCTTGGGAGGGGGGAGTAAATAAACCGGAGTATTTGCATTAGGGAAGGGATTTAACCGCAAGAAATGTTCATTCAAGCTAATATCTTCTCTGAGGGGGATTCTTTCAGACCAATTTTTTGAGGAGGAGTAAGATTATAGCAAGATAAGTAAGATTATAGTAAGATAAGTAAGATTATATAATAGAGATTTAAGAGACAGATACAAAAATAAAAGGAGCAAACTCGTCTAAAAAGAACAGAATTGGGCATAATGAAAGTATATTCCCTTTTCTTTAAAAGTATGATATGGTTTTGTGATGTACGGTTCATTATGATTTGTAATGTAGACTATCATTTTGTTGCATGGTTTGAAAAAAAGAAAACTTGCAACAAATAAGATTGACAATTTAAAAAGGGCACCCGTTTTGCATGGTATGGTTTTGCATGATTATGGTTTGCATGATATGGGGGTCCATGATATGGACCCCCCGCCTCCACAAATACCCAGAGTAGCATGTTCGTGAAGAAACACAATGCTTATCTGGCAACAAATTTAGAGACAGTAATTCATCCCTCTCCCCCATCCTTCACCCCAGGAAAGGCATGCGCAAACTCAAAAGCATTTTCAACGGAGTGGGGTATGGAGGGGGAGGTAAATACTACCACCCTAACTTAAAAAAACTTAATACTACCTAAAAAAAAACTTCTGGTTATCAATTATTATTGACCTGCTATTAAGTAAGAATATACCGAATCTAAACATTTTTTTTTTCATTTTGTCCTGTTGCTCCACATTTATTCCTCTAATTTGCCTCTTTTTACTCCTTCTTCCTCTCACCCCGATATATGGGGCGTTTTTGCTGCCAGTTTTCAAGAAGTAAAACTAACATTTTTTTTCATTCAGATAATGACCACCCCAAATGCAGCATAGAATTACTTGAAAAAAACTGTTATACATTACATCCCTCCCCCCTCTTCAAGAAAAAAACGGACTATCTTGCCATTGGAAGTTTGCTTTATCTGCGGACAAAAATCCATTAGAACTCGCAGTAAAATCTGGCGGGACTAACAAAAACAAGTTAATTCTTGGCAAAATTCTTTTAGACCAAGATACAATCCAGGTCACTTAAAAATAACAATGAGGAAAAGTTGCGAAAGTTTGGGACAGGTGATTTCAAATGCGGACGGACTGGACTTATGATGGTGTATTCCTAGAATACAACAGGAAGTTTATGTGACTTTTATCACATCTTATGCACCAGCAAAACATACTCTAAAACATACTTTCTATGCTAATACTAGGTATGTTCAGCAATTAAAAACCTTACTTGCGTTTCATACTTTTTCTAAATTTACATTATTATACTAGATAAACCTAACGATGACACAGTGATAAAAGCTACAGTGGTGGCAGTGGTCAATTATGGTTCTGAAACGTGAATACTTCGAAAGACGGAGGATTTTGTTAGATGTTTTTCAGACGAATTGTCTGTCTGCGGATTCTTTACCTTCTGACTGACCCAATTTCAAACAGTAAGCGGTAGGATATGATTGTATGCTATAATGGGAGAAATGTTAAGATGGTGTAGGAAACGTTCTGCGGATGAAGGTTGACAGATTGCCAAAGATGGTTCTTTTCGGACAACCATCTAGGGACAAACGAAATGCAGGTCATCCCCGAGTAAAGTGGGATAAGGTCGTAAGAAAAGATTTAAAGGGGATTGGGACTTCTTAGGAGGCTCTGAACAGGGAAGGTGTGAATGAATTAGGATGGAGGATGGGCGTGCGCCGCGGTGTAGGCCTCAGGCAGCTAGGTGCTTTAGTAGTTGTTAGTAGTAGTAGTTGTGGCCTACAAGATAAGTATATTGATTTAGTCTAATATATGACAGATTAAACAACCTTCTAACGAACTATTACACCTGATTGTTTTCTATATGTCAACATTAAAATATAAATAAATATCTACCTATGTAATTGCCAAAGTTCGTAACTGTCAGTCTCAGCTCTGAAAACAATCGTTTGACATTATAAAGTGGGTCTCTGTGTAGAATATTTTAGCTTTTTTGCCTGTTTCCGACAGAATCTGCTGCTAGCCCTAGTCCAACTAATTAACAATATCTCGGTACCATTAAACAGATATTCGTTAAAAATACACAATATGACCCTCCCCTTCAATCGAATCTTGGACATTACCTTTGTCTCCCATGATGGTTAAGTTTTCTAATAAAATCCCTACTTGATTGTTACTTGCAGGGGCGTAATTTGCTATGGGGTAGAGGGGGGGGGCAACTGCCTCCTCCAGACCAAAGTTTGCCCCCGCCCCTCCCAGACCTAAGTATGTCCGCAGATGAAATTTAGTTTCTGCAAAAAATCTTGTCAAAATTAAGATAACCGTACATAATTGAAATATCCAGAGAAACAGGCCAGTTTTCTTTAGCATATCTTTGCCTTTATGGTAAGATATTACTCATTTTCAGTTTTCAGTATCATTTTCCACTTGATTTGGGAAAATTGGCTCCAACTTCCCCCTCTCCAGGATTTTGAAGAAATCACACCACTGGTTATTTGTTCTGGAACACACTAGTAGTCTTACATCGTTACTTTAATGAGGGGGGGGGGGGGCCACTTGCGATGGCGCCAATTGGAAAGAGGACAGGGAGGGGGCATTTGCCCCCTAGGTTACGGAAAATTTCTTTTTTTTGTATTCTAATTAAAGATACTATTTTTATTACAAAAGATAAAAAAAGAATTGACCCCCCTCCCATTTTGAATAATATATTTGACTCTCCCCCTCCCGAAGTTTCGTGAATAGGTGCCACTGGGTACTTGAAATCAGAATGTGGGTCTCATACAGGTTTTGTACATTCTGCACAACAGAAGAAAGCTGTTATACCCTTGGATGCTTTTTCAAACGAATTTTCTTCCATGCTTTTAAAATTTAAAATAGTTGCCAAGAAAATACTGGCTTTTCTCGACAAATTCAGCTTATCAGTCATTCCTAAGCCCTCTTCAATTATAGCAGAAAGCACAACGTCTTTCTGTCCCTTTCTTTATTAAAACATACAGAAAATTAAACGAATTTATTTAAATTTTATTTCGATGCACTCTAGCAAATCATTCCTGGCAAGACGGTTTTTGAAGTTATTGTAGTTATTGTTTGAAGTAATCGTTTTAGATGCCCTTCTTTCATCAAGTGTTTCTTAATGATATCTTTTCAGTGCTTAAAGTCAAAATAGTAAAAACTTCCCAGAGAAAAAAAATAAAACTTACGAAAGTGAGCAACGGAGAACTGTTGTATTCACAGAACCTCATTCCGGACCCCAGGTCAAAATCACGGAGTTTAACTGGTAGAGTTTTCAGGTTCAGTTTTTTAATTCAAAATGGTAAAAACTGTCCAGAGAGAAAAATAAACTTACCGGGGTGAGTAGTTCAGGGGTGAGTAATGGAGAACTGTTGTCTTCGTGGAACCGTATTCCGGACCCCAGGTCAAAATCACAGAGTTTAACCGGAACTACGCCGTCCGGACGGACGCACAGTATGTTTTCCGGCTTCAGGTCGCGGTGAGCAATACCTAAAAAATAACATTTTAAATTCGATGAATAGATAGGTAGATTTCCTGGAGTTGGCTGGTTCTAATTTTTTTTTTGTCCGATATCAAGATCTGATATATTTCACGAGTTTTTGTCTAGTACTAGAACGGTGATGTAAAGATCACGGTATTCGTGGGAACTCGATGAGTTGATTTCTTATCTATTTATTTTCAGGCATAGTTCAGTATGGATACGGCCAGTTTTATTATTAATTAGTTATTGTAAGTTGTTTCCCAAATAACGGGCCATCTAGTCAATTACGTCCTTAGCAACTGGGGGAATATATGTTAGCGTCCAAAACTGGTCAGACGTTAATTAAAACTTTCTTAGGTCAGCCTGATTGTTGTAGATATTTAGGCTCATCCACAGCTATCAATAATCAGGTACCAATTGGAGAATATAATATAGATGACACTATCTCTGTTAAGACTCGTATACAAAGTTTCATGGCGGCGATGGACTGAAGCTCATTCTCCGTCAAACCAGTTTTCATCTCATTATGTATATATATATATATATAAAAAAAAAAACATTAAAATTGCGACCAATTTTACACATAGTTTAGGCAAGTGCCCATTCACAATTATATTTTACTAATACCGAAATTCAACTAGCGCTAATTTGAGCCAATCACAACTTTTCATGGAATTTTTCAGCCAATCAGAAAATCCCTCGGAAAATCTAATTTGTTTAAATTAGCGCTAGCTAAATTCTGATATTAGTAAGTTCTTTTTGTAATAGTAGACAGGGTAAGTCTGTCCCATTTTGTCTCGTGACTAGGGACCGAATGAAAATTCCGTTTTTTTTTCGGGGGGGGGGGAGGAGGAGGAATTAAGACTTTTTGTTGGGGGCACTGAAAAAAAGCTCTTCCTACAGAGGCAGTCTTAGGGGAGTATTTGCCCGGAACGCGGAAATTTTAAGAGCCCAAAATTTCAAATAAATAATATAATATTTATAATTATTTTGTTCTATTTTGAACTTATTTTTATTAAAATAAAGCAGAGGGGGCAGTTGGCACTAAATGCAAGCAAATTGAATCCATTTTTTTCATATCTTTCCCACATAAAGTAAGAAAAGTAAGACTTTTAGTACGTGACGTATAACAAACAAGAAATATAATTAAATAACCGGGAAAATGAGGATAATATCAGCTATAAGCGAAAAGGACACACGCAAATATTTTGGCAAGGGCGTCGGCCAACAGGGGGGTAGTTTTCTATGGGGTAGGTGGGCAACTGCCCCCTCCAGACCTCAGTTTACCCCCAGCTGAAATTTAGTTTCTGCAAAAATCATGTCAAAACGAAGATAAGCCTGCATAATTCAAGTATTCAGAGAAACAGGTAAGTTTTCTTTAGTAAATCTTTTGTCTTTATGGTAATATATGGATCATTATTCAGGTTTTACTGTCACTTTCACTTGATTTGGGGAAATTGGCTCAAAACTGCCCCCCCCCCAGAATTTTTAAAAAATTACGCCACTGTCTGCCCAGGAGTTTTCAAATCATTTCTTCCAAATACTTCATACCATACCGGGAAGGCAGATAATTTAAACAGAGTTGATGTTTAAAATCCAATAATTTTCCGGACCAAGAGCGCACATCTAATTCTAGAGTAAAATTTCAAGTCAATAGAAGACCGAAAATATAAATTTAAACCAAAGCCATTTGAAATAAAAAAAAGAGCCAAAGAACTGCCATATATTTAGAAGCTGAAAATGGGGTGCTACCATGTAGCCCTGAGACCACACTCCCTTCTGCCGCCACCCCTGCGTTCGTCCCTGTTCATAATGGGGTGCTACCATTTCGAACAACCGTCAGAACCACCAACCGTCACAACATCCAAAAAATTTATAAGTTTATATAATAGTAATAAGTATATAATCGTTTAGAAACAAATTTCGGCTATATATTTGCACATCAGGGGGTTGGGGGTAAAGCATAGTATATATTCAAAACGTAAGCTAACCTAACCAAAGTACCTTTTCCCCTCTAAATCCCAAAAAACTAAAGTTTTAAAATTTTGGATGTTGTCGTTGTGACGGTTGGAGGTTCGGACGGATTTTTTGTCGATGATTTAGTAGACGAAATGATATTGGTGCTCCTGACGGTTGGATGTTATGACGCCTTCCCGCTAAAAATAGAAGCGACTCTGTGACCTTTCTTCGAGATTTGGAATGTATTTTGAATTTTCTTTGCGACAGAGAAAATAGGTGTGGTCTTATTTCTTGCCACCCTTAAGGCGCATTCAAAATTTATTTATTACTTATTGCGGTAGTTTAAAATAAAAGACCTTAGAATACTATAGCCATCAAATACCGCTATTTTTAACGATCCCGATGCGTCTTTTCTTTATGGGCAAAATCCACCTGATTTGAGGAGTTTAGAACAAGATGGGGGAATCTAGCTACAATTCTTGACAACATTCAGCACACTGGATAGTCATTCATATAAGGTTTATTTTGTATTAGGTTTATATTATTTTATATTAGTTTTATATTAAATTTATATTAATTCATATTAGGTTTATATTAACCTCAACATAAATTCACTAACATTACTAAGATAGAGAGAACTGATTTTGGCCAGTGTATTTAAAACCATATCCTTACCCCCCCCCCCCACGAAGACCCTCATCTTTTGAATTATCTGTAAAATGGTTCGTTTCGATTTATACTTCGAATTTCAACCTTCCTTCCGTTTGAAAATAATATTGCCATATGAGAGTATGCAGTTATCACTTCTTGAGACAGGGTAGTCCTAAGATCAGCAAAAACAGACGAATCATTCAAGTGAAAATGAGCTGACGTTTTGGAAGGGGGGATTTGAAATTTTTGGATAAAATATCTAATCTTTAAAACATGAGAAGCAATTCCCTAGTTGAACCCTCTGCTCCCCCTACCCCCGTGCTATGTCTTTTTGAATTCAGTACAATTTTCCGCAGTCAACTAACAAAAAAAAAAGAAAAAAACAACCCAGGCTGTTTAAAAAACAAAAAATCTAATAAAAAAAAGTATGAAGAAAAATAAAATATTTGTAGGACTGTTATAAATTGTTGTCTCGGTTACATCTCGGAGGGGGGGGGGGAGAGGCATCAAGAAATTTAAATAAAATATCTGATCTTCAAAAGCATAACGAATTGCCTAGTTTATCCATTTGCTCCTCCTTCCCCTGTACTATTTTATTTAGACTCTTTAAAATTTTACGCCCACCTCAGGCTGTATTTTTTTTATTATTATTAACAAAAATATGATAAAAATGTATATAAAAAAACGAGAGTACGACTACTTATATTAGTAGGATGAAGCTTTTTCCATCAGTAAAGGATTAGGACACAAACAATATTTGGAGAGTGGGGTAAGGTAATTCTTAAACATTCCATAGACGGACAGCAGATTACAGACAGTAGCGTTACCTAGAAAATGAAATCATATCAAGTGGTCCATGTATAGAGACACTGAATCTGTTACTATTACTTAAAGTCCTATCCGTCCGCCATGGTCATTTTGGGGCCACAAGGATCTTGGCTGGCTTCAGGAGAGCGGTAAGCCGCTCATGTCTGTCCCACAGGCACTGAATCTATAGCTAGACAACTTGCACAGTAAGGGGGGGGGGGATAGACCCCACCGCAAAACAAAAAAAAAACTTTTTGAGGATATATTGGCTAAAAAATTAAAATAGACTTTTCAATAGTTAGACTCTCCCTCCCTAAAAAAATAAGTAGAACCCTCAGAAAAATTAGAATCTTCGCCAAGCATGTAATCCCCGACTTAGGCCCACTGAAACATACTTTCGGAATGCAATTTTCAAAATATGGTATTTACACAATTCTTCTGTTTTCCCTAAAAGATTTTAAAATAGCTACACTGTAAGAAAAAGCCAACCAATTGAAAAAGGTACTTTTTTGGTATTTTCATTGAAAAAAAATTCGATATTTTCATTGGGAAAAATAAAATAAAAATAGCCCTCTCCCAGATCTTGGAAAATACATCTTGCCCCTCCCCCTCACGTTTTCGCGTTTGAAAAATAAAATAAAAAATAGCCCCCTCCCAGATCTTGGAAAATACATTTTGCCCCTCCCCCTCACATTTTCGCGTTTCGGCGCTACTGAAGCATAATATCAACATTTTAATCGTTCCATTCTGAAAAGGCAGCACTTAGGCTTACTATAAAAAAAAAGAGATGACACCACTTCGTTGGGATGACTAGTAGGAAAACTGATTTCAATGGTTCAATAAATTGCTTCTGATACTAGTATATGTTCCTGAAAGTTTTATTAGGTTGTCGCAATTATTCATACATCTGAAAGGGAGGGATTTAACAAGAGGGGGGAAGTGTTAAGGGGGAGAAAAGATATTCAGTGCCGCTGAGTTTTAGCAGCCTTTGAATTTTGGTAACTACGGTCACCAAAATCTAATTGGTCTATATGTAGCTTATGGTTTCGCGTACTAGTCAAAATTTAAGAGGGCATGTGATTCCTGAACCCCCCCCCCCACTATACCCCTCCTGGATATCAAAAGTACATTTTGGGAGTACTTTAATTTAAAAATGCTTTTTGGGTATTTTCACTGAAGAAATAAAGCTACCCCCCCCCCCACCACTCTAAACCATTTCTGACTAAATAGAAACAATAAAAAAGAAAATAGACACCAGAAATAATGATAATTATTCAATGATGAGAAATGTTTTTTTTTTTTTGTTCTTCTTTGTTTTTTACTGTAGGCTAAAAAGATAGAAGTACATAAAATTTAATACCTTTTTTATGTAAAAAGGCGAGAGATGAAGCCAAATCTCTAATAACCAACGAGGCTTCATGTTCAGTAAAATGAACTCTTCTTTGGATATGGCGCAAAAGCGGGCCACCGACCACCTTCTCAAACACCAAATAAAATCTGTCATCTTCTTCAAAGAATTCAATGAGCTGGATAATATTGGGATGACCATGGCAGTGGTGAAGTGTTTCAACTTCTTTGAAAACCCGCGATCGACTATGACCAGGTACTTTTAAAATTATCTAAAACAAACCAAGAAAAATTTTATTCATTTTTTACATATCCTAAGGTACACATAGATAACACATACAGGGGAGGGAGGCCGTCAGGTCTATATCTCCCCTCGAGACCATGAGCTATTTCAGAAAGTTTTATATTTTCAACGTAATTCATCTATATTTTGTATTATATCTAAATGCATGCCCGGGAATAAACCTCTCCGCCCACCACAAACACAATCCTATAGGTATTTAATTTAGCTATTTCATCTTAATTATTGTGTTCTTTTTTTCCTCTGACGTTTTTCCTCTGAGTAAGTTAATCATATGTCTTTCCCCTACTTTACGGGCTAAGGAACCTTTGGGGGTGGGGGAATTAGTATATTGTAATTATTGTCTATGTATTTCATTATAAATAAATCTTATCTTACGTACGATCCTAGGGAGAAGTCTTATGGAACAAACACTCACGCTTTACTAGTCTTCAGGAATACTTACAATTTTGTCATTCTGGGGAGAAACAAATACTGTAGTAGAAATAATAGAAACTAAATACAAAATTCGGTCTACTTACTTTAATTTTCAAGGAATGGTGATTTTAAATTTTTCACCCGGGGCAAATGCCCCCTCTTTTTTTCGGGGGGGGGGGGGGGAGGGGGGTTTACAAAAAAAACTAACAGATGCATCAAAAATGTGTTTTTATGCATTTTTATTACGTTTTTACGAGACGGACAAACATTTCGGGGTGAGGTTCAAACCCCCTCACCCCTCCCCTGAATACAGCCTTGCCTACCATTTATGCGATTTTGAGATGAAATTGCTATTTTAAAAAAGGACAAGATACTTATATCATTGAATTCATTAGATTCAGATCGATCACTTCGCCTATTCGTAATTATTATTAGTTTACGCTTTTCTTAGAGACTGGCCAGAACTTCCTTAAAAATAATAAAATGTTCCTATTTTTGCGTATGCCTTTCAAATGTATTGTTCAGTCTAAAAAAGCGGAGCAAACTTCACAAAATCTAGCTTGGCATGGAGCTCGTTATCCCAGAAACAGAATTATAGCTAAATTGGGGTCTTACGCAGGAATATTAAAGCCACAGTACTTCAGGGTCTTTAGGCTTTTACCAGACCTTCTTACTTATGGCGCACACAAAAACCTACACAGATCATCTTTAACAGGACTGAGATTAGGCAAAGCACTAGTTATAAGTCAAGGATCCTGCTACTACACTGCTACTACAAAAAAAACACATCAAAATTTGTTTACATTCGTTGTTTATATTCAATTTTATCACGTTTTTACGATTCGAACGAACAATTGGGGGGGGGGGGGGGGGGGTTCACCCCCTGGATATAACCTTGCTTGAAAGGAGGGAAATCGAGCTAAATTGGGGTCTTACGCAGGAATATTAAAGCCACAGTACTGCAGGAAAATAAAGAACCAGATACTTGCATACGGTAAAAAAAAATTCAGTATACTTGAGACGCGACCTACTACTCCCACACATTTTTTTAATACCCTTAGATTATTTATAATATAGTTCGACTTTTCACTTAGAAAGTACATCCGATCAACTCCTTTAAAGACAGTTACAGAAGGCTTGAAGGAAGTTAAGGATTGGGGGGGGGCATTTTTCACAAAAACGCAAAAAAAAGCTAAATTATAACAAAAATAAAAGAAATTATACGAAAATCAGTGACAATTTCGAGATATCAGGGAAAGGAGGACACAGACCAGTAAACTTTCGCCACTAATGTCTACGGGCCAGCTCCTTCCTTTTCGCAGTGGATAAAAACCCAACATTCAAATTTTAAGCTTAAAAGGGTAGAATATTACACCATTGTTTTTTCTAGTCTACAAAGTTGTGTTCTTTTATTAGGAATAGCCTTTGCCCGATTCAAGCAAAACTCAATCGCATTAACTGCAATGTATACATATAAAATTTAAAACGTACAAATATTTGGTATTTAATGTATATTTTCATTTTATATTTTATTTATATATTATATTTGATTATAAAATTATAAATTATAAATATGTTTATTTATAATAAACATTGAATTTCATTAAAAAGTGTGCTACATAATGTTTTTAGTACTATGTCACCTGTTTTAAAAACTACTAAATATTTTATATTTCGGCAGAAAGTCAACATCAAAACTTGATTAGACATTTAACATCTGGAATCATTTTTTTATTTCTTAAGTAAAATGTGGTGATTCATAGCTATTGACATACAACTGCCGAATAGAATATAAATACAAATTGGCATTGTGACTAAAACATATGTTTAAACGATTGTATTTAACAGGCACCGCTGTTACAACGCATTAAAAGAAAAAAAAAACTTTTTTTTTGATAATACCTATATAACTACGCAAAACTAATATTCGATATCAGCAGTTTATATGCAAACGCTCAAATTGCGTTTCAATTATTTTTTTCCCTGACAATTTAAAGAATCAAATAAAGATTAATTGCATATAAATAAAAACAATGATGGTGCAATACAGTAATAAATTAGGGGGCCAGGGCTGTGAAGCCGGCTATTCCAGAGCCCTGTTTTAAAGCTTCATTTAACTAGATTTTACAAGTTACAGCCAACTTCGACTCCAGGCATTTTCAATAGACCGACTCCATTCAGCAAAAAAATACTGAAACTCCGACTCCACAGCCCTAGAAGAGGCACACACTTTCCGCCACCCGGTATACACCTCAGTCCCATCCGCCACGGGACACATTTGATCACGCAATCACGCCACAGGGCATATTATATCAAAACGCCAAGTTTGCTGCACAGTCCCATCACGCCACGGGACACATTTAATCACACAATCACGCCACGGGGCATATTATATCAAAATGCCAAGTTTTCTGAACAGTCCCAACACGCCAGGGGGCACATTTAATCACGCAATCACGCCATATGCAAAACGCCAAGTTTGCTGCACAGTCCCATCACGCCACGGGGCACATTTAATCACGCCATCGCGCCACAGGACACATTTAATCACGCCATCAAGCCACCTCGTGTATATGATTTCTGAAAGTAAGTTCCCCCTCGGTAATAACAAATTAAAATAAGCTGACTAGATGATAAACTTGAAAAACCACGAAACAACAGAAAAGTCTAACCTTAGTATAATCATCAGACACACAAAGGCCTAAACCTTAGGGTGTATTCCTAGATAGGACTCCCATCCCGTAGGTACAGATATAATGACAGTGAAGAACAGAATAAAATGAGGAAAGATGTGATAGTCCCTGTTGTTCAGAGTTTATTTATTCATTAACAAATTAAGTAAAAAAAAAAGAACCATCTAAAACATAGTCTCTCTCGTAAGGCTCTATCGCCAGGAAAAAACAGGGGTGGGGAAAAACAATACATAAAAAATACATTTTCAACCAAAGAAACATTTAAAACCAAACAACATTTTCAACCAATGCATTAACCAAAGAAACAAACAAGCAATCATCCACCTCAATAATCCTCAAACTCACAACCTAGGAAGGGGAGAACCACATGATTTCAAATTGCATATTTGAAACCTGTCGTACCTGTGTTGGCCTCAGGCGGCTTGGTGCTGCAGTGAGTTGTGAGTAGTAGTAGTTTACAATTTTTGCCTTGATAGCCTCATCAATATACTATCCACATATATACAATGAATCAAACAGTTCGTGGTAACGAACTGTAAGTAAGGAGCGACCCGACTCAATGGTAACCGAAAGTCTAAAAAACGGAATTCTGATACCAATAGATACATCAAAAGAATCAGATTTTAATTGTGATTTCAAATATAGAAGTTTCATCAAGTTTAATCTTACCCATCAAAAGTTACGTCCCTGAGAAAATGTGGCTTATTTTCGAAAAAAGAGGAAAAGACCCCCTAAAAGTTATAAAACCTTAATGAAAATCACACCATCATATTCAGCGTATCAGACAACCCTACTATAGAGGTTTCAAGCTCCTATCTACAAAAATGTGGAATTTTCCATTTTTTGCCAGAAGAAATATCACGGATGCGTGTTTATTTGTTTTTTTGTTGTTTTTTTTTCTTTTTCTCAGGGGTAGTCGTATTGACCCAGTGGTCCTAGAATATCGTAGGAGGGCTCATTGGAACGGAAATTAAAAGTTCTAGTGCCCTTTTTAAGTGACCAAAAAATGGAGGGCAACTAGACCCCCTCCCACGCTCATTATTTCCCAAAGTCACCCGATCAAAATTTTGAGATAGCCATTTTGTTTAGTATGGTCGAAAATGTGATAACTATGTATTTTAGGATGACTAAATCCCCCGAAGCCCCCGGGGGTAGGGCTGAAAGTTATGAACTTCACCCAATGTTAACAAATAGCATTGGTTATTGGGAAGTATACAGACGTTTTCAGGGGGAATTTTTTCTGATAGTGGGGGTGGGTCGGGGGTTATGTGGGAGGATCTTTCCACGAAGGAAGTTTTCATTGGGGAAGGGACATTGCTATGAAGGGGGCGCCGGATTCCCCAGCATTATTTAAAAAAAATCAGAAATTAAATTAAAAAAAAGTTTTTCAACTGAAAGTAAGGAACAACATAAAAACTTCAAACGAACAGAAAATATTAGCTATATGATTGGGTTCACTCCCTAGTCAATACCTCGTTCTTTAAGCCAAGCATTTTTTAGTACTTTCATAAGAGCTATTTATTCTAATTAACGGCCTTTGTGATTAAGGGGTCATTTTTTAAGAATTGGAACAAAATTCGAACTTTAGCTTAAAGAGCAAGGTATTGACTAGGGATCAAACCCCCTAATATACGTATTAAAAATATATGAATATAGAAGTTCGATACGCAAGTTAATTCGTAAGTTACGTATATTTATTACTAATAAAAACGTTCGTAAATAAAATTCAACAAGTTTCGAGAAAGCCATTTAACCAAATAAAAGTAAAATTAATATGCAAATTTGGTTTTAATTATTCATGTACGGTGAGCCAAAATCAAAACCTGCATTAATTCAAAAACGTTCAAAAATTAAATAAAAAAAACAAGTCTTTTTTAAACTGAAAGTAAGGAGCGACATTAAAACTTAAAACGAACAGAAATTATTCCGTATATGAAAGGGGCTGTCCCCTCCTTAGCGCCTCGCTCTTTGCGCTAAAGTTTGACTTTCTCACAACTCTATTTTTTTTCTAAACAATAAAAAACTTTAGCGTAAAGAGCGCGGCGCTGAGGAGGAGACAGCCCGTTTCAAATACGGAATAATTTCTGTTCGTTTTAAGTTTTAATGTCGCTCCTTACTTTCAGTTAAAAAAAACTTGTTTTTTTTATATAATATAATTCAGGATTGTCAATTTGGAAGATCTTATATACAACCGAGCTGTCAATGAATAAAGGCGTAGAAACAACTCGTTGCTACTTTAAGTTATTACCAAGTTGAGTGCCCTACCCGACAATAGGAATATCTTGTTTAACCACACCAGTAACGGAAGTAGAGACATTAACAAAAAAAAACCAGTTTACCAAGTTGTTTTTTTTTTTCAGAAACTAAATCAAGTTCCACTCCTTCAGACAGGAGCGGGGATCCGAAGTAGGCTCACATCTCATTTAGGTCGATAAGAACAAATACTTCTAAGCCACACTGCTATAAAACATAGAGCTATAAGGGCTCAAATTTTCATAAGACAGAAGTAAAAGTAAGACCCGAAAAATATTAAAAAACGAAAGATATCTTAGTACTACCTCTGTGGATCATCAGTTCAAAATAAAAAGACGAAAAAAAAACTTAGAACCTAGATAACTTATACCATCAAATCAATTAAGTTCTATCGATTCGTTCAGTCCGTCTGGTCATATTTAATTTGGGTCTCAAGATATTTCAAAATGTGGTATATTCCCTTTCGTGATTCACAGAAACTCTTGGGATGGTGGTTTTAATATCAAAAATGTTTTTGTTCTATCTTAGCTTAAAAAAAGAAAAAAAAGGAGAAAAACATGCTTTTCCGGTTTATACGCTCTTTTTGAAATTTACGCTACTCAACACAACTCTTTTTGCGCCACCAAAGTAGATAGTTTAAAAGATATGCGGATGGGATTTTTTTTTAAAGAAAAAAATTGGTAGGACTCTGTTATAGCATCCAATTTTTCTCAAATGTGACTTATTAAAATTGTGTGCACGATATTTTTTAATAGTCAATATTTGTGATACAATACGTCAATACTGTTTACCGTCATTTCATGGAGGCTTGTAATTTTAAATCGTGACCGTCGAATGTGAATTTTGGGAAGGTAATTTCACACTTATCTACTCTATCGATTTACACCCACCTCTCTCTCACAATTATAAACTATAAACACTTTTCTATTAAAATTTTCCCACAGAATGACTCGTTTGTTAGAAAATAAAATTAAGTAACCAACTTGGCTTTTAAAATTAGAAATAAAAAAGAGAATCATTAAAACAAGTACATACTTTGACTGCATACTCAATATCTGTCCAGATGTTAACACAAGTTTGCACTGAGGCGTATGCTCCTTCCCCAAGAAATTCTCCAGTGAGTCTATATAGATCTTAAAATAAAAATCAATCAGCAAATCAGTTTGAATCTGACAAGTAAACTTAAGAAGTTGAGTTACAGATTGATTGATCAGCAATAACATAATGGTAGCCTTTCAGAGGCAAACCCGACCAAGTTGAGTTATTTGTACATTTTATGGGGCATGAAGGAAGACAGATTGACAAATATCATCCTTGTCGTCCAATCGTCTAGAGCCGTGATTTCCAACTTAGGGTGCAGGCCCCACCGGTGGTGCATAGCAAAATTTGGTGGGTCATAGACAGGACTTGCACCTTTTGGCTGACTATATTTTAGGGTCGATTAAAAAAAAAAAAAATTCAAGTGAATGACGTCAGACTTTCTGTCTGCATTTAAAGGAGAAAAAAAGATACGTGATAGTAATGTAATAGCGTCATGCATTGTAGGCTATAAAAGGTGTTTTGTAAACACAATATTTTTTATTAGCATAAAACATACCTAGAGGGCAACACAAAAAAGGTTAATGACTTTTAAGCTTCCTTCAGGCGTAAAATTTTCAATAACAGTATTTAAATATCAAGGGGGGAATCAGGATTTTAGAAATGCCTAGGGGGGAGGGGGCATGGCCCGAATTCGGTTGGGAACACACAGGTCTAGAGCCAAACGAACAGCAGGTTTGTCCCTGAATGGGGTGGGAGGATGTCATGAGAAGCGATTTAAGGGAAATATGAACTTTTTGGGAGGGTGTAAAGAGGGAGGCTTCGAATATATTGGGTTGGAGGAGTGTGCGTAGCTGTATTGGTCTCGGACGGCTTGATGCTGCAGTGAGTTGCTAGTAGTAGTAGTAGTTTAGAGATAAAACAATTTATTGAATCAGCTTCACACAATAATAAGATTATTCCACGAAATAAAATACTGGGCCTAATACCAAATTCGACACCATTTCGAATTAGTGTGTGTGTGCCTGGGGGGGGGGATTTTCCGCGAGGACTATTTCCCACGGTTGGGGGGAATACACCTAGCCCTTTGATCGACACTGAACATTACAACGAAGACTACACTACCTTTGAATTACAAAAAAAAACAATAACAGGTAATACAATAGTGAATTTATCTAAGACAGTGAAATTTGCTTTAACCTTAAATGAATATTTTCCTTAAATGAATACATTTCATTCCTCTCGCAGGCATAGGTTGGTTTTGAGAACAGCTACTTGGGGCCCCCTCCATACCCACAGTTGAGTTTTCAACATCCTTCAACATCCATGAGTTTTCCCGCACAAGCTTGCTTCAGGGAATCGATGATGTAGCCTATACTTTATTTTTTAAATAAACCCAGTGTTACTTAAAAAAAAAAACATGACTTATTATGCGATCTGCTTTCCAGCCCCTCCACAAACACCACCGAAGAGACATCCATCCAATAATCTTTGTTTTATTTTCGTCATCTTATCAGGAAATTCCGATTTGAGTTTGAAAGGCAACTTATTTATATATTCTATTTCTTAAACCTTAAATGAATAAATAAATAAAATAAGACATAATAAAATGCGATATCTAAAATCCTATTTGAACTTTCGTTCAAATAATAATGACGGGGCTGTTTTAATTTTTTGATTTTAGTTTTATAAATTGCATTCAATTGTAGTTGTCTTGCTAAGAATAGACAGGAATTCATAAGAAACAAAATACAGTAATTAAAAGACAAAATAAAGCACAAGCACTGTGCTTTAACTTTATTACTTATGAAGTACGGCATGCCCACTTCGTCTTTTTATTAGGAATCTTAAAAAATTCAATTTGTTCAGGTTACCGTAATTTTTTTTTACCTTCTAGTGCCTTTAGAGATAAAAGCATTTTCGGTAAAGCGCCTTTTTTCCAGAATTCTACAAATATAAGACAACATCAAGAGCCGGTTTATTTGAAATGTCTCAAAAATATGATTCATATACAGCGAAGCAATAATTGTTCATTTTAAGTTTCAACTTCGCCTTTTACTTTCATTGGAATAACTTTGTCTTTTTACATAAATTAATCACATTCAAAAAAGTTGACTTTGGGCTTGATATTAGACATGGATTAAACCATAAACCGTCATTTGAATGCGACAGCAAGAGTAGCTTCAAGTAGAGTAGAACTTGGCTACGAGCTAGCATTGATAACAATTTGAACGAAACGCAACAAGCACAATTATTGAATACCCGACACCATTTCTGGCAACTTTATCGCTGACACGCTTTGCATACTCAACATCAAAAGCTAGTCTTCAATAACAGCATACAAGACAACGCGAAAGTAAAGATGTAGAGACAAGTAATTCTGGGAATATTAAAAAAACTGAAAGCATTCGTAGGTACAATTCGTAGACAAGTATTGAGGAGGGAAAGGTGGATACGAACATATAAATTGATTTTGAAGGGAATACGGCCTTTTGAGGGAGAGGGGGAGTGGTTAAAAAACACAAAAGTAGGTGAAGTATAAGACATATACGAAAAATTGCAAGTATTTACATTCCAGGTATGCTTGCATTCGTAGATAAAAACAGAGAAACACTTGAGAGGGAGAAAAGCGAAAATGAATATTGTAATCTATTTTGAATGAGTACGACCTTTTGGGGATAGGTCAAATTAAAAAAAAAAAAAAAAAAAAAAAAAACAGCCGAAGCACATACATATACAGTAAAAATTGCTAGTATCAAACTCCAGGGGCATGGACCCAAATTACCCTGAATACTTACCTGAATAAAGATGTGATATGATTCCAGGGTACTTGTGTATCATACCAAACACGGTCGAGAAGTTTGCTGAATGTAAGATCTGAGAAAACCTGTTTCATAACCACAAAGGCAAATGACGGGTGACAGAATGCATTGGACTTGTATAATTTGGGCTATATATTTGTACATTAGGGGGTGGGAGTCAAGGCCGTATCCAGGGGGGGGGGGTTACCCGGTTTGACCCCCCCCCCCCCGAAATTTTTGACCGAGTCGAAAATTGGCCAAAAATTAGTAAAACCTTAGTAAAAATTAGTAAAATTAGTCGAAAACCGAGTCGAAAATTAGTACCCCCCCCCCGAACAAAAATCCTGGATCCGCTCTTGGTGGGGGTAGGGGTTAGGTTACTTTACCCCCACCCCCTTAATGTGCAAATATATATACCAAATTATACTATTATATAAACTAAAGTACTATATTTGGTACTTATATATTATACGAGAAACACTCGAGAAGTAAAGTTGGTACTCCTATATTAAACGGACTCTTTCATATGAAATCAGTCACGAAAAACCTGTTTTTGAGGGATTAATTCAAGACACCGCTATAGGGTAATACAATGTATAGCCTGGTTTTCATTGCGTATACGATATTTAAACTGTTGTTTTGGGGGTTTAGGGGGGGGGGAGGTACCTAGGTTAGGTTACGTAATAACATATGCTATGCTTTACCCCCCACCCCCTAATGTGCAAATATATAGCCAAAATTTGTTTCTAAACTATTATATATTCATCCAATTTTATTGTATTTCATTAGCATTAACCAAACTAGCACTATATAAAAAAGACCGTTTAACATAGGAGTACCGTGAAGTTTAGTTAGTGCTAATGAAATAAAGCAAAATATGATGAAAATATTGACACCACAGACGACAAAATATACGCCACAGACGACAATTCGTTAACCCAGAACTAAATGAAACGAACTACAGTAACAAATGGTATTTTACTTTTTAAAAACCGCGTATTGACAGGCAAATTGGCGTTTTTCAAACATGGCCTAGTTTGACACTTCCAAAGATGTTGCTTCTCGTAAGTCATGGTGTGTCCATTGAATCACTCTTTTATTTTGGGCAACAACCCCTTATCCTGGAAAAATATAGTTGCCTGTTCTTCGGTCCTTGGCAAATCCCGATTCTTAGTTTGAACATCCATGACGAGACACTATATTCTATCACTATGCATTACAAACTAACCGGTTATTGTCTTATCTGATCTTCGCGATCCAAATTCTCTAGCGTTTCTCGTATAATACATAAGTACCCTATATTTTCATCATGTTTTGGTAAATTTCTTACGATTAACCCAACTTCACTTCTTGACTGTGTTTGGTATAATACATAAGTACCGATTTCACTCCAGTGTCGGCCTGATATTTCAAAATCAAGGATTTACAGGACTAAATATTTCAATTTTGCTTTAGCTCACATTCCACAATACTCCAAGGGAGTCTTGGGTGATGTTTAGGGGAAGTAAATCTAATCTCTAAAACAGCAACTTCTCATTATCAAGATCTATTGCTTACAGACAGAAGTGGTTTTAACCATTCTCTGAGGGGGGGGGGGGTCTACCAACATGTACAAAAGAGATATTCTGGTTTTCCCTTTCGAATCTCAATGAGTTTAACCATTGTTCGAATTTTTTTTTCAATTTTCAGATTACTCTCCCCTCTATCAACGATTGTTCTTATGATTTTCAATTCACTCCCCCTCGTCTTCCATGTAAATGCCTGCGGATGTTGGTGATCTTAAAAAGGAATTTCTTGCGTGGTTAGAATCTCAATTGACAAAAACACATTTTACAAAGGACATTTTTTCACATTGCATGCTGTGATGGATCAATATAAATTGGTATTGTCATAACATGTCATCAAAATAGGTCAATACATCAAAAATCAAAGAAACTTGGTATAAAATTATTTTTTGAATGTGTACAACTCCTACATTCTAACTGTGCTGAGTTTCTAAAATTTACTTGGTGTTGCCAGAAACAAATAAGGGGCAGAGAGTACGCAACCCCTCATACTCTCTAATAAGTGCAGAATTTTAAATATGTGATGGGTCACTTCCGCTGGCGTCAATTCACAACAATTTAGGGGGGTGGGGATAAATTTTATTTTTTAGAATAAAAAAAGGGATTTTTCAAAAAAAATACCCCCCAAAAAAGATATCTTTTAAAATAGAGGAAACGGGAAAATCTGGAGTGCCACATACCCCCTGGACCTCCAATTGACGCACCTGGTCAAACCCTAAGTTTCAGCCATTCATTCCTAATGCAGTGTTCCTATCCTTCTAAAAAGAATAAAACCAAGTCCCCAAGAAGCAAACACGTGATAAAGTTTGATCGAAAATGAAAGTAAAAGTCAAAAGAAGAGAAGCAAAGTCGTTTTACTGTCAAACCAAAACCGAAACGTTATAGGCAAAACAGGAACACGTGTTGGGAGTTTTGGTAAAATTCGAGATGAGAGGCTTTTGCTAGCTTGGAAAATACTTGCATTATGATGAAAAAATTTCAGGAACGAAATCAAAGTCTAAATTATACCCCAGAAAGGCGTTTGCAAGCTCCTATCTCTCCATCACAGTTGAGAGAATATACAGTATCGACAAAGGCTATACTCTCCGTTAAAAAAAGTGAAACACATTTAAAACCACACAAGATTCACAGAACTAAGCTTCTGATGTGTTTGCTGAGACCCTATACGCGTCGAGGGGTTAACAACTGGGCATTTTGAGGGACACCTGGAGGCATGAGGCACGGAGGCACGCCGGAGGCATTAAAAATGGACAGGTAAGGAAACTTATAAAATATTCCAAAGGGCGCAATATGTAAATATATACAGCTTGTCTGTTATTCGGAATCTGTTGAACATTTCAGCACCTTCAAAAGCGATCTTTTAAAACTTGGAAAAAATCATTTACGGGTTTATTTGGCAAGGAAAAGAACCCCCAAGACTGAAAACAACTGATATGTACCTAAAGAAGAAGAACGGAGGACTGCAAGTTGTTGATATCCATGCAAAAACTAGGCAACCCTACGATGGCACTGATGGTGTCACTTTTTCCTATTACACATGCAGCGTTGCCACCAGTTCAAAAATAAAATTCGATTTTTCTTCAAAAAAAAAATCCCGAAATTCCAAAAAAACCTGGGCAGCAGAGGAAATCCGTCAGCGCACCTCTAAGTGGTGGAAGGGTGTAAACACCACTGAGCTCCACGCCGAGCGATTTGGTGGCCAACGCGCTCCGGGTGAACCGAAAGACTGGGGACCTTGCGGTCAACTCTATTCCCAAGAAACATCGATGGATCTGAGACCTAGAAGAAAAGTTGTAACGGCTACGGCGTCCCCGGCAAGCGACGCGACCCCCGTATTGGCGCGGGTGTCAAGAAGTAAACAAGCCAACCATACTATGGCGTTCTCGGCAGGCGACGCGACTTCGAATATGGCGGCGAAGTCGAAAAATCCTTTTCACGCCATAAATCTAGGAAAACCTACTACAGTCATTAAACAGGCAAAATCTAGAATGAATGTGGGATGCTGGAATGTAAGATCCGTCAAACAAGAAGCCACGCAAGCTTTTCTTGTCCATGAGATGGAGAAGTACAACATAGACATACTTTGCATATCCGAGACCAGAATTTCCGGTTCTGGCTCCATAGTTATTACGGCTCCTGAAATGCTACATCAGTTCCATTTTTTCTACTCCGGAGTAGAGGATAATTCGGGACTCCACGGAGTTGGTTTCATCACGAACCAAAGAACCAAAAATGCTCTCCTAGAATGGGAACCAGTCTCTTGTAGACTTGCCAGAATCAGACTAAAAGGAAACCCTGCAAATGTGTCGATAATTTCTACCTATGCCCCCACCCGTGATGCTGCTGATACGACCAAGGATGATTTCTACGGCGAGCTGCAACAGCTGTCTTCTTCTGTTGCCGCACGTGATTACTTGATTGTTGCTGGAGACTTCAACGCAATAGTTGGTCCGTATGACCAAACCACAAGACAAGTCCTGGGAAAATTTGGACAAGGTCACAGATGCGAGAATGGGCAAAGGTTGGTAAACTACGCCTTGATGAACCACCTTATTGTCACCAATACCATATTTCAGCACAAACCTAGCCACCTTTTAACTTGGCATTCAAATGACGGTGTCACTAAGACTCAAACAGACTTCATTCTCGTACGCCAGCGCTGGAGAAGCTCCGTACAGGACTCTCGCTCTTACAACGGCGCGGACACAAGCTCGCAGTCTGGGTCTGACCACAGGCTTGTTGCTGCAAAAATTTTTCTACGTCTTGCAACTCGGAGAAAAAACAAGCCCAGGGCCAGATTCGACATTGGTAAGCTCCAAGACAAAGAAGTTTGGCAGGCCCTCAATTTGGAACTGACTAACTGATTTGACGCCCTCAGTTCTGATGAAAACCCAACCCCCGAGAAGAGATGGGAGACCTTTAAAACAGTGATGATAGAGACTGCCGATGAGATCCTAGGCCGAGCAAAAATCAAACGACAGCACTGGATTACCTCTAGGACCCTGTCAATAGTCGGTGAGCGAAGACAAAAGATGGGCGGCCCTAAAGAAGAAACAAAAGAGCTGCGCAGACAGGTAAAACGCTCTGTTCGTCTGGAACGCCGCCAAATGTGGGAAGATGCTGCCGTGTCGTTAGAGAAAGCAGCACGCTCAATGATACCCGCAAGCTTTACCAGATCCTGAAAGAATCCGTTGGTAAGAAAGCTGCTGTCTCAGAAATAGTCAAAGACAGATCAGGAAAAATCATCAGTTGTCAGAAGGAGCGATCAGCAAGATGGAAGGATCACTTTCAGATCCTCCTAAACCCATCCCCATCATCTGCTCCTGATGCTTTCCCACCTGCCGTCCCTAAAGAACCCTACGATGTCGAGCTGGATACACCGACCAGAGCCGAAATACTAAAAGCGATCAAGACCCTGAAGAACCACAAAGCCCCAGGTGAAGACGGCCTTCCCCCGGAAGCTTACAAACAATGCCCCGAGGTCACTGCTGAACAGCTCCATGGCATTCTCGAAGAAGTGTGGAGGACCAATTCTTTCCCAAAAAATTGGAAGACATCAGTCATTCTCTCTTTCTATAAGAAAGGAGATAAAACCGAATGCAAAAATTACCGCGGAATAAGTCTTATAGACATTGCGGTCAAAATATTCGGAATCATACTCTTGAACCGCTTCAAAGGGGCAAGGGAGGAAAGAACACGAGGAAATCAAGCCGGCTTTCGGCCAGGTAGAGGCTGTACTGATAATATCTTCGTTTTTCGCCTCATTATCCAGCAGTTTGAAAGGTACAATCTACCCCTGATCTTGATGTTCCTGGACATCATTGCCGCCTTCGACTCTGTCACTCGCCAGAAACTTCGGAAGATCCTAGAGAATGACGGAATGCCGCTAAAGTTTGTTGAACTGATGAAGGCATACTATGACGCGTCAGTGAGCCGAGTTCGAGTCTATGGCGAAGAAACTGAAGAATTCCTGGTTGAGTTCGGAGTAAAACAAGGGTGCGTCCTCTCTCCAACTCTGTTCAATTACTGCGTCGATTGGGTGCTTGAAAATGCACTGTCGTCCTATCCAGGAGTTCAGATCGGACAAAATCTTTCACTGACTGACCTCGATTATGCGGATGATGTTGGCCTCCTGTCAGACCCCGTAGAAGCTCAAAGCATGCTTGACAACGTGGTGGCCTGGGCAGACCTGATCGGCTTGAAAGTCAGCACAGAGAAAACAAAATTCATGGCTATTAACCACGACACAGGACCATTCACACTAACTGTCAATCAAGTTCAGCTGGAAAAAGGCAATCGTTTCACATACCTAGGCTCCCAGATATGTACTGACGGATCTTCCGACGATGATATTCAACAGAAAACACAGAAAGCGCAGACAGTCTTTGCCTCCCTTCGGAAACCCTTATGGAATCGCCGCGAAGTCAGTGTCCGAACGAAAGTTCGAATCTACATGGCACTAGTCTGCACCGTTCTCCTTTACGGATGCGAAACATGGTCGGTAAAACTACAGCATGAGAATACACTGAAGGTGTTTGAGCATACCTGTCTGCGAAGAATTCTCAGAATACAGCTACGTGACCGTATCTCCAACGCGGATCTACGTCGAAGGTGCAATATTCAGAGAAATGTTGCGCTCATTATTAAAGAACGCCGTTTGAAATGGTTGGGCCATGTATTACGGAAGCCGCCAGAGTACCTGCCTCGCCAAATACTTCTAGTCGAGCCTATTAGCTCCTGGAAGAGACGCCAAGGAGGACAGAGGAAGAACTGGTGGAACCTGGCCAAGTCAGACCTTGAACCTATCGGGGGTTTCAGAAAGTTCGGACACAGATGGTCAACTCAGTGGCTCGCTTTTGCAGAGCAGCTGGCAGAAGATCGCTCAACATGGTCCAAGAAGGTCTCCAAGATCATCGATGCCGGGCGAGGTGGAAACGCCTGATTCCCACCACAAGTACAAGTAAAGATTGTCAATATTCCTAGTATTATTTCGACGTGGAAACGTTCTGGTGGATTAGTAGGATCTACGACAAATATTTTAGGTCAAAACAATTCGCCAAAGTTCCGAAAAAACGTGTCTACGCATCCACATTTCATCGTTATTTGAATTTCCCGCCCAAGAATTGACGTCACGCTTCGCAGCCCTATTCAATATGGCTTGGCCAGCGGTAAAAGTTGCCTTTTATCACGTCTTCACACGTCCCTTTCCCTTTTATCATACCTTCTTTTCTGTTTAGTGGCTGTGCCAAGACGCACCCTTAGATCTCGGATTCTTAATTGTACTAAAAAAAAAGGAATCTGCTGCTTTGACACGAAAGAATCCGGAAGAAACACAGATCCCTTATTCCCGAATGTACTTAGAATCCAACTTTCTTGGTATTAAACCCAGGCCTTTGGGTATTTGAAGAGAAAACTGTAAAGCAACAGTCAGAAAAACTGTTACTACCGAGTTATTAGTAAAAAGCGCTAAGTAAAGCAACCAACTAAAAAAAATAACTAGTTTCTCAGATATTTATTGGTACGTTTCAGTAATCATCTAATCACAGCGCAAATGACAATCCTAAGAAACTGGACAAATGAGCTTCAGTAAATCAAACTAAGCTCGGTTAGCACAAGTATAAACACTAAGTCTTCTACTACTAAGTCTTCTACTGAGCATAACAAGTTTTCCGATGGTATTCATCGCTTCCGCTGCCCTAGATCTCGGAATGCATTCGAGAATCATAAAATTATATCAAGAACTCAAGCGAATGGGGGACGAAGGGCACACGCACTTGAGCTGGAAGGACCAGCCCCGCCGTGGGTGGCCTCCTCGTCCGTAGGAGACATGGTTCAAGATTCTGTTCAGTTCTGTGCCCTCATGCACGTCGGTATTAAGGTTATTTTTGGTTTTTTGTTGATGTGTTGGTTGTATTTTGGCTTTTTTGTTGATTAAGGTTGGTCGTAAAAAGGGGTGAAAAAAAGAAAAAAAGAAGGAAAGAAAAATCGGAACTGACAGACACAACACCAATGGATCTAACTCGCTTGGCCTTGGGCAAGGACAACTGTTCATTAGAATATTGAGCTTCAAAATCCGTTATACTTTCATATTGACGAATTCGATGTAGAAGTTGGAGGAACGACAAGTTTATTACAGTACTGTAAGTGCTGGTTTGAGACCGCATCTTCCTAAAAAAATCTTCACACGGTTGCTATCATGTCGGAGAGTTTGAAAAGACGTTCGAGCCCAAGCCGTTTGAATCGACGAATGAGAAGCACTAGGGAATGCATATTTATCTCTAGGCAATGGTAAAGGTTTGTGGTAATAAAATTCTCGTTCAAAGCATAATGTCCACTTTTTAGGACCCAGGATCTCCAATGTCGAAAGCAGTAAACAACACGACCAAGTAAAGATAACCTCTCAAGAGGAGAAAGTTTGCCGTCGTAAAAAACGCGCCGTACGTTTCCCATGCTTTTCATTGACTCTAGGTTTATAAAACACAATTCTATTGCCGTATTATGTTCTTTTTCGAATCCGACAATCTCCAATTCTTTAAAACCTTATAAATCAGAATTTAGCAAAGTTGCTAGGCTCAAAACACTTGCTAGGTCTCATGGGACCTATAGATCTATTTCTGAAGGTTTCATGTTTATAGCCCAGAGTTTTTACAAGCGCATCGGAGGTCAGCGCCCTTTGGAGGTACAAGGGGTAGAGTTAAATACTTCAAATTACCTTCCTGAGGCCCAAGCTCTGGCAAATTCCCAAGATTTTTTTTCTATCTATCTCAACTACATTCCAAGACAGTAAAAAGCCCCTCATCTACAATTTTACCAAGGTTTTAGTCACTAGCACTTCGAATTCTATTGAACTTAACTCGAAACAAATAATTAATATTTCGTTGTTAAAACTGGACTTCAAATTCAACCCCCCCCCCCTCAAGAAAGAAAGTGTCAGCATATAAAATGCTCCATCAATGTATGTTTGAGCATAGGGCGCAATAAAACAATCTCAATCACAACTTTAAATAACAATTTTTATCGGACAATAAATTCAAGTCTCAATAATATAAAGGCAATTCAGAGACGGACCAATAGCTACGTTGTAAATATCAACAAGGACAGACAATGTTTATTTTGTTGTTGTATAGTAAAACCGGTTCTGAATTCAACAGGCATCCGCGAGGGGATCATGAGTCCAGTACACTAAAAAACGCACTACTGTCAATATTAAACCATCATAAATAATAATAACGGATTAGAAAAAGACAGTGTACCAACTTTTAACTTTTGTGATGAATTGTAAAACTGTTTATATTTATACGCATTTTGTGTTTTATGAAAAACAGGAACTATTTTATCAACATCTGTTAAATCAATTTGACATTAATAGGTTCTATCCCACTTTCTAGGGCTACTATGTGAGAAATGTTGAGATAGCTAGTACACTCTTTGCGCATGACAAACTGCCAAAAATCTTTCTTTTCGGTCATAAACGAAGAGTATGTTAAGAAGTTAAGCTTTGGGTATACGCCATAGAATTAGGACCGTTGAGAAGGAAACATGTTAGGAAAACAATTCGTATTTCATGATAAGCAGATAATTGTAGTTTACACATTCTGACTGCCATTCTACTAAACTTTACCCCCACCCTAATATATAGCCCAAATTGTATATTCCACACTTTTTCCGGTTCTTGATTTTCTTTTCTGGTTATTCCCAATACCTTTTCCGGTTCTTGATTTTGTCAGTTGATTCAATTGACGAGTAGAAGGGCGGATAACAAGATTGACGCATGGCAAAATGCATGGGAAACAACTTAGGCTATATAGTTATACATTAGGGGAAGTTGGGGTACAGTATGGTAATATCTCAGTTAAAATGTGTACAACTACAATTCTTCTGGATATTATGAAGTAAGAATTGTTTTCTTACCATATTTCTTTCTCAACAGCCTTAATTCTAGGCTTATGCCAGGCTTTGAACAGATTGGGTTGGAGTAGGAGCATGCGCAACTGCGTTGGCTTTAGGCGGCTAGGTGCTGCAGCGATTTGTTAGTGTTAGTAGTCAAACCAATACTTAGCTAAAATAGAATTTTCATGATCTCAAGACAGAGAAAATAACATGCTGACAACAGGATATTCACACTTTTGGGACACACTTCACATTATTACGCAAGACCTTGAGTACTGTGAAAAAGTGTATGATTGGTTAGCTTAACTTAATCCACCAATCAGATACAAGTTCAAATCTTCAGGCCAATAACTGGTGTGTCGGCCCTACTAATGTCTAATAAAAACAATTACTGAAGCAGTCCGAAAATTCCTAAAGATTCTTTTGCATATTCTCTCAAAAGATTAGATTTACCACAAAAGTTAACTTTTTAAAAATGCAACTAACTTGTCATATAATTAGTTTTTTTTTGTCAACACAGCAATATCATTATCGAATGTACCATTCCATACGTGCACGCGACGTTTATCTTCTCTTTTTTTTTTGGGGGGGGGGGGGGGGGGTCGCATAGCTTCCCACAAGAGTTCATTTTGATCCCACATATCTGGAAATTTTCGAGTTAAGAAAAAGATTCCCAATTGCGCTCATTTTTGTCAACACTAAAAAAATGGGCTCAGGACACGTAGCTTCGGCCAAAACTGGGAATCCTCAAGCAGCCTAGGAAAGTAATTTTAGAAAAGTAGAAATATAAACACTAAAATTGCCATTTGATATTAGAAGAAACAATTTAGAAACCACTAGAACAAAAAATAAGGACTAAAATAATTTTAGTGAATCAAATCTATCTGTAAGTTAATTATTTTCTTTTGTATAAATATGTTACTTTTTATTTATAAAACAATCTTGGTAGTTTGAATAAATCTTTGGATGAAAATGTTGTTTAACCTTTAATAAACGAAAATGTTCAAATTATTCTGCTAATTCGTCATATTGAATGGAGAAGAAAAATGTTTTTAAACAACCAGGAATAATAGGGTTTATGGGGTTTTTACATAATTTTTTCTCCTTTAAAATTAATTTTGCATGCAGCAAAATTTTTGGCAGGCAAGTTTTTTTTTATCATTAGGTTTCTAAATTTTTAAGCAAGTTTAAACTTTAAAGCAGTCTTTTTTTAGTTTAAAAAAGATAAATTTTTTAGTTTCTAAATAAGAAATATGAAACCAGGAATTTTGTATTTTTCCTAGTTTCTTCATAGTTTGAAATTTGGACTTTAGTTGGTTTGTATTTCCAGTGATTTTCGTTTTTTTTAAAGACCAGTGGCGTTAACATACTAATTCCACAAGTTATTAATAAAAAAGCTCTTCCCAGATTTACCCGAAAGCAGAAGCACACTCTTATTTCATGCATAAAACAAGGCTGACAAGAGTCGATACCTCCAGTAATAACATTTAATATCCCTAACTTACCATGGAATGTGGAAGAATACACACTGGAGTCGGTTCTCTTCTTCCTCCTTCGTCTTTTTTGTGCCTCCTCCTTTTGACGAAGTAATTGGGCCTGTCGCTCAACTGGTGGTAGCTCAACTAACTCCGCTTCTCCTTCAAAAATAAAATATATATTTTTTTTTAATTCTATATAGAACGCAGGGTCGTTCCAGATTTTTTTTTGAGGGGGAGGGGGTATAAACAACTAAAAAACCTATCAAAATTTGTTTATATTCATTTTTGTTTTTGCGAGTCGGACAAACATTTCGGGTGGGATGCCCCCATTTTACTTTTAGAGGTTCCCCCAACCCCCCTGGATACAGCCTTGATAGAACATATAAAATATATCCCCTTCTGAGATTAGTGTAGCCTCAGAAGGGGAATAACGGAGCCCTAGTTTTTAAACCCCATCTGAGGCTATTGTAATTTCTTTTTGTCTGGTGGATTTGTTTGATATCCCTCCCCCATACCATGCCATGACATTTGGAGGGGATGTGGTCAAATTATACCCCCCCCCCCGAAAAATCATGCGCAACCGGCTGACTCTAGGGGCAGCCATACTAGGAGTTAAATTAGGTTAGGGTAGAAATGAGTTGAAAGGTATTTCCATGCCTTCCTTTCGAAATACCGATGTTTTCATATTTTTTTTTTATAATTATATTTTAAAATTCCAACAATTTCTTATTCTTTACTTACAAATCGTTTAGTGTTTCTTCACTTAAAAAAAAAATCGCACTGACCACAAAATAAATACTTGTTTACGCGCCATCAATTTTGGACTAAAAAGCTACAAGTGGAAGCAAGAAGCTGAATACTGTCATGAATCATGATGAAAACGAAAGGGTAGGCTACTAACAAGTTTTTAAAATTCTAAGTTAACACAGTAGTTGTTCGTGACAAGGGTTTTCCTTTGAGCATTAACAAAATATTAGGATGCAGAGGGTTAAGGAATAAGAAAAATACGTGAAAAGTTTTACGTGCAACTAAATAATGCTTATCAACCCGGTAGCCTACATAGTGAATATTATGTAGCCTTTTAGCCAAAGGTACTGAAATAGTTTTAGCCCCAATCAGGAGGTTGGACACCCCAACTTCGTACGAAATAAATGTGCACCCAAAACAAAATAAATACCACATACGTGCCTGCAATTTCGCATTAAGAAGCTAGAGGTGCAAGCAAAGGCTGGATGTTATCATGCTGAAAATGAAAAGGTATTCAAAACCATTCACACCCATAAGTTTTATAATTACATAGGCATATTTCCAAGAACGTTCAAAGGACCATTTTCTAAGAACTTCTGAGAGTCCTTGAAAAGCAAGGGAGAGCCATGGCCTCTTCCCCCTCCCACCATACATGGGAAGTTTTAGCAGGGGTCTAAGATTTCCAAGCGAATTTAAATAGAGAAAAGAAATGGGGCAGAATAAAATTAAACCTACAATATCAAACTTTCTCAGCGATATTTACTTACATTTTTACAGCGTTAAACTTATTGGCTTTAGACCATTTTGAAAGAGTTTTTGAAGTTCTTTTTTTTTACAGTATCATAATTCTACGCGAGCGTAGACAAAGGAATTTCGTTCTTTGACAAAGGAAGAACAAAGGACTGACAAAGGAATTTCGTTTAAGGATTAAGATAATACTACTTAAAAAATAAAGGAGCATTAAGGAATTAAAAAATTAAGGAACAAGAAAAAATATAATTTAAATGTATCAAGTAACAAGATCAATTAATTTGGTGCATTTAATTGCATTAGGTAATAACTGAACAAGATGTACTGAAGTAAATTTAGTCCCGATTATGGCTGGTGACCCAAGGTTCCTACGAAGTAGACACCTCTGAAATCCAACGAGTGCATATAGACCCACTAAGTGAATCTCTTACATTTTAACTTATTTTCGAAAGTGAAAAAAAAAAAATTTCAGTCTGTAGGAAGATGATAACTTGAATAGGTACTTTGCATTATATCGACAACGCTGTTGTTCTTGATCTGTTGTGAAATATGTTTTTCTGTGTGCACTTGGAGATAGTTAGCTAATTAAATATATCAAAGTATGATGAAAATATAATACTTTAGAAACAGAAATTATAGAAACTACAACAGAGAATTACCTAACCAACTCTATTTATTAAATATTTAATTAAAATAACCTACACAGTAGTTTATCACTGAATGGAATGGGAATAGTTCTTAAGAAAAGATCTAAAGCAGGGGGGGGGGCTCCGCCCCCCCCCGAAATCTCACGATTTTTTTCATTTTCCCATAATTTTCTGATTTTTCTCACAGAATAATGGGTTTGAAGGATTTACCTAATAATAGGACATTTTTTTTTCCAACTTTTTAATGAAAGTACCCGAAAAAAAACATTCTTCAACGAACATACCAAAAAGAAGGTATTTTCAATATCTAAGGCAGGGTCAATGAGTTCGCATTGGGAGACATAACATGTGGTACCAATATGTCAATGCTTTTAAAAATATTGTATCAACTTTCGACACCCGATACTTCTTAAGTATCGTTCAGACTATCCGCACTAAAATCTGGGAGCCCAATCTGGGGAAGCAAATTTCAGTGGTTGATAGCAAACGTCCTTCCTCAAAATCCCCGTTTGTCGGCCTTTCAATTTGTCGGCCCGTTTGTCGGCCTAGAATTTGGTTCAGTGAGTAGCAATGATAAAATTGTTCAAAAATTCAATTAGATTAAAAGAAGAATTTTTACACAGAGTGTTTGTATTTCAGACAACTTTTATAGGGGGCAACTTTCTAGGGACGCAAAATTTCAAATAAATTTCAAAATTTCAGTAACGATTATAATCAATTTGTAATTTTTGGAAATTGTATTTGTATTAAAATAGAGGGTGTGCAGTTGGCAGCAAGTGTAAGCAAATTGAATCCGAAATTTCTATTTTTCTATGAAAATAAAAGTAAATAAAAAATATGACGTATAAAAATGAATATAAATAAAAGGTATGACGTATAAGACGTAAATAAAAATGAAAGTAAATTTATTGTGACTAAAAATTTCTATTGTGAGAATTCTAAGATTTTATTTACAAAAAAAAACGTTCTTATTTATATGAAAATCTTCTACCTACATAACTGGTAAGTGTCCGTAACTTTCAAAACTAATTGTTCAAAACGGAGATGAAGAGGTCTTCGCAAACGTAAGAGGCTGCCTATCAAATATTATTAGCGATTGCAGTGTCAGTGGCCAGTAATAAGCGGTCGTTTAGTAAACTTAAATTAATATTAACGTACCTCAGATCGACTGCGGGCCAGGAGCAACTAAATGAATCAGCGTTAACGAGCAATTATCGCGAAGAATTTGAAGCAATCAACTATGACGAGATAATTAATAATTTTGCAGAGGCTAAATTAAAAAAGTCAGATTTTAAGAAATGAAAAATTTTGTCAATAAATGAATATTTTGTCAAAATTCGGCCTGCAAATTTTTGGGAGACCGGAGGGGGGAGCTAATCAACATTTTGTCCCCGGGCAAAAGAGGGGCCAGAACCGCCACTGATTTCCCGTTAAAAATGTGTATCTCAGTATAGGCTAATAGATTCCTTCTTCTTCCTTAGAAATTGTAAGGGCAATTTTGTCTCAGAGAAGAAATTTGTATAGATATATATTACAGCCGAAATGTAGTACATAGTAAGTGAACACCTGGCAAGCCACTGAAGTAAATTTTAAAAAAAAAGCAAAGCGCAATTATTTAGTGCGTTTTGTTCAATTAACAAATACCTCAATAAACACTCAAAGCAAGGGTTTTATTTTAATACATACAAGGTGACAATAATGCTTGACCTTTTCTGAACCGAACACTATAACAGGGACGGATATAAGAGAGAGCCCGCCCCGGGTACCGGTTCGTAAGGACGCCGGCTCGTAAGCCCCTTTTTGTTTTGATCAAATAAAATTTGAACCCTAATTTTCCAGCTCTAGAACGCGCCAACGTTTGCTTTGAAAATGTACGAAAGATTCTTTGAAAATGTATTTAATTATGCCTGTTACAGTTCCTTCTAATGGAAGAAGCTTTAGAAAACCAAAGTTAATTAAAAACTATCTTACAGACAATGGCCGATTAACAGTTGGCAAACTTGAGTTTGCTTCGACAAAAGCACGTAAATTTAAGTTTTTATCTACAGGATAGGAATGACTGTATATAATCTAAACTGTATGTGTAGCCTACTGCCAATCAATACAAATTTGTTACCTGAAATCTTAGTTTCTTCTTGAACCTTATTCTACATATTAGGATTATCTATAATTGGTTAGTTAACCAAAGGACACCAAATTCAATTCTTGCCTCGGAAGCTGCATCTGTCCCTTGATTTTTCATTCAACACTGTTTCCAACGTAATGGTCGCTAAATTCACCCCCCCCCCCAAATGAGCCCAGTTAAGTTTCGTGTATAAGCCCTAGGTTATACACGAAACTTAACTGGTTCGGTTAGGTCGTATCACAGTTCATATAATTATCCAGTAAGCTTATCGCAGATCATTTCTGGTCTTCGTTCTCGGTGCGAACAAAAAGCTCCTCCCACTTATTTCTGCATTAGCGGGAATGCGGGTTAGTCTGTTTCCGATTGTTTCCAACAAAGTGCATTATTCGTAATAGCGGGTTTCCACTTGTTTCCGATTAGATCACAGTCTGACTTGTCTACCCATGAAAAGATTTGACTTCGCTTATGTTTATATCTGCAAAACCGTTCTCCGGAGCACTCGCACCCCGGTCCGGGTTTTTATAATGGGTGAGATAGGGAATGATCATACTGGATAATTATATGAACTGTGGGTCGTATCTTCAACATGGCTTTCTAAGCAAAGTCACCCCTGCTTTTTTACTTTTTCTGGGGGCTACAATCACCATTGGGTATCCACCGACTTTGCCTCAAAAAGCCATAATGGAAACAGGGCTTTAATCTACATTGTTTTATGTATTTATTTCACATCAATGATTAGTTCATATATCTGAAATGACACCAACTAAAAACAGAAGCAAAATCAGTAAAGTTAGCTTAGGACTATATCTGACCCCATTAGAAAGAGGGGTTATGGGATACAATTCCGCTGTAGAGACCATTAGATTCAGAAACGGTGATGAATAGGGAACCAAATGGTACTAGTCCCTTTTTTTATGAGAATTAAGTTCAGAAGAGGTTATTTAAAAGTGCTACCCTGTACAATTTTGTCAAAATTAAATTAACTACTAGAACGAAATCTTTTGAAATTGCCGATAAATCACAGAAAAAATACAATCGAAATTTTGATTCAGAACAATTTACTACAATCATGGTTATTCTTCTAAATTATCTTACAAAATGAATTAAAAAGAATATATATTACAATAAACTATTCTAAACCTAAATTTCAGTTGAGATTTTTGTTTCTTCCAGCAATTTGATTTTGAAGTTAACCTTAGATTTTTAAGTATTTTTAGATTTGATTTTTAAGTAAACCCAGCAGTTAACGCTGCTGGGTTTCCACGCAAAAACAACTGCTATTGCGGTTTTTCCACTTTTTGCTGAAAGCTAAGAAATATTTCAACTGAGTCGCTAAGAAACATTTCCGTATGCGTAAACGAACCCCTTTTCTACTCAATTTCATGTATTTGGTTTACCATTTGCGCCTTAACCCTTAGCTCCCATGATGAGACTTGCAGAAAGGCGCAATTCGAGCAACATACAAGGGGTCACTGGCTTTTAGAGGACTAAATACATCAACTAGCCCGTAACAGTCATGGCGGAACTGTGTGGCATTCAGATATGTACAACAGGTAGCTGAAGTGGGCGCGACCCTTCGAAAACATATCTACTTGGCGGAAAAAATACCCAAAAATACTTAGAAAATCAAAGGCATGGTGAGGAAAAATGAGAATTACCTTTATCATATCTTACAGAATATGAGTTGTAATCCCCTTGTTGCTGTTGAACTCTTATTACTAGGAAGTAAAAGAATGGTAATTTACCGATTATAGCATGTAAACAATTTAACTATAATTCATTTAATTCCTGAGCACGTTTACTCGCATGCGCTGGAAAAATCCCAACTCATGTGGATTTGCGTTTCCGCAAAAGGAAAGGTTAAAAAGCGTCCGCGATCTGCACAATCGTTGCGGTTTTTCACAAAACGCACTATTTAGAAACTAAGGGAAGCACAATAATGTGCACAGTTCTGTTTTTTTGCTACAACTATGTGCAAGCAGTTTTGAGTCAGAAAAAACTGCAGCCATGTCAATCCAGGATACCGGTAAAAGGTCTAATTCGCTCATTGTTACTGTGGCTAAATCTAATGTTATTTCGATTAATTTTCTTTCTGAAAGATAAACGTAGAATTTGGTTTGTCTTCCAACGCTTTTTCCGAATAGTCATTACTACTACAGCATTGCCCCCCCCCCCCCATATGCTTATATAGTCCTACGCATTTTGGGTCATTAAAGGGCAAAAAAGGGAAAAGTTTTATAATTTTATGACACAAAACGGAATATTTCCCAACTGGATATATATTTATGTAAAAAAAAATAATAAATAATATCACTTTCACCAAAGCAGTGCTTTTTCTCTGAATTTTTTTTACCATCCAGATTTTGCCGGAGATGTCATAAGTAAAGGATTTTCTCTAAGGTTAGGGATTTAGGTGTTTATAGTTTTAGTTTATAGATTTATTTTTATAGTTTATTTTATTTTTATAGTTTAATTTATTTTATTTATTAATTACAGTTTTAGTTATAGATTAAGTTTTGTGCTTTCACACTAAGTCATGTTGTATGAATGTTTATTTGAATTTTTTCCTTTTTCCTTATATTTGATGCTAACTGGCCGCCTATAGAGGTTTACAAAGCGGCTTTGGGTCAATAATACAGCTGGTAAAAAAAAGACATCTTTTTTTAGATTTCAAGATGGACACATTTTAGCTAATAATGACATATTTTTGGATGGTCAGGGGACACGTTCATGGACCAAAAACTTGGCAACCCTGAACATTGAAAAGATTACGCCTGTGATTGCAACATACTTGAATAGATAATATTCAAAAATGATTTGAAAAAACGGATAACAAAGGAAAAAACATGATAGCCTGATTCAGAAAAATGTTGCGTATTGTAAAGCAAGAATTTCATTGTTTTAGGGTTTTCTTTTAGTTTTGTACATATCATAGGGTTTTATCTAGGACCATCGGGGGCGGGGGAGCCTACCAACCCTAGAAACAGTCCTGGGGGGGGCAGTGTCAGAAAAGCGGAAATATAATGGTATAGGCTAGTCTACCAGTATTTTATTTATATGTTTCCTCTAGATATAGTCAACCCCCAGGTCAGGAATTTTCAATAGGCCCGCTAAGCCCGGGCCTATGGGCAAACGTTGCCAGGGGGCGTAATAAATTATCACTTAAGTGATTTATTTTTTTTAACAGAAACTGGACTGCTGTGGTTTATCGTCAAAGTGCCAGATGCACTCCGCTGCCATGCAGCCTATTCACCAAAAAGTGATTTTAAAACAACACAGGAATGCCATGGCCACTTATAAACTGTCAGATGTCTCCCAAGAATAGGGCCGTTCTTTTGCTCATCTTTGTGCTAAGATCTTACATCTATTGACAAAGAACGCTTAAAAGTGAAATCTTAGCACTAAGATCTTACATCTTATAGCGTTCTTTTGCAAACGTCTTTCATCATTCTGCTCTTATCAGCGGTCTAAGAACAATCATGAGGTCATGAGTATATCATCAAAGTTCTCTCATCATATTCATTGTTCTATATGGTAGAAAGATAGGGTCCTTAACACTTTTTGCTATCATCAGTGAGTTGTAAGATCTTAGAACAAAGATGAGTTAAAAGAACGGAAATCTTTGCAGAAAGATGCGAAATCTTAAATGTAGGATCTTAGTGCAAAAGAACGGGCCTAATGGCAGTTGAGAGTTTAGTATCACCTCTCTGTTTCATTACTTTTGGCGCATCAGTTACGTTCTGTTCAGTGCTTCCACTATCCCGTAATTCTCGGGCATTTGCCCGAAAATCTCGGAAAAACGAAACGGCAAAAATGCTGTGGGCCTAGAAGCGGTACTTTGTTAACGGAATGCACTCAAGAATTAAGCCGTGAACCCGTTTGACAGAAACCGGTTTCCCTTCCTGGATCGGTTATGATATGCTGATTTTGAGTGAGGAAACGATTTATGTATGTAGTGAGGAGGTACTGGTGCTTTAGATGGTCACTTCTAAAAAGTCAAGTTGGTTAATGCTAATGAAATAAAATAGGATGAATAGTACTTGGGCACTATATGGGCCTGTCACGGAAACCAGTCACGAAAAACCCGTTTTTGACGGGTTAATTCAAGACACTGGTATAAAGTAATGGAATGTATAGCGTGGTTTTCATTGCGTATACGATATTTAAACTGTTGTTGTTTTTTTTTGGGGGGGGAAGATACCTAGGTTAGGTATTTAATGTATGCAATGCTTTACCTCTTGTGCAAATATATAGCCCAAATTTGTTTATAAACTATTATATATGCATCCTATTTTATTTTATTAGCATTAACCAAACTTGATTTTTATGAAAGGCCCATATAATGCCCAAGTACCGGATGAATAAATAATAGTTTAGAAACAAATTTGGGCTATATATTTGAAAATTAGGGAGTGGGGGTAAAATCATAGCATATATTAAATACGTAACCTAACCTAGGTACCTCCCCCCCCCCTAAACCCCAAAAAACAACAGTTTAAACATAGTAAACGCAATGAAAACTACTATGGATTCCATTTCTAATAAAGATAGGTCTCTGAAAAAAAAAAAACGGTCTCTGGCGGGTTTCGTCTGTCATTGTATGTCTGGTTTCCTTGCATAGTATATAAAAGTGGTCATCTAAAGCCCTAGTACCTATGTATATTTTTATTAAATATTTAATATATAGGTGGTTACAGGTTAGGTTAAGTAATAATATAATGCGTCATACAGCCTGCTTTCTATAATTCTTTGTCGTAGTTTCCATAATTTTGTTTCAAGTATTATACTATCGTCGTGTTTTGGTATGTTTTATTGGGATTAACCTAGCCTAGCTTCACTTACTGAGTGCGTTCCATTTAGGCTACCAGCCAAGTTCCGTCAAAGCTTTAGATCCAGCCTTTTTTTATGCTCTTTCCAAATATAATAATCATTTTTGTCGGAAATGAATTTTACCCCCACCCCTACATACCAATTCAGGGTACACAACGGCACATTAGGGGGGTGTTAAGTCAATAATATGATTTGGTAAAAATTTACCCAGGATTTTTGTTCGAAGGAGGGGGGGGACTAAAAATCTGCTTATTATACGTTTTTACTAGTCAGACAAAAATTTAGGAGAGGGGGGGGGGTACAAGGCCCCCGCCCATTGATACGGCCTTTTTGGCATGGCCCTGTTTCTTGTGGGCACCAAGTGGCGTCTAGCTACAACTGGGGAATTACCTTGATCGGAGAAATTGCTATCAATGCTTTCTTCTTTAACCATCGTTGTTTCCCGTATTGTTTCGAGTCGGTGCATAGGAAGCAAATCCAACTGCAATCCGAATTCAATTCTTGTCAATTAAATAAAAGATGGTGAAAGATAAATTAAAAGAAAACGAAACTTATTGCTTTTTGAAAGCGTTTATCCAACTACAAAACAAACCTCCTCACATGATAGCAAACCGGCGACTAGTTTCAATTGCGTAGTTTCACCCGATATTTGGATTCTTCTGGAAGAGTGCGCATGCGCCCTGAGCTCTTGTTTGATAACAAAGACTCGTTCCATACTCAGCTGATATTTAAAAACAAACGTCAATGATGCAATATTTTCATCATAAATTTTCGCTCTATTTATTCTAAAAATTAAAATGTTACAAATTTATCATGGCTTACAGATAAAACAGGGCTTCTACATTGATTAAACTAAAAAAACGGGTTTTCTGTGAAATATAAAGAGCGAGTTTAAAACTAAAAGCGAGTGTAAAATTAAAAGATGTAAAATCAGCTGAAATGACTATGAATGAAGAAACGAACAAAAAAAACTAAAATAGCCTATAAGCCTAGAATTGGGACCGTGGAAAAAGAAACGTTGAGAAAACAATTTTTACTTCATAATATGGAAGGGCGTTGTTTGGGGGGGGGGGCAGTTGTCCCCCCCCCCAATAATGTGGAGGAAAAACTATTATATATACCATGCCCCTTGACTATCCGGATATGGAGCCCTCTTTCCCTCCCTCCCAATAAAATACTAGAGATTCGAAATGCTGGCCGATAATATGTAGAATAATTGTAGTGAACACATTTTGACAGCAAGGTAATCTGTTATAGCGCCTATTTAAGTTCTTCATCTAAGTAGAATCTGTTTCTCTGACTAATCCTAATGAAATATCACAAAATATGATGAAAATATAATACTTTAGAACGAAATTTGGGCTATACATTTGCACATTAGGGGGGGGGGGGGTAAAGTATAGCGGGTGTGCATACAAAATGTGTTAGGTAGAATTATTATGCATATTATGAAGTAAAAACTGTTTTATAGCTTCACACTGTCCAAATGCTTTACCCCCACCCCCCTAATGTGCAAATATATAGCCCAAATTATTTATTTCCTATCTATTCTGTGACTTGTCTTTGTTTGTCTCACGCTAAGCTGAAAGAAACTAACGAAGAAACCGATCCTACAGTGCGTCAATGGATGAAGAACTTAACATAGGCGCTATAAACACATAAGTACCGACTGCAATTCTATAATAATTTACCCCCAACCAAGGCCGTATCCAGGGGGGGTTAGGGGGTTTAAACCCTCCTTTAAATTTTTGCACAACTCGTAAAAATATAACAAAAATGCACATTAACAAATTTTTGTTGCGCTTTTTAAAGTTTTTTGTACCCCTCCTCCCCCCCCACCCCCCCCCGGGGAAAAAACCATGAGTACGGGCCTTGCCCCTCCCCCCTAGTGTGCAAATATGTAGCTCAAAATAAATATTTCCCATTTGTTTTTCCGTTTCTTGATTTAGTCACAGTCGTTTCAATTTACGGGTTGAAATAATAGGCGATCCATTGGAAATAAATATTTTGGGCTACATATTCTCACATTGGGAGAAGGTTGGGAGTAAAGTGGAATTGCAATCAAAATTTATTAACAACAATTTTCCTGCATATTTTGAAGTAAGAATTGTTTTCCCAACATCGTTTCCTTCTAAGCAAAGTCAATCTTAGAACAAACACATTCATCACCTGTTGAAGCTAAATATTCAACCATTTAGGCGGTTCCAATGTTAAAATGATGGTAAAAAGTTACAGTAGCAGGTAAAACACTGATGAAAACGTCTTTTTGGAGGGAGTTAATTTTAAAAAAATCAAGCCAATCGTTCTTTTCTAAACAAACCATGTTAATATTAATGAACTTCTATGCACCATTTTCCTATACAATTTCAAATAAAATATACACGAAAAAGCTACTTTTAGAAAGCTCATTAAAACAAAACCAAAGTGTCTACTTAAGATAGGCATCTGCAACCCCTTAATGGTCAAAAGACAAGATATTGTCACTTGTTCCATTATGTCTGGTAATACGCCACTAAGCATAACACTGTTAGTACAATTAAAAGTCCCAATTTAGGTTACTGGAAGTTTTTATTACTTTTTGTACTTTTTTTAGCGCAAAAGTACAAAATTTAGTGCAAAAAATAGCGACATATTCATTTTTGGTAAATAATCTCGGAAGTTTGAGAAAATATTATCCACATTTATCTCTGTAAAATTTGATAATCCTAACATAACCCTGCCCTGGATTGCCTTTACCTACATTAGATAGAAGAGATATGTCTAATATTAATAAGTATATATAAATTATATTTAGTATATAATTTCCATATAACAAAATATATCCAACATAACAAAGAGTGATAAAACACTAACAAATTACAAAGAGTAATGCTGGTCCAGAATCCACACAGGTAATTAGTACAGTCTACTTGTCTTCGAAGACTTGATGTGATTCCATTAAGGTTTCGAATAAAGGAGTTGATTTGATACTTTCTCAATTTGCCTACAGTGGAAGAACATTGCCGTATTGCAGCCCAAATGTCCTTTGTATATTGTAGCTCCGAATGCTCAACTTCTTTAATTGCCAGTAGATTTTTCAAACTCCTAATCAAAATTTCTTTCTGCTTCCATAGCATTTTAAGCTCAGAACAATCACAAACCGGGTTGCTCTTCCATTTTTCGATATTTACGGGTATAGGTTTGTAGATCGGCTGATGGACCTCGGCTTTTCTTTCTCCTTTGTAGGTTGTTTCGGAAAATTCAACTGTGATTCAGCTACGTAGCTATGGAACCAAAGATGTCTGTAGATAGTTTCTCAAATTTCTAGCCGCTTGTCACTTTTCAGTTCTAGACAACTGGATACTAAATTCCAAGCCTACTTTGAAAATCTGAGCTTTCTCATCGTTCAAACAATCACCTTCCTTATTTTTGTAAGAACGCAATCCAAATTAGAAAGGTTCTTCACCAATACGGATGGACACCAAGATTAACCCTAGGGACCAAGTGGTGACTGCTTCAAACATATAATCCATTGGTTCATCTTCAACTTCAGGTGGGACGTATCCGTCAGTATAGAAATAATGCGTGTGTCCAATGATATAGCAGAACCAAGGTCAATGATGGTAACATTGTATGATTCATCAAGATTACATTGTCACATTCAACGTCTTTGTATGCAATACCAGTATCTTCCATTCTCCAAGACGGCACTGATGACTGACTATTTGCGTAAAAACGAGGCAGCTGTGAATTCATCGTGACTTCTATACTCTTCAATGCATTCGCGCAGCGTCATTGAGGTTTCGTCACATTCCGTTATTATGCAACATCCCTCTCTCTCTTCACATAATAGTCGAGTATTTTTAGACATCCGTCGATGTCCCTCACTTTATCTAAGAAGTAAAATTCATCTGGCACCAATTCGCCTTTCTTTAGCTTTCCGAGGTAAGGGGTTTTATCATTGATAAATATTGCAGCTACTTTCTTCGAGTCACGCCGTCTTACTGCAATAAAAACCTTTCCTTGGGCATCTTCACCAAGAACTATATCAGTTAAAACATACTTGTTATAAATGCAAGTGACTATTTTTATATATATATATTATATATATATATATATATATATATATATATATATATATATATATATATATATATAGCGACATACTATTCATAAACGTGCTTTTGCTATTCATAGACTTTCACTAATGAGGTGATTCGAGTCTAGGCTTTTAATGTTAATAAACATCAAATCATAAGGGTTGCCGAGATCTGGTACTAAACCCGAGAGACAAATATACCTATACCCCCTCCCCTAAAAAAAACAGTCTGCTTTATGTATTAGAAGCACGGTTGCCAAAAGGAAAAACGCAAGAGAACAAAGAGATAAAAGCGAAGTAATCACAGCCAATGAAAAACGAGATAAATGCATATATTTCGGTCGGGATCTCCGCTCAACCGTCATCAATGCAGAGTTAAGAATAAAAGAATATATAGATTAAGCCAATTATTTTTTTTTTCATCTCTTTTCTGCACTGAAGGCCTCGAGCCAAATTGACCTTTCAATCACGTGCAAAAATTTCTATGGGGAAGGAAGCCGGGTTTGATTTTTCTGTTAGGAAAATAAAACCTGTCCCCAATTTTCCTGTCAGGAAAATGAAACCTGGCCCCGATTTTGCTTTCTTAACAAATGCACCATTTCTCTCAGGTTCGCAAACAAGGGGAGGGAAAGAGTTGTTGGACCTAGTCCTTCTCCCTAGAGTTTCTAGATTCTTGAGAAAGTTCTGACTAAAGTAATTAGTCTATTAGGAACCAAGTACAGATTTAATGAGACAAGATATATTTCTGAAAAATTTCTATCACAAGCTCAACAAGGCCAAATTCACACAAAAATGGTAGGGATGATTGTCATTCAGAAACAACAAAAATTAAAATAACAATTGCTTGAACGACTTAATATCGATATACTGATGCAAAAACTGATGATACATTGAGCAACTTCTGGGCAAGTTCAGTTGAAGTTTTCCTTGATCAATGAAATTTTCAGGAACCCCACGTTTTGGAAGTGCTTTATTTTTGGTATTCTCTTTGAAATTTTTTTACAAAAAATGTCCCTTTCCTAGATTTTCAGACACATTTTTTTATCTTCAATAAAAGATTGAAATATCACTACCATCATCTATTTCCAACTTATAAGCCTTGACAGACCTCGTAATTTTTTCGTATAGGGTGGAATATTGCTGGTTGAGACAGGGTTAGGTTGACACAAAAACTATTTCTTACCCATGCACATGCGCAGTCTCGTGTGGACGACTGAAAACAAGTCACTGTAGTGGCGCAACTATACGGGTAGTTGTGCTGTTATGCTGTGTGGTAAAAATAACTGAAAAGTAATTGTTTTACTTGACCTATTGTAAGTGGGGTTTTATTCAAATATAACCACCCTCCCTGAGAAAAAGAAAAACATCTATGCGCCTTGCTATTGGTTTTTATCAATTAGCTCCGAGATGTACTTTTTTAAGAGCAATTACGAACAAAGAGAGTGGGAATCAAACCCTATCTGACAAGGTTAAAAAGCCTTCTAATTTGCTTCTGTTTTTTTTTATTCAATCAAAATTCTATTGGAGATTCAAGCTTCGTCTAAATTCCAACCGCTCACTGATATACCTTATTAACGTTTGACAAAAAAAAAAAAAAGTTTAATAAATTTGGTAGCAAGGACCAAGCTGAGATTAGGGAAGGGTTGTAGGGCGCAGGCAATAGGTCGATGATACTTAGCTAATTGATCTACGAGCTAAATTGGGCCTCGGGAAGGTTTTTTAAAGTTACTTAAAGTATCCAGTGGTGTCAACTCACAAAAACTAGGGGGGAGTGTATTTTCCGATGTCTGGGGGAACAAAATTGTCATTTTTAAGTTTCGTCAATGAAAATACTAACGAAGATGTTTTTCAATTAAACACCTTAGAAAAGGGAATTATCCACAATTATGAGAGGAGGGCAGCTAAATCTAGGGGGCACATCCCCCCCATAGCGCCACTGACATATTCTCTCACTTTTGACAATAGAAACGCGTTTTACGGCCAACACAGCTACGCACGCTCCTCCTCCATCCCAGTCTATTCAAAGCTTCTCTCTTTAAACCACAGTATATATAATAGTATTATTATAAACTGTGCTTTAAACCCTCTGAAGAAGTTCCAATTTTCTGTAAATCCTTTCTTATAACCTATTACCACCCCATTTAAGGACGACCTGCTTTTCATGTGGCCTTAGATGGATAGCCGAAAAGGAGGACCTTTGGCAGGCCATCATTTTTAAGCCGCAAAACGCGTCTTAGCTACCTCGGCCTTTCTCTCACTATAGCCCTAGAAATTGGGATAATACCACATTTTTTGTACAGCTTACTGTTTCAAATACGATCAGAGAATTGAGTTATTCGCAGACAATTTCTCTGAAAACATCTAATAAATCCTCCTTCGTCTTCCAAAGCAGCAACATCGCCGACTTATCTTCTGATTCTTCCAAACTATTTTCAACTGTAGGCATTGGCTAATCTACTTTTAACATCTTTACTGCATCCACCATCTTTACTAATAATTCATTAAAAAAACGTTTTCCACAAAATAAGTTTTTCAAAGAAATGTAAAGAACTCTATTAAACAAAAAATGAGCAAAAATAAAATCAAATAATCTACTAAGCGTGAAACTACCACAAATCAGCATCGGTAAATAAATGAAACCCATAACGAACAGAAATTAAAATAAATAACCGTGTCAAACTCAAAACAAGCAGAAATTAACACAAGTTGGGCGCAAAACCCCTAAGCCTTCCCAAGGCCAGGACAAAATTTGCACTTTACTGAAAAAATACAAATGAATGTGCATTGTCAGTTTAATATACATATACTGATATTTAGTAATCAAAATGTTAATATTATTTGATTTATTAAAGTTATAAAAGTAAAAACATTTATATATTTTTCAGTAAAGTGCAAATTTGTTCTGGCCTTGGGAAGGCATAGGGGTTTTGCGCCCAACTTGTGTTGATTTCTGGTCGTTTTAAGTTTGACTCGGTTATTTATTGTAATTTCTGTTCGTTTTGGGTTTCATTTATTTACCGATACTGATTTGTGGTAGTTTCACGCTTAGTAGATTATTTGATTTTATTTTTGCTCATTTTTTGTTTAATGGAGTTCTTTACATTTCTTTGAAAAACTTATTTTGTGGAAAACGTTTTTTTAATTAATTTCTGTTCGTTTTATATTGACATAGTCTTTTCAGGGAAAAAGAAAATAACACTTTAAATCTTTTCGTTTTTTAAGACTTTATAGTTTGACCTGCTATTTATATGCTGAAGAAAAATTTTCAGCAATTTTTAACAACATACACCCTTTTAAAAATCTGGACACAAATAGTACTGTTTAATTTAGTTTCATACCTCCTCTAGTTGACCTGAAACGGAAAACTTGATACCATTCGCCAAAAAAAAATCTGTTTACTTTCTTTGATAGCTTGGATACACTTACGCTATTTTGATTTGGTTAAATTTTAAGAGCAGAAGTAGCCCCGAAAGTTTGAACATAATACCCTCAGTCGTTCTTGGGATACTGCTGAGATGCCTTATTGGGAATTAGCATTATCACAGTGTATTTTGATTTAATCTTAAGGCAACATTTAGTTTTTAAACATAATGGGCGAATGGGAGGGTGTGATTGGAAGGAGAATTAGTTGCCCTCCAATCACTTTCGACTATTAAAAAGGGCATCAGCCCTTTCTATTTTCAATCGAATGAGCCCCTTTCGAAGTTCCCACGACAACTCCTTCGATACGAAGTGCCCTGGTCTAAACAACAACAACAACAAAAAATATCACTAATCACTCTCGACTATTAAAAAGGGTACTAAAACTTTGAATTTCAAATCGAATGAGCCCTTTTTCAAGTTTCTACGACAAAGATTTCAATAAAAACCTTATATGCCCCCAGGGCAAAACTTATAACCCTTGCCCTGAGGGCTGTGGGGGAGTGTCCTCCTCAAAAACATATTTTCTATCTGGAAATTAAATGCGCTGAACAAAATGGTTATCTCAAAGTTTTGATTGGATGTGTTTGGGGAAAATGCTGGGCGTGGGGGGGGGGGCTAGTTGCCCTCAAATCACTTTCGACTATTAAAAAGGGTACTATTCCTTTGAATTTCAAATCGAATGAGCTTTTTTTGAAGTTTCTACGACAAAGCCTTCTATAAAAACCTTATATGCCCCCAGGGCATAACTTAAAACCCTTGACCTGAGGGTTGTGGGCGAGTGCCCTATTCAAAAAAATATTTCCTATCAGGAAATCAACTACGCTGAACAAAATGGCTATCTCAAAATTTTGATTGGATGTGTTTGGGGGAATGATGGGCGTGGGGGGGGCTAGTTGCTCTCCAATCACTTTCGACTATTAAAAAGGGCACTATCCCTTTGAGTTTCCAATCGAATGAGCCTGCTTTGAAGTTTCTGCGACAACACCTTCTATAAAAACCTTATATGCCCCCAGGGCATAACTTAAAACTCTTGCTCTGAGGGTTGGGGGGGAGTATCCTCCTCAAAAACACATTTCCTATCTGGAAATTAACTACGCTGAACAAAATGGCTATCTCAAAACTGTTATTGTATTTGTTTGGGGGAACGATGGGCGTGGGGGGGGGCTAGTTGCCCTCCAATCACTTTCGACTATTAAAAAGGGCAATAGCCCTTTGAATTTCCAATCGAATGAGCTTTTTTGAAGTTTCTACGACAACGCCTTCAATAAAAACCTTATATGCCCCCAGGGCATAACTTAAAACCCTTCCCCTGGGGGCTGTGGGGGAGTATCCTCCTCATAAACATATTTTCTATCTGGAAATCAACTACGTTGAACAAAATGGCTACCTCAAAATTTTGATTGGTTGTGTTTGGGGGAATGATGGGCATGGGGGGGGGGTAGTTGCCTTCCAATCACTTTCGACGATTAGCCCTTTGAAGGGCACTAGCCCTTTGAATTTACAATCGAATGAACCTTTTTTGAAGTTTCTACGACAACGCCTTCTATAAAACCGTATATGCCCCCAGGGCATAACTTAAAACCCTTGCCCTGAGGGTTGTGGGTGAGTGTCCTCCTCAAAAACATATTTTCTATCTGGAAATCAACAACGCTGAACATAATGGCTATATCAAAATTTTGATTGGATGTGTTTGGGGGAATGATGGGCGTGGAGGGGGGCTAGTTGCCCTCCAATCATTTTCGACTATTAAAAAGGGCAATAGTCCTTTGAATTTCCAACCGAATGAGCCTGTTTTGAAGTTTCTACGACAAATCCTTCTATAAAAACCTTATATGCCCCCAAGGCATAACTTAAATCCTTGCCCCGAGGGTTGGGGGGGGGAGTGTCCTCCTCAGAAACTTATTTTCTATCTGGAAATAAACTACGCTGAACAAAATGGCTATCTCAAAATTTTGATAGGATGTGTTTGGGGGAATGATGGGCATAGGGGGAGGGGCTAGGTGTCCTCTAATCACTTTGGACTATTAAAAAGGGCACTAGCCCTTTGAATTTCCAATCGAATGAGCCTGTTTTGAAGTTTCTACGACAACACCTTCTATAAAAACCTTATAAGCCCCCAGGGCATAACTTAAAACCCTTCCCCTGAAGGTTGTGGGGGAGTGTCCTCCTCAAAAACATATTGTCTATCTGGAAATCAACTACCCTACGCTGAACAAAATGGCTATCTCAAAATTTTTATTGGATGTCTTTGGGGGAATGATGGGCGTGGAGGGGGGCTAGGTGCCCTCCAATCACTTTCGACTATTAAAAAGGGCACTAGCCCTTCGAATTTCCAATCGAATGAGCCTGTTTTGAAGTTTCTACGACAATACCTTCTATAAAAACCTTATATGCCCCCAGGGCATAACTTAAAATCCTTGCCCCGAGGGTTGTGGGGGAGTGTCCTCCTCAAAAACATATTTTCTATCTGGAAATCAACTACGCTGAACAAAATGGCTATCTTAAAATTTTTGTTTTTAAACAGTAAACAGTTTTTGTTTGGCATCTGACCTGTAAACATCTGTTTTGTTTTTAAGCCGGATTAAATTTAGAATAAATTACAGTGGACAGTTTCGCAATAAGTGAATTAATTCGTTTCGCTGTATTTACGTTTTGTGAAAAGAAAAAGGACTTGCGGTGGCTTTGTTATTTTGTTAATAATTGGATGCTATGCTGTTTTGGATTTAAGAAAACGGTGAAAAAAAAAACGTCGCAGGCCTCCACGGTCGACTGGGTCACCCTGCAAGAGCGGTGACTGCCAACGCCATCCGTGGGCCTGCCCACTACAAGATAAGTCTCATTTTGGTTTTTCATTTTTCATTTTGGTTTTTCCTTCTCACGCTAATCATGACGTCTTTCGAGCAATTCGATCTTGCACTGGCGAAATTTGCAGGCTATCCATTGTGGCCTGTACGAATTCTGAAGATTACGAAAAATGATGGAAAGCGAACTAACTATTTGATCTTTTGTTACGGGGATCATAACGAGCAAATTGTTTCTGAGAATAGTTGTGTGTCGTACAAGGATAATGTTCAAGAGGCTTCTACCAAAACTGCGAAGAATGTGAAACACGCTTTTGAGGAACTTGAGCGTTTTCCCGACATTTACAGGTCTGTTTCGGAAGCATTTGTGGCACTAAAAGTACCGGATCAAGCTGCCGCGCTTCCCGGTTCGCAGTCTGCTTTATTTGCACGAATTTCCGCTACAGAACAGGAGCTAGAGAAAACTAGGGAATCTATAGTTACAGAGATAACTCGTCAGGTTTCTGTCAAGTGTGGCTCGAGTGCGAAATCTGGTCTTAAAGATTCAGCTGAGACTATAATTAGCGAGTTATATAAGTCTGTGTCACTAGAGTTCAACCCCATTTTAGACCGTATGGAGCGTGAGTTGAAAATGTATAGAATGCAAACCCGTAATCTGGAGAATCGAATTGAAAAAATCGAAGTCAAGCTAGACGATATTGATCAAGAAAATATGTTGGACAGTCTTGTTTTCAACGGTTTGAAGCAAAAGCCAGGAGTTGACCTTAAAACGACTATCTCAGTGTCCTTTCGACACGGATGGGTGTTACTGGTATATCTTCTGGCGAATTATCAAGTGTTTTCCGGTTTAGAATGAATGGGCCTCATACCACCAGTGACAAAGTTGCCCCAGTTTTAGTGCGATTTGTTAGTAAAGAAGTTGCTCGAAAAGTGTTCTTACAGAAGTCTAAACTAGCTGGGTCTGGAATCTTTGTGTCGGAATCCCTTACAAAGCGACGTCGCGACCTGCTAAATGCCGCAAGGGATCGCTTTGGTGTTAAAAATGTATGGACCGACCGGGGCAACATACTAATGAAGCTGCCTGGTGAACCGTCTGCCCGGAAAATAAGATCCCTTGCTGAATGCGTTTGAACTAGTATTTGTGTTGTTTTCTGTCATTTTTCCTTCTCTGTACAGCTTTTGTTGCCCTTTTTCTTTCTCTTTCTTTTTTGCGATTTTTTCATTCTTATTATTATTCGCATAAACTGTTTTGGTCTCCCGTTTATTTTATTCTTGCTTTTCCTTTTCTTTTGAGGGATCCGTTTTGTTTCGTTTTTGATTTTAGTCTTTCTATTATTATTTGCAAAAAATTGTCTTGGTCTCCTATTTCTTATTTCTTACTTTTTTTTTCATTTAGAGAGATATGTTATATGTTTATTTATTTACTTTCGTTGGTTCTTCAATTGATGATTTAATGAGCCGACCTTTTCATCTAGAAGAGGTTTTTATCGGCACCAATAGCAAGAGATGTTAAGATAAGATAAGATATTTATTTCAAAAAATGACTATCACAAGCCCCGAAGGGCCGAATTCACATTTCGGGGTCATATAATAAAAAAAAGACATAGAAATAGCACAACAACTAAAAAACTGGCTAAACAATGCCAAAAACAACAATATCAGAAAGGCAAAGCCATTCATTAGTCTAAAAAACAAAAAGTGTCAAATGTAAGAAAGTTAAAAAGGCACAAATTAAAACAAAACAAAAAAAAAATTGAGATAAAAATAGTGTTAAAAAGGTTTAAAAGAGAGTATATAAAAAGGGGGGGGGAACGGAAGAGCCAAACGGACACCAGCATGGGTATCACCAGTATAAAAAAAAAGAAGGAAAAACTAGTGGTTTATTTGATCAGTAATGAAGGGGACAAAGGTTTTTTCATATCTGGAGGTTAAACAACGGATGGGGGACAAAATAGGGATGGGTTCAGAAACAGTACGTGGCAGGCCGTGTCTGGATGGGGAGTGTCTTTTGGGAAAAATGTTTTCCGTGCGAGGGTTTATTATTGCATTTTTTGCAAAACGGAGGCACAGCGTTCCTCTCCTGTGCTCAAGAGTTTCCAGCTTGGCCTTTTTTAGAAGGAGTGAATATGGTACCAAAGTTTCTTTAAAAATTATTCTTAGGGCTCTTTTTTGAATAGATTCAATTTTATCTGATTCATTACGGGAGATGCCAGGATGCCAAACTGGACAAGCATATTCGAGATGCGGGCGGACAAAGGAAGTATAAATCCTTAAAGAATGGGATGGGGGGACGTTAAATTTACTCAAGAGCTTAAGGAGAGACATGGACGCATTAGCTCTACGGACAATATCTTTCACGTGGATATCCCACTTTAAATTAGAGAAAATTGTAACCCCAAGTAATTTAAAGGAAGACACAGAAATATCTGGGGGGATAGGGTCAAGGAAGGCGGGAATAGATTTCAAGAAATTTATCGTCATTATATTTGATTTAGTGGAATTTACTTTCATATTTAGGTTCTTAGCTTCATCTGAAATGTGGGTTAGAATTTCAAGGGGGTCACTTTTAATATTCCTGTGACATACTTCGAGGATCGACAAGTCGATCCGAACCGTGTATGAACCAAGTTAGATTTCAACCGTTAAAAAATAGTGCTTATGTCCAAAGATCGAAGTTAGACCCCGGAGAAGCCGATTCGTTGCGTTTATGTGCCTGGAATTGTCACCTCACTACTGGTTATGAGGATGTGTTGCAATTTCTTTCTGATTCTCAAGGAAAAATAAGTTTTATTGGTATATCTGAAAGTTTTTTTAGTCAGGAACACTCTTTCTCGCTGTATTCTTTACCAGATATAATTTGGAGGCTAAAAAACCGGACGTCACTTCACAGAGGGGGAATTGCGTGTTTGATTTCAAAGTCATTGACGTACCAAGTAAGAAATGATATTGATGTTTGGATAGAGGGTAAGTTTGAAAGTTTTAGTATAGATTTAAATTTGGGTAGTAAATTTTTGATTAGTATTGTGTATAAACCACCGAGCGCAAGCTGGGAAGATTTTGAGCGTGGGTTTGATCAACTTACGCGTGCAGTTTCTCGGACAGGTTTAGATTTTATTTGTATGGGTGATTTTAACTTTGATCTGCTATCGCTGAATGGAGTGAATCTTGATTTTTTTAATTTGATGGTTGCTAATGTTCTTTTTCCCCTAGCTAATATTCCAACACGGGTTACGAGTCATTCAGCTACTCTCATTGACAATATTTTTGTTGGTTCGAAGTATCTGGACCGTAGTTATGCTGATGTGGTTCTGTACCCTTGTTCTGACCATTTTCCAGTTCTCGGGACGGTACCTTGTGTCCGCATAAAAAGAAATGAAAGAAAAAAAGTGAAGACTCGGTCGTTAAAAAAAGACAATTTACAGAGGTTTGGCGATGAGTTAAGCAGCACTGATCTTAGCGAGATTTTGGAGATAAAAGATGACGCTTCAGGGGCATTTGATTGCATGATGGGGATCATACAGCCAATTTATGACAAGACTTGCCCAGTTAAATTTGTGAAACCGCATAAGGATCAACCCAGGAAGCCTTGGATAACTACAAAAATTCTTGAAGCGTCAGATTTAAGAAATCAAGTGTATGCAGATTATTTAAATAGTAAGTGTGTCAAGAAATTGGAAGAGTTTAAAATAATACGAAATAAAGTGAACTCAATGAGAAGGAAAGCTAAAAAAGAATATTTTGCTAACCAACTGAGTTTAAATAAGGATAATGCGAGAGGAACTTGGAAGGTTATAAATGACCTATTGGGAAAGAGGAAAGAAGCTCCACCCAATTCGCTGCTGATTCAAGGAGAAGCAGTGAGTGATGAAACGATTATTACTAATAAATTTGCTGAGTTCTTTTCAAGTATTGGTAAAAATGTGCAGGCGGAAGGGTTAGTGAATTTTAATAATGATTCCCTGGAGGACGAATTTTTGGATGAAAGAGGAATTGGAAATGAAATCGAATTTCAACCGTGTACTGGAGATGAAATTCTGAAGGTTGTTGAAACAGTCAAAGCTAATTCAGCAGGGACAGATGGAATTAATTTGAATGCTTTTAAATCAGTGATGTGTTATTTAATACCATGTCTCGTCCACATAATCAATCTGTCCCTGGAAACTGGGGTATTCCCCGATGCGCTTAAAAGGGGCAAAAGTCATCCCCCTCCATAAAGGTGGGTCTAAGCTAGATATCAAAAATCATAGACCTATATCAATCCTTCCCCTGTTTTCAAAAATATTTGAACAAATTGTGCATAAAAGGCTATATGATTACCTTACGAAAACAGGGATGTTAAGTGAAACTCAGTTCGGCTTTAGGAAAGGTCACTCGACGTCGGACGCCGTGCATTCTCTCTGTGATATTGTAAATAGATGCTTTGAACGTGGTGAAATCCCTTTGACTGTTTTTATTCATTTTAGAAAGGCGTTTGATACAGTGGATTTTAAAGTTTTACTCAAACGTCTACAGTCCCTTGGAGTTCGTGGTAATTATCTGAAATGGTTTGATAGTTTTTTAAGTGGAAGATCTATTCAAGTTGTTTTAAATGATGCATTTTCTTCTCCCTATCAAGTGAAGTGTGGTGTACCTCAGGGATCTGTCTTGGGACCACTTCTGTACCTTATGTATGTTGATTCAATGCGTTTTTACTTACCGGAGTGTTTTATCACGACTTTCGCGGATGACACTGCTTTAACTATGTCTAGTCGAATGATTGATGATCTATTGTTGAAAGTAAATAGGGTTTTAAAGTCATTTTATGTATTTACAAGTTTGAGCCTTTTGTCAGTGAATGTTAAAAAAACTAATTTTATGATTTTTAAGGAGAGTTGGTAAGCCCCGAGTGTTGATGGAGAGATATTTTTTTAATGGTAAGCCTTAGTCACAGGTGCATGAGGTGCGTTATTTGGGCTTCCAGCTTGATTGTAATTTGTCTTGGAAGCACCATAGTGATCTTGTTGCAGCTGAAGTTGCTAGAGGTCTGGGAATTTTGCGTCGTTTGAAGCATTTTTTACCATTGTCGCTTCTTTTATTATTGTATCATAGTATTATTGCGCCTTATATTTCTTATGGTTGTGTCATTTGGTCTAGCAATTTTTACACAAATTTCAAAAGAGTGCAGATTTTAAAAACAAAACAGTACGTCTTCTTGGGAATTATATAGAAAATTTGAATGATACCGCGTCATGTTTTAAAAAATTAAGTGTGCTTAACATTGGTCAGATTCGCGATTACTAAGCTGCTATTTTTGCCTATAGATGTTGGAATGATGTATGTCCTCCAGTTTTTATAAATTTTTTTCGCGTAAATAGTTCACTCCACAGGTATGCGACTAGAGAGGCGGAAAATTTTACGGTTGAGTATCGAGACACCACACGTGCAGGTTTCGGAATTCGGTATTTGGCTCCGGCTATTTGGAATGATATCCCAGTTGGCGTTCGGGAAGCTGAACACATTGGGTTGTTTAAAATAAAAATAAAAAAAAACATTTATTGGGAGAGGGGAGATAATTTATTATTATTGTCATTATTATTCTTAATGTCTCAGTTTTTTTTGTTTTTTTTTTTATAGATTTTGGTATTAATGGTTATTTGAGAGTGTTCAGGTCTTCTTTTTTTTTTTTTTTTTTTTTTTAAATGAAATTTGTAGAAGGTTGAGAATTAGAGGATTGCAGCCGTGCTTCATCAGGCTTTTTGAGCCTTCCCCGGGCGGTTGCTTGTATATAGTTTATTTTGTAATTAGTAGTAAATAAAGCAAGTCAAGTCAAGTCAAGATTGGATGTGTTTGGGGGAATGATGGGCGTAGTGGGGCTAGTTGCCCTCCAATCACTTTCGACTATTAAAAAGGGCACTATAACTCTCAATTTCCAATTGAATGAGCCCCTTTTGAAGTTTATACGACGACCCCTTCCATATGAAGTGCCCTGCTCTAAAGAAAAAAAAATAATTAACTTAAAACCCTTGCCCCGAGGGTTGTGGGGGAGTGTCCTCCTCAAACAGATATTTTCTATTGGGAAATCAACTACGCTGAACAAAATGGCTATCTCAAAGTTTTGATTGGATGTGTTTGGGGGAATGATGGGCGTGGGGGGGGGGGGCTAGTAGCCCTCAAATCACTTTCGACTATTAAAAAGGGCACTAGCCCTTTGAATTTCCGATCGAATGAGCCTGTTTTGAAGTTTCTACGACAACGCCTTCTATAAAAACCTTATATGCCCCCAGGGCATAACTTAAAACCCTTGCCCTGAGGGTTGGGGGGGGGGAGTGTCCTCCTCGAAAACATATTTTCTATCTGGAAATCAACTACGCTGAACAAAACGGCTATCTCAAAATTTGTATTGGATGTGTTTGGGGGAATGACGGGCGTGGGGGGGGGGGGCTAGGTGCCCTCCAAAAACTTTCGACTATTAAAAAGGGCACTAGCCATTTGGATTTCCAATCGAATTTGCCTGTTTTGAAGTTTCTACGACAACGCCTTCTATAAAAACCTTATATGCCCCCAGGGCATAACTTAAAACCCTTGCCCTGAGGGTTGGGGGGGAGTGTCCTCCTCAAAAACATATTTTCTATCTGGAAATCAACTAGCCTATGCTGAACAAAACGGCTATCTCAACATTTTGATTGGATGTGTTTGGGGGAAGGATGGGCGTGGGGGCTAGGTGCCCTCCAATCACTTTCGACTATTAAAAAGGGCACTAGCCCTTGAAATTTTCAATCGAATGAGCCTGTTTTGAAGTTTCTACGACAACGCCTTCTATAAAAACCTTATATGCCCCCAGGGCATAACTTAAAACCCTTGCCCTGAGGGTTGTGGGGGAGTGTCCTCCTCAAAAACATATTTTCTATCTGGAAATCAACTAGCCTATGCTGAAAAAAATGGCTATCTCAAAATTTTGATTGGATATGTTTGGGGAGATGGTGGGCGTGCGAGGGGGGTTACTTGCCCTTCAATCACTTTCGACTATTAAAAAGGGCACTAGCCCTTCGAACTTCCAATCGAATGAGCCATTTTTGAAGTTTCTACGACAACGCCTTCTATAAAAACCTTATATGCCCCCAGGGCATAACTTAAAACCCTTGCCCTGAGGGTTGTGGGGGAGTGTCCTCCTCAAAAACATATTTTCTATCTGGAAATCAACTAGCCTACGCTGAACAAAATGGCTATCTCAAAATTTTGATTAGATGTGTTTGGGGGAATGATGGGCGTGGGGGGGGCTAGTTGCCCTCCAATCACTTTCGACTATTAAAAAGGGCACTAGCCCTTTGAATTCCCAATCGAATGAGCCTGTTTTGAAGTTTCTACGACAACGCCTTCTATAAAAACCTTATATGTCCCAAAGGCATAACTTAAAACCCTTGCCCTGAGGGTTTTGGGGGAGTGCCCTCCTCAAAAACATTTTTTCTATCTGGAAATCAACTACGCTGAACAAAATGGCTATCTCAAAATTTTGATTAGATGTGTTTGGGGGAATGATGGGCGTGGGGGGGGCTAGTTGCCCTCCAATCACTTTCGACTATTAAAAAGGGCACTAGAACTCTCGATTTCCAATCGAATGAGCCTCTTTTGAAGTTTCTACGACGACCCCTTCCATATGAAGTGCCCTACTCTAAAGGAAAAAAATAATAAATGATACATTCCGCCAACATCGTTCTTATATACCCTCAGGGCATAACCTAAAACTCTTGCCCCGAGGGTTGTGGGGCAGTGTCCTCCTCAAAAGATATTTTCTATCTGGAAATCAACTACGCTGAACAAAATGGCTATCTCAAAATTTTGATTAGATGTGTTTGGGGGAATGATGGGCGTGGGGGGGGGGCTAGTTGCCCTCCAATCACTTTCGACTATTAAAAAGGACACTAGCTACTCCAATGTCCAATCGAATGAGCCCTTTTCGAAGTTTCTACGACAACTCCTTCGATACGAAGTGCCCGGGTATGGAGGAAAAATAATAATACGTTGTGCCCACATCGTTCTTTACTTTACTTATGATACTACCATGGTAAATAAAGTTACCCACCTGACCAATCTTCTCCTTTTCCAACATCACCTCGTCACCTTTATTCGTAGTCTCAGCAACTTAGACTGCTTAACAATATCTTTCATCCACGTTCGATTTTTTTTTTGTTTCTTAATTTGCGCCCACTACTGACACAAAGTGTAAAACAGCATAATGAAGATTTTTTTTTACTGATCGATTTCTTTTAATTTTTTTTCCTATTTTTTAAGATGTATATGCAAGAAAAGAAAATTGTGCAATTCTACCCCCCCCCCCCCCTCAATGTGACATGTAATCTTTCTGTATCTTCAATTGCCTCCTTGGAATAAAATCGCCTCCTCCTAAGGTACAAACGTCCTCCACAAGTCTAGACCTTTATTTAGAATGTAAGCAAAGAAAATTCTCCTAGCCTTTAAAAAGTCCATAGACTTTGTTTAACTTCGCTCTGCAAAAAATGGATAGAATAATAGATCATTTTGATTAAATAAATATTTCTTCTTTTTTTTAGCTGAACCGCTTTCACAGCAGGGCTTTTAACTTAAACAAAATGTTCATCAAATCAGAGACCTTCATACGAGGACAACAGTTTTGAGCAATGTAAGTACATGGAATACATTTCAGTCAGATTTGTAATACAAAAAAAAACTGAGCTTGAATTGACAGCATTTCAGGTCTTCTGTTTCATCACTCATTCCCTGCCAAATTTAGTTTATTGAGTGAGGCTAAATTCTCATTGCCTGAACATAACACCTCAGAAATTAGGTTAAACCAAGAAGGAGATATCTGATCAATTCCCAGACTTCGGCAGTTGATTAACAGGGTTAATAACCAGTAAGTTAACCTCAAAACTGAAGAAGTTCAGGGAATGCATTATGAAACAGGCGGGTCAATCTGCATAAATAAAAAACACGTTACTTACCTTCATCACAGATACATTCTTTAGCAATGGATACGCCTGCCAACTCCTCAGAGCAAAAAACACCAGAGTCTTTACACTCACTTTCAGATCCGCCTGTTTTTCCACAACTCATTGGTTTGGGCAAATCCTTACCCAATGAAAGGTTCTCCATTGCAGCTTCAACATCCATCTAGAGAGAAAACCTTAATAGTTTCAAATGACCACAGACATAGCAAGCAAGAGGAGTAGGGGGAGGGGGAGCTGAACATCTTAACCTTTTTATCATGTCCAAAAGATACTTTTTGTAACATTTCTCTTTTTGTGACAATTTAGCGTGTGTCTGGACCTTGGACGTTAGTTGAACTACAGCCAACTTCAAGCGCTTACCGCTCCATCGTCATAGCTACTCCAATCGCTTTACACTTGAACTCTGAAAATCTTATCTTGTGTCAATCTGATAATTGACTTACTGTCAAAGAAGTAAACTTTTGATGTTCTGGCCTTGGCAGAACCACACTCAGATTTACGATTGACTTTACTGTATTCAAGTCAACTGCATTCAAATCAACATTCACGTCCAGATCCGCCTGTTTTTCCACAACTCCTTGGTTTGGGCAAATCCTTATCCAATGAAAGGTTCTCCATTGCAGCTTCAACATCCATCTAGAGGGAAAACCTCAATAGTCTCAAATGAACACAGACATAGCAAGCAAGAGAGTAGGGGGAGGGGGAGCTGAACATCTTAACCTTTTTATCATGTCCAAAAGATACTTTTTGTAACATTTCTCTATAGTAATTGAGTTCCTTAGAACTCCAGAAACATAGAATGACAATTTAGCGTTTGTCTGGACCTTGAACGTTAGTTGAACTACAGCCAACTTCAAGCGCTTACCGCTCCGTCATCACAGCTACTCAAATCGTTTTACACTAGAAATCTGAAAATCTAATCTTTTGTCAATCTGATAATTGACTCACTGTCAAAGCAGAAAACTTTTGATGTTCTGGCCCTGGCAGAACCACACTCAGATTTACGATTGACTTTACTGCATTCAAGTCAACTACCGTAATTCTATGTTTGAACCACAGTTTATATAATTATCCAGTAAGCTTATCGCAGATCATTTCTGGTCTTCGTTCTCGGTGAGAACAAAAAGCTCCTCCCACTTCTTCGTGCAGTTATGGATCAGTGTGTTTGCGTCAATCAATGAGAAATGGTTAGAAAGTGCATTATTCGTAATAGCGGGTTTCCACTTGTTTCCGATTGTTTCGCGTCTGACTTGTCTACCCGTGAAAAGATCTGATGCCGCTTATGTTTCTACGTTCTCTGGAGCACTCGCACCCGGTCAGGGTTTTTATAATGGGTGAGATAGGGAATGATCATACTGGATAATTATATAAACTGTGGTTTGAACGCACTCTTAGTTCTACCTATAACGGAACTGAAGAGTGTGGTGTCCAATGAATTCACTGATGTTCTAAGACACCATTAAGGCCGTATCCAGGATTTTTTTGGAGAAGGGGGTACAAAAATATTTACAAAACGCATCAAAAACTTGTTTTTTTCAAAAGCAACGTTTTGTAACTTTTTTGCAAGACGGACACAAATTTCAGGGGGTAGGGGGTAAAAACCCGGTAACATCCCCTCTAGAGATGGCCTTGGACGCCATTGTAGTCTCGTGGAATAGCAAACGTAAAAGAAAAACAGGTCATGACAAGTAAAATTGTATACAGTGGGTTAAAAGAATACCCATAATAAAAAGGTTGTAATGCACCTGAAAAAATGCAACTAAAATGTAACCTTTTCAATTCCCCATAAAAATTATTGACCTGTGTGGCCAAATTTCCAAAGGGGAAAGGAAACATTCTATATGAAACACAAGTTCACAATAGCAGTAACAAACATCAAAACTTTTGTGAATACTGGCATTTTCTAACTGAAATTTCTTAGTCGGGGGCCCTTGGTTAAAGAGGAGAGGGGAGGGGTATATATCAGTGCAATGAATATACCAAATTAGAAAAAATCGGCTATCTTAGTAGCAGATTTAAATTCTTGAATAAGCATGGCTTATAAAATTAGGCTTAAAAATGGTTCACTAGATCAGAAACTTATTTGTGAGCACATCTGTTCAAAGAGGGAATGATTCAACATGAAATTCGAAATAAGCATAAATAGATACAGGGCAAATATTGAGGAATCTCCCAGGCATTCCACTTTCTAAAGCTATAATGAGAGAAAGGATGAGATGGCTAGGGCACATTCTGCAGATGAAGGATGACAGATTGCCAAAGGTTGTCCTTTTTGCCAACCATCTTGGGCAAAATGAAAAGCAGGTTGTCTACAGTTTGGGGGAAGGAGGATGTAAAGAGGGGGCTTTGAATAGATTGGAAAGGAGGAGGAGCACGCGTAGCTGAGTTGGCCTTACGTGGCTTGGTGCTGCAGTGAGTTGATAGTAGTAGTAGTAGTAATTGTATAGTAGTCACTACTAGACTCCAAATTAGAATTATGCTAAGAAATCCAGACAAGCTGGATATTTCATTTGTAAAATAGAATTTGTTCTACCACAATGACATGTCAGTTTCTTGGCTATATCATAGGCAGCGCAATCGCACTGCCTAAGTAAAGAACAATGTTGGCTCAATGTATTTTTTTTTTTCACACCAGGGCACTTTGTATAGAAGGAGTTGTCGTAGAAACTTGGAAAAGGGCTCATTCGATTAGAAATTGGAACGGCTAGTGCCCTTTTTAATAGTAAAACTGATTGGAAGGCAACTAACACCCCTTCAATGCCCACCATTTCCCCAAACACATCCAATCAAAATTTTGTGATAGCCATTTTGTTCAGCATAGTTGATTTCCAGAGAGAAAATATGTTTTTGAGGAGGAAACTCCCCCACAAACCTCAGTGCAAGGGTTTTAAGTTATGCCCTGGGGGCATATAAGAACGATGTTGGCACAATGTATTATTTATGATTCTTTTCCTTTAGACCAGGGCACTTTGTATCGAAGAAGTGCTCGTAGAAACTTCGAAAAGGGCTCATTCAATTGGAAATTGGAGTGGCTTATGTCCTTTTTAATAGTCGAAAGTGATCGGAAGCCAACTAACACCCCTTCCACGCCCACCATTTCCCGAAACACATCCAATCAAAATTTTGTGATAGCCATTTTGTTCAGCGTAGTTGATTTCCAGATAGAAAATATGTTTTTGAGGAGGAGACTCTCCCACAGCCCTCAGGGCAGGGGTTGTAAGTTATGCCCTGGGGGCATATAAGGTTTTTATAGAAAGAGTTGTCGTAGAAACTTCAAAAAAGGCTCATTCCATTAGAAAATCAAAGGGCTAGTGCCCTTTTTAATAGTCGAAAGTGATTTGAGGGCAACTAACCCCCTCTCACGCCCACCTTTTCCCCAAACACATCCAATTAAAATTTTTAGATAGCCATTTGTTCAACGTAGTTTTAAGTTCTGGAAATTAGGTCTTTAAGGATGAAAACCCCCCTCCCCCACAGCCCTCAGGTCAAGGGTTGTAAGTTATGCCCTGGGGGTATATAAGGTTTTTGTAGAACGCGTTGTCATAGACTTCAAAAAGGGCTCATTCGATTGGAAATTGAAATGGCTAGTGACGTTTTTAATAGTCGAAAGTGACTGGAAGGCAACTAACACCCCTTACACGCCCAGCATTTCCCCAAACACATCCAATCAAAATTTTGCGATGGCCATTTTGTTCAACGTAGTTGATTTCCAGATAGAAATTATGATTTTGAGGAGGACACTCCCCCACAACCCTCAGGGCAAGGGTTTTAAGTTATACCCTGGGGGGATATAAGCACAATGTTGGCACAATGTATGATTTATTATTATTTTTCCTTTAGACGAGGGCACTTTCTATCAAAGTAGTTGTCGTAGAAACTTCAGAAAGGGCTCATTCAATTATAAATTGGAGTAGCTTGTGCCCTTTTTAATAGTCGAAAGTGATCGGAAGGATACCCATTTTGTTCAGCGTAGCTGGTTTCCACATTGAAATTATGTTTTTGATGAGGACACTCCCCCACAGCCCTCAGGGCAAGGGTTGTAGGTTATGCCCTGGGGGCATTTAAGGTATTTATAGAAACCGTTGCCGTAGAAACTTCAAAAAAGAATCATTCGGTTGGAAATTCAAAGGGCTTGTGCACTTTTTAATAGTCGAAAATGATTGGAGGGAAATGATTGGAACTAACCCCCTCTCACGCCCACCTTTTCCCTAAACACATCCAATCAAAATTTTGATATAGCCATTTTGTTCAACGTAGTTGAAGGTTCTGGAAATTAGGTCTTTGAGGATGACACCCCGCCCCCCACCCACGACCCTCAGGGCAAGGGTTGTAAGTTATACCCTGGGGACATATAAGGTTTAAAGCATTGTCGTAGAAACTTCAAAAAGGGCTCATTCGATTGGAAATTGAAATGGCTAGTGCCCTTTTAATAGTCGAAAGTGATTGGAAGGCAACTAACACCCCTTCCACGCCCACCATTTCCCAAGACACATCCAATCAAAATTTTGAGATAGCCATTTTGTTCAACGTAGCTAAAAAGTCCGGAAATTATGTTTGTGAGGATGACACTCTGCCCACAGCTCTCAGGGCAAGGCTTGTAAGTTATGCCTTGGGGGCATATAAGGTTGTTTTTTTTTATAGAAAGCATTGTCGTAGAAAATTCAAAAAGGAATCATTCGATTGGAAATTGAAAGGGCTAGTGCCCTTTTCAATAGTCGGAAGTGATTGGAGGGCAACTAACCACCCTCTCACGCCCACCATTTCCCCAAACACATTCAATCCAAATTTTGAGATAACCATTTTGTTCAACATAGTTCAAAGGTCTGGAAAATATGTCTTTGAGGATGACACCCCCCCCAGTCCTCAGGGCATGGGTTGTAAGTTATGCCCTGGGGGCATATAAGGTTGTTATTGAAAGAGTTGACGTAAAAACTTCAAAAGGGCTTGACGTAGCTAAAAAGTCCGGAAATTATGTTTTTGAGGATGACACTCCTTCCACAGCCCTCAGAGCATGTAAGTTATACCCTGGGCATATAAGGTTTTTATAGAAAGCGTTGTCACAGAAACTTTAGAAAAGGGCTCGTTCGATTGGAAATTGAAAGGTTTAGTGCCCTTTTCAATAGTCGGAAGTGATTGGAGGGCAACTAACCACCCTCTCACGCCCACCATTTCCCCAAACACATTCAATCCAAATTTTGAGATAGCCGTTTTATTTAACATAGTTGAAATTTCTGGAAATTAGGTCTTTGAGGATGACAACCCCATCACAACCCTCAGGGCAAGGGTTGTAATTTATACCGTGGGGACATATAAGGTGTTTATAGAAATTGTTGTTGTAGAAACTCAAAAAGGGCTCATTCGATTGGAAATTGAAAAGGTTAATGCCCTTTTTAATATTCGAAAGTCATTGGAAGGCTTGATAATTTTATAGTTAGGATCAATGTGGGTATAATGTATTATTATTTTTTATTTCTTTTGTTTAGACCAGGGCACTTTGTATTTAAAGAAGTTGTCATAGGAACTTGGAAAATGGCTCATTCAATTGAAAATAGAAAGGGCTAATGCCCTTTTTATAGTTGAAAGTGATTAGAGGTCAACTAGTCCTCCTCCCACGCCCACCCTTCCTTTGCCCATTATGTTTAAAAACTAAATGTTGCCTTAAGATTAAATCAAAATGCACTGTGTTAATGATAATTCCCAATAAGGCATCTTAGCAGTATCCCAAGAACGACTGAGGGTATTATGTTCAAACTATCAGGGCTACTTCTGCTCTTAAAATTTAACCAAATCAAAATAGCGTAAGTGTATCCAAGCTATCAAAGAAAGTGAACAGATTTTTTTTTGGTGAATGGTATCAAGTTTTCTTTTTCAGGTCAACTAGAGGAGGTATGAATACTAAATTAAACACTACTATTTGTGTCCAGGTTTTGAAAGGGTGTATGTTGTTAAAAACTGCTGAAAATGTTTCTCCAGCATACAAATAGCTGGCCAAACTATAAAGCCTTAAAAAAAACGAAGATTTAAAGTTTTATTTTCTTTTTCCCTGAAAAGACTATGTCAATATAAAACAAACAGAAATTAATTAAAAAAAACTTTTTCCACAAAATAAGTTTTTCAAAGAAAAGTAAAGAACTCCATTAAACCCTAAATAAGCAAAAATAAAATCAAATAATCTACCAAACGTGAAACTACCACAAATCAGCATCGGTAAATAAATGAAACCCAAACAAACAGAAATTAGAATAAATAACCAAGTCGAATTCAAAACGAGCAGATATTAACATGAGTAGGGCTCAAAACCCCTATGCCTTCTCAATTCCTTAACATAATTTGCACTTTACTGAAAAATAAAATGTTTGTACTTTTATAACTTTAATAAATCACATATATTAATATTTTGATTACTAAATATCAGTATATGTATATTAAACTAACAATGCACATTCATTTGTATATTTTTTCAGTAAAGTGCAAAACTTTTAGGGACATTTCTAGAGAACATACTATGCCCTGGGAAGGTCTTTCAGAATATCACCTCTATCCCCTTCTTGCTCTAAATGACTAATCTTTACTGAACTTTACTGAATCTTTACTCTGTTGTAAAAGCCATTGATGGAAATAGTCATGGTGCTACTGTGTTGTAAAATCCATTGATGGAAATAGTCATGGTGCTACTGTGTTGTAAAAGCCATTGATGGAAATAGTCATGGTGCTACTGTTTTGTAAAAGCCATTGATGGAAATAGTCATGGTGCTACTGTGTTGTAAAAGCCACTGATGGAAATAGTCATGGTGCTACTGTGTTGTAAAAGCCATTGATGGAAATAGGCATGGTGCTACTGTGTTGTAAAATCCATTGATGGAAATAGTCATGGTGCTACTGTGTTGTAAAATCCATTGATGGAAATAGTCATGGTGCTACTGTGTTGTAAAAGCCATTGATGGAAATAGTCATGGTGCTACTGTGTTGTAAAAGCCATTGATGGAAATAGTCATGGTGCTACTGTTTTGTAAAAGCCATTGATGGAAATAGTCATGGTGCAACTATGTTGTAAAAGTCATTGATGGAAATAGTCATGGTGCAGGCAAGATGGGGGCCAAAAGTACATTCAAGTTTGTCCAAAATGTTGCAATCCAACATTTTAACTCTTAAGCAGAAAAACTGGAAAATTTAGGGTAGTACTAATCAATTTATTATTATTGGCATTACATTTTAACAGCAACAAACTGTGGGGTTTAAGGGGCTGGGTATCCCCTATTATATCTAGGTTAGGCCTGGGCATGATTTCTAAAACAATCACAAATTAAATTTTAAAAAGTAGTTTTATCAACCGAAAGTAAGGAGCAGCTTTCAAACCTATTTGAACAAAAATTATTATTATGTTATTATATAGCTATTATTATAACTATTATTATAGTTATATAATTATATGTTATTATATAACTAGTATTATATAGCCTATATAAATATTATCATTTATATAGGGGGTTGTCTCCTTCTTAACTCCTTGCTTTTACTCTGAAATTTGACTTTTTGGCAAATTCTTTAAGGACATTTACTGAAACACAAGGGCCATTGAATTGGAAAAAGAAGGTTTTTCAAAGCACTCAAAACATTAGCTTAGTGAGCAAGGATTTGAGGGGGAAAGTCCCACTTATTTACATAACAATTTCACTTTTTTTAAAGTCGCTCGTTACTTTTAGTTGAAAAATCTTTGTTATTTGTTTATTTATATTTCATGTAGCATTATAGTTTTATGAACACAATAGTTTTGCAAATGCAGAAAAAAATGGTCAATATTCCAATGTTCTGTCTGTTTTTTTTTTTTTTTTACAAGTAGCAAAGCTTAGAGACAAACATTTTTGAAAGATAGTGGAAATAGAATGTCAAGGAAAGGACAATTACATCAAAACAAAAAAGTAAAAGTAGTACAAAAAAATACACAGAGCAATAGGCCACTTATGAAAAATAAGAGGTACTGTTCTATTAGCTGGGAGACCCACAAGAAGTGAAGTTTGGTTAATGTTAATGAAATAAAACAAAACATGATGAAAATATAACAGTTTAGAAAGAAATTATGGCTATATATTTGCACATTAGGGGGGGGGGTGAGGGTAAAGCATAGCATATATTAAATATGTAACCTAACCTAAGTACCTTTTTCCCCCTACACTCCAAAAAAACTAAAGTTTAAATATTGTAAATGCAGTGCAAAACCACTGTTTGCAATGCTCAGCATAGGAATTCTCCATTGAAACACTAGTTTCTTTTATCATCTTTGCTATACAATATCTTTGGAAAATAAAATTTGTTATTTGTTTATTTATATTTCATGTAACTTTATAGTTTTATGAACACAATAGTTTTGTAAATGCAGTGCAAAACCACTGTTTGCAATGCTCAGTATAGGAATTCCCCATTGAAAGAACTTGTTTTGACTAGTTTCTTTTATCATCTTTGCTATACAATATCTTGCAGGTCTCCCAGCAAATAGAACAGTACCAAATAATATTAGAAGTTCTAGCATTCTGTTCTAATGAGCAATGCTAAAGTATTCGCCAGACATTATTGAACAATATCAATATTTTTTAACCTTGTTCTCAAATATTAATACATTTAATATTTTCATACTCTGTATTTATAATCAGTAAAGCATTTCCAAAGTAAATAATTAAAATAAATAAATATGCTAAAAAAATAAATAATAATAAAACACAAAAAACATATGTCTGTTTTGGGAGAAAATACAAAAACAAACATTTCTAATTATAGTGACTTCAGATATTGGCTTATGGGTATTCCTGCATGATCAATTTGACAGCTTATTTTTATTAAGAATGCCCACTTTTTCTACAATTATAGGAAATGTACTAATAGCTTGGGATTTGAAGTTACTAATACTTAAGTTCTTATACTTTTGTTAATGGTAAGGACAGCCATTCAGTTACCATTCATTATAATGAAAAATTTGATTTGCTTTAATATAAATAGATCATATAAAGAACATATTTGTGAAAAACTGGAATGGGGTCATCAAGTCACAAATTATAATTCATATTGCCTCTAATAAGGTTAAAAACCTATTGGCAGGTAGCCAACCATGGATTAACATTTTTATTCCAGGGTAATTCTCTATTCTGCTCTCTTTCCTTTGGTTTGCTCATAACCACTTTATAGGGTAAAATTCTAGTTTAGCTACTTTTTGTTATCTTTGAAAGAGGTTAGGTAAGGAAAATGTTTCAGTAGTGAATCCAGGGCCAAAAACATATTCTGAGAAGGTATTGCCAAGCTTCCATGTTAACCCTCTTTTGATTTCTAAGTCTTAGAAATTTGTCTACTTGACAGGTCAAGTAGGCAAATTTCAAACAACATTTTACCTTAATTTTCAGTTTTCAGTTTCTTTATCTCTGATTTTAATTCTGAAAATGTAATTGCTGTTATTTGAGTAGAATTATAAGCAATAGGCCTATCAATCATTTTTTTTTTTTTCAAAATTTAGGAAATGCATTTGCAGACCTTTAAAAACTCATAAATTGGGATTGAGCAAGTTGTGAAGCTGAAAACAGTTTATCGTACTTCATTTAAGGAGAAGACCTGTTTTGCAAGGTTTCACTTTCATAAAATAAAGATTTTAAAGGTCATCAAAGGTCACTGCCCACTAGAGGGAGAAGGAGTAGATGTAGGCAGGCCTAGTTCAAAATACCTTCCTGGGACATAGCCTACCTAAGTATGTAGACCCATCCCTGAAAGTTTCATTTTCCTAAGCTATCCCCTGTCCAAGATAGCAAAAAGTAGCTAAACTAGAATGTTACCCTTTATAGATCCTAATTATCAGGGAGGCTAAAACCTACCCCTGCCCTACCCCATGGGCATAGGATATACACTCTCTGACTATTGGAAAAAATTAGTTTATAAGCTTATATAAAATGCTACTATCCAATCTCCTTATAATTAAGAATATTTTTCCATCTAGTTGGAAAATTTTGCCCATCCCTATTGGAGAAATCTATATTTGCCAACTAGTTGACAAGAAATGTTTCCCCAGCAAAACTTTTATTTTCTAACCAGTTGACTAATAACTTCTCCCCAGCAACACTTAATTTTGCCAACTAGCTGGAAAGAAACATTGTCCCAGAAAACAATTCCTTTTCCAACTTGTTGACTAATAACTTATCCCCAGCAATACTTAATTTTGCCAACTAGCTAGAAACAAACATTGCCCCAGAAAACAATTTATTTTCCGACAAGTTGACTAATTACTTCTCCCCAGCAACACTTAAATTTGCCAACTAGCTGGAAACAAACATTGCCCCAGAAAACAATTCATTTTTCAACTAGATGACTAGCAACTTCTCCCCAACAAAAATTTATTTTTTCAATAGGCTTTCACCCTGGCCCATTTATTATAGGCTGAGCTACTTGAAACTGTGAGTTCACACATCTCTAATAATAGAGGGGTAAGTTAGTCAAATTTCCAAATATGGCAAAATTTCAGTTTAGCAGCATTTCTCAAAAAACATGGTAGGCTAATAAAATAACAATGTTCTTATTTCATGCTCTTTTTCAATATATTAGTTGTTATCCTGACAACAAAGCAACCCTCCCTTCCTGATGACCCCATCAATATATACAAAACCAAAAGAAAATTCCAAAAAGGGGATGAAAATTTGCTAGATGTTTTCCATAGAAATTTCCAACAGATTGTTCTATGTATGCAGATGATTCACCATATTTCAAACAGAAGGCTGTACAAAAAATGTGGTTTAATCCTGCTTTCTAGGGCTATAATGAAAGAAAGGTTGAGATGGCTAGGGCACATTCTGCAGATGAAGGCTGACAAATTACCAAAGGTTTTCTTTTTTGGCCAACTGTCTGGGGCTAAAAGGAAAGCAAGTTGTCCTTGTCTGGGGTGAGAGGATGTCATAAAGAAGGGTTTAAAGGAAATGGGAACTTCCTGGGAGGGGAGAAGGTACTAGTTTGAAAATGAATTGTTTGAAGTTATTAGTCAACTAGTTGGAAAATGAAAGTTTCACTGGGGCAACATTTATTGTCAACTAGTTGGCAAATTTAAGTGTCACTGGGGAGAAGTTATTAGTCAACTAGTTGGAAAACGAATTGTTTTCTGGGGTCATGTTTGTTTCCAGCTAGTTGGAAAAATCAAGTGTTGCTGGGGAGAAGTTATTAGTCAACTAGTTGGAAAAATAAAGTTTTGATGGGGAGAAGTTACTAGTCAACTAGTTGGAAAATGAATTATTTTTTGGGGCAATGTTTGTTTCCAGCAACACATGAATTGAAAATCAAGTATTTTGCAGTAGGCATCAAGACATGGCTAATCATAGGCAGCGCGCTAGCGCTGCCTAAGTAAAGAACAATGTGGGCACAATGTGTTGTTTTTTGGTTTTTTCTCCAATAGAAAATATGTTTTTGAGGAGGACACTCCCCCAGAGCCATCAGGGAAAGGGTTTTAAGTTATGCCCTGGGGGCATATAAGGTTTTTAAAGAAAGCGTTGTTGTAGAAACTTCAACAAAAGCTCATTCGATTGGAAATTCAAAGGGCTAGAGCCCTTTTTAATAGTTGAAAGTCAGGAGGGCAACTAGCCACCCCCCGACGCCCATCATTCCCCCAACACATCCAATAAAATTTTGAGATAGCCATTTTGTTCAGCATAGTTGATTTTCAGATAGAAAATATATTTTTGAGGAGGACACTCCCCCAAAACCCTCAGGGCAAGGATTATTAGTTATGCCCTGGGGCATATAAGGTTTTTATTGAAATCTTTGTTGTGGAAACTTGAAAAAGGGCTCATTCGATTTAAAATTCAAAGGGATAGTACCCTTTTTAATAGTCAAGAGGGATTTGAGGGCAACTAAGCCCCCTCTCACGCCCACCTTTTACCCAAACACATTCAATCAAAATTTTTAGATAGCCATTTTATTCAACATAGTGGAAAGTTTTGGAAATTAGTTATTTGAGGATGACAACCCATCCCCCCACAGCCCTCAGGGCAAGGGTTGTAAGTTATGCCCTGGGGCATACAAAGTTTTTATTGAAAGCATTGTCATAGAAACTTCAAAAGGGCTCATTTAATTGGAAATTGAAAGGGCTAGTGCCTTTTTTAATAGTTGAAAGTGATTGGATAGCACCTAATGCCCCTCTCACGCCCACCATTTTCCAAAACACATCCACTCGAAATTTTGAGATATCCATTTTGTTCAACTTAGTTGAACGTTCTGGAAATTAGGTCTTTTAAGATGATGACCCCCTCAGAGCCTCAGTGCAAGAGTTGTAAGTTATGCCCTGGGGGCATATAAGGTTTCTATAGAAAGTTGTTGTATAAATCATAGGCAGCGCGATTGTGGTGCCTAAGTAAAGAACGGGGACACTCAAGAACAAGACAAGAAATGGGGACTAAGTAAAGAGGGGGACACTCCACCACAACCCTCAGGGAAAGGGTTTTAAGTTATGCCCTGGGGGCATATAAGAATGGTCTTTGCACAATGTATTATTTATTAATTTTTTCCTTTAGAGCACTTCGTATCAAAGAAGTTGTCATAGAAACTTCGAAAAGCGCTCATTCAATTGGAAATTGGAGTGGCTTGTGCCCTTTTTAATAGTCGAAAGTGATTCGAAGGTGACTGACACCCCTTCCATGACCACTATTTCCCGAAACACATCCAATAAAAATTTAGAGGTAGACATTTTGTTCAGTGTAGTTGATTTCCAGATAGAAATTATGTTCTTGAGGACAGTCCCCCACAGCCCTTAGGGCAAGGGTTGTAAGTTATGCCCTGGGGGCATATAAGGTTTTTTTATAGAAGGCGTTGTTGTAGAAACTTTAAAAAAGGCTCATTTGATTGGCAATTCAAAGGGCTAGTGCCCTTTTTATTAGTCAAAAGTGATTAGAGGGCAACTAACCCACCTCTCACACCTATATTTTCCCCAAACACATCTAATCAAAACTTTGAGATAGCCATTTTATTCAACATAGTTTTAAGTTCTGGAAATTAAGTCTTTGAGGATGACACCCCCCCCCCCACAGCCCTTAGGGCAAGGGTTGTAAATTATGCCCAAGGGGCACATTAGATTTTTATATAACGCATTGTCATAGAAACTTCAAAAAGGGCTCATTTGACTGGAAATTGAAATGGCTAGTGCCCTTTTTAACAGTTGAAAGTGATTCGAAAGCAAATAACACCCCTTCCACACCCACCATTTCCCAAAGCGCATCAAATAAAGATTTCAAGATAGCCATTTTGTTCCATGCAGTTCAAAGTTCAGGAAATTATGCCTTTGAGCAGGACACTCCCCCACAGTCTTCAGGGCAAGGTTTATAAGTTATGCCCTGGGGCCATATAAGGTTTTTATTGAAATTTGTGTTGTAGAAACTTGAAAAAGGGCTCATGCGATTGGAAATTCAAAGTGCTAGTGCTTTTTGTTGAAAGTGACTTGAAGGCAACTAACCCCCCTCTCATGCCCATCTTTTCTCCAAACACATCCAATCAATATTTTAGATAGCCATTTTATTCAATGTAGTTGAAAGTTTTGGAAAACAGGTCTTTAAGGATGACAACCCTCCCCCCCCCCCCACATCCCTCAGGGCAAGGGTTGTAAGTTATGCCCTGGGGGTATATAAGGTTTTTTAGTGAACACGTCATCACAGAAACTTCAAAAAGGGCTTATTCGATTGGAAATTGAAATGGCTAGTGCCTTTTTTAATAGTTGAAAGTGATTGGAGAGCAACTAACCCCCTCTCACACCCACCATTTGCCCCTATGCCTTACCAAGGCCAGAACAAAATTTGCACTTTACTGAAAGAATACAAATGAATGTGCATTGTCAGTTTAATATACATATACTGATATTTAGTAATCAAAATGTTAATATTATTTGATTTATTAAAGTTATAAAAGTAAAAACATTTATATTTTTTCAGTAAAGTGCAAATTTTGTTCTGGCCTTGGGAAGGCATAGGGGTCTTTAGCCCAACTTATGTTAATCTCTGCTTGTTTTGAGTTTGACACAGTTAATTATTGTAATTTCTGTTTGTTTTGGGTTTCATTTATTTATCAATGCTGATTTGTGGTAGTTTCACGCTTGGTAGATTTATTTTATTTTTGCTCATTTTTTTGTTTAATGGAGTTCTTTACTTTTCTTTGGAAAACCTATTTTGTGGAAAAAGTTTTTTTGATTAATTGTAGAAAAAGCCAAGACAGATAGTCCAATTGATTGAGAGGGAAATCTGGGATAAGTCCTTTTTATGATTGTATAAAAATGATGTTAGAAGGAGATTGGATAGTAAGACTCTATATAAGCTTATAAAGTAATTTTTTCTAATACTCAAAGGGTAGAATCCCCTTTTTCAATAGGCTTTCACCCTGGCTTATTTATTATAGGCTGGGCTACTTGAAACTGTGAGTGCACACATCTCTAAGAATAGAAGGGTAAATTAGTCAAATTTCCAAATAATGGTAAAATTGCAGTTTAGCAACACTTCTCAAAAAACATGGTAGGCTAATAAAATAAAAATAACAATATTCTTATTTCATGCTCTTTTTCAATATTTTACTTGTTATCCTGACAACAAAGCAACCCTCCCTCCCTGATGATCCCATCAATATATACAAAACTAAAAGAAAATTCCAAAAAGTGGATGACAATTTGCTAGAAGTTTTCGATAGAAATTGCCTACAGATTGTTCTGGGTATCTGGATACCTGACCATATTTCAAACAGTAGGCTGTACAAAAAATGTGTTTCAATCCTCCTTTCTTGGGCTATAATGAAAGAAAGGTTGAGGTGGCTAGGGCACATTCTGCAGATGAAGGATGACAAATTGCCAAAGATTTGCCATTTTGGCCAACTGTCAGCTAAAAGGAAAGCAGCTTGTCCTTGTCTGGGGTGAGAGGATGTCATAAAGATTAATTTAAAGGAAGTGGGAACTTCCTGCAAGGGGAGAAGTTACTAGTTGGAAAATGAATTCTTTTCAGGGGCAACATTTGTTTCCAGCTACTTGGCAAAATTAAGTTTTGCTGGGGAGAAGTTAGTAGTCAACTAGTTGGAAAAGGAAAGTTGGTAAATTTTTACCAAATCATATTATTGACTTACAAATAAAGTGAATATACCACTCAATGCCTTTTTTATGCTCTTTCCAAATATAATAATCATTTTTGTCAGAAATGAATTTTACCTGCACCTGTATATACCAATTCAGGGTATATATTTGCACATTAGGGGGGTGGGTAAAGTTTAAACTTACCTCCCATTTACATCAGAAATAAAATTTGCCACCACCCCCCCCCCCTAATGTGCAAATATATACCCTCAATTGGTATATATAGGGGTGGGGGTAAAATTCATTTCTGATAAAAATAATTATTATACTTGGAAAGAGCATAAAAAAAGGCATCAAGTGGTATATTCACTTTATTTGTAAATCAATAATATGATTCGGTAAAAATTTACCAGAAAGTTTTGCTGGGGCAACATTTATTGTCAACTAATTGGCAAATATAGATTTCTCCTATACAGATGGGCCAAATTTTCCAACTAGATGACTAAAATGTTTTAATTATAAGGAGATTGGATATTACCATTCTGTATAAGCACATAAAGTAATTTTTTCTAATAGCTTCAAAGGGTTGGAGTCCCATGGGCATCCATGTAGCCTATACATGGGTGTAGGCAGCATATTGTCTAGGGTGGGCAGTTGATAGTGTGATGGATGGCCTTTTATCAACTGCTTTTCCAACCATCTACTTTTTCAGCCATATCTAATGTAAAGTTGAAGGTCAAGGGGGGAAGCTGCCCCCCCCCTCCCTACGCCCATGAGCCTATAGGCTATAAATTGTAGCCAACTAAAAAGTATAGATTTAGGTATTATGTAAAGAAAACAACTTTTACTCTGCAATGGCCTGGAGGAGTAAGAACTTATCAAGTGGTTTTAGCCAAAACTCTGGCAAGTCAGGGTGCCTTTGAATGCAACTGGATTGGCAAAGCACAAAATCTCTTTACATTGCAGAAATAGGGTACGTGTGTTTGTAAGTCAGGTGAAATTATTTTTTCTTTTCAAATAAATAAGTAGCCTATGGTTACATATATTTACCTTTAAACAACCCACTTAATAAATCAAACCAAACCAGCACACTTGTTTTCAAACTTCATTCAAGTCGCTTTTTAGAGTGTCATCTATGAAAATGTTATAAGATCCAAAGAAGAGAGTGCTGAATCAAAAACAAAAAGTTATGGACAATTTTTGTTTTATGTATAAAAAATGCCACTAATTACACTCCAAAGAACATGAGACTTTAGAGGTTGACAAGACAGAAAACTCGAGCCCATCTCCGAGACAAAACACAATCTATGTTGCCCAGTAAATCAAAGTGATTTGATAATATTAGCTTGAAGATATTAACTTCGTTCAATCTTTGGTTAATTTTTCGCAGTTCATATTATTGACTTACGAATAAAGTGAACATACAACTCGATGCCTTTTTTATGCTCTTTACGAATATAATAATCGCTTCTATTGCAGATTCAAACTCACCCACTCCCACCCCCTAATGTGCAAATATACCCTGAATTGTAGCCACATAAAGAAGTTATCTACATTAGTTAAGTTATTGAAAAGTGGTTAAATACATATTACTAGTTTATAAATAAGTTTTTCATGAGTAACATATTCAAAAAATACTTATTTATAACAACTCAACCCTCATTTTATTAGGCAACTCAAATATAAAACGTTTTCCCACCGTTTTAAGTTTTTCGAATGCCCTCAACAAAAATAGCGCTGAATTTTGCTGTTCAAAACTTTGCCGTCGACAATTCATGGTATATTCCAATTCAGGGTATATATTTGCACATTAGGGGGGTGGGGGTGTTTAAATTTCAATTTGCGATAGAAGCGATTGTTATATTCGTAAAGAGCATAAAAAAGGCATCGAGTGGTATATTCACTTTATTCGTAAGTCAATAATATGAACTGCGAAAAAATTACCGAATCTTTTTTCGTTTATTTTTTCATTTTTATTTGTTTCAAAATTAGTTGGAAAAGATAGAAATTAATTAAATTTGGGCCACCATAATGCAAAATTACTGATAATACTCTTACTGACAATTCACTCCAGCACCTTTCTGCCTGAGACTAACACAGCAGTATGCACTCTTCTTCCAACACTGTCCATTCAAAGTTTCACTCTACCTCTGAAATTTTCAGTTTCCTTTGAATCTATTCTTCCAACCGCCCCCCCCCCCTTAATGGTCATTCTTAAAATTAGAGCCTTAGAGACAAATACTTCTTCAACTTGCACTGTTTATTAAAAATTATATCGCTGTCAGCTTTTAATTGAAAAACTGCTATTGTTAATTTGATTGTCACTTTCCATGTCACGATCATAATTAATGATGGGTATATTTTTTATTGGTATCTGCTAGGCATCACAAAAACTGGATCCTATCCATTAGAAAATTTCTGCTCTGCATTTATAAAATATTTAACGATTTTAGTCAGGAGTTGAATTAAAAACGGGCGGAATATAACAAGTCTTTGCAGAATTCTATATAGTTGATACAAAATTCGTAATAGTTGATTGAATTCTGTAAATTAAATATTGCAGTTGATACACTTAAGAGAGTAATCTGTAAGAATGTATCTTTTCATGTTTTCATATCACTTTCAACTTCAAAAGTCATGATTAATAAAGTCAGTATAGCTTTTTGACTGCAAAAGTGCTTGCATTGGACTGTTTAAAGATTAGTATACTATTACCAATATCTTGAATTTTTAAAATACACACCTAGATAGGACCTTATGCGTCCAGATTGTATTTGATGATAATAAAACCCCATGAAAAGTAACGAAGCCCCACCTCGAATCATTAATAATTATAATCACTCGACATGGAATGTTCGCAAAATGTCTTGTTTAAATAAATCTTAATGCAAAGTGACGATAAATAAAAAGAAACAAAAATATAAAAATACATGTATTTTGGAAGCAAAATGTCTGTTGTTAAAGTCAAGTTGATATTTATTTTTAAAAAATACAACATTTTCCGATAATCTACAGCAAAAGGGCGTAAGTCAGCTATAGTAATTTAATAGGGCAACGAGGCACTTAAGTCAGATGAGACCCTTTAGCCCACAACCTTTAGGCTAAAATGTTCTATGGACTCAGTTAATCCATTGTTTCTATTTTATTTAGTTTTTAGAATGCTCTGAGGTATCTTTTTTCTTATTTAAATATTCTGAACAGCTTTACATTTCGTTTTGTACTCACAAGGACAATCGGCAAAGGAAAATAATTTTTTTTTCTACAGCATCTTGGCCACATAGAAAACTTGTACAATCCCTAGTTCTTAGAAATACTCGAAAAAAACCCAAGATTTCCAATCTCCTCCAAAATTAACTTGTATACCGTAACTTCTCCATAATAAATGAATCAAATTGTCTCCACACCTAACCCTCCCCCTCCGTGAACCCATGATAGTCGAAATTCTGGATAAAATCCAGTACTATTACGTGTCAACTTTTGATGCTTCGTGGTGTCTAGAATAGGTAGTACTAATCCTGTATAGTGTTTTTTTTCTTTTTAGCTAAAGAGTGCTCCTTAGTTTGAGTTAAAATCGTCTTTTTTTCCCCAACATCATTGAAGGTTTTAGCTCTGTTTGAACTTCGGTTGAGATTTTTGCGGGTCCTTCTTTTAAAAGCGCCAGCATTCAGGAATGCTAAACGTTATTTTTATAGAAACTTTGTCTGACTCGTAGATGGAGAAATACCCTAGGGACAATCTTTGGTGCTATTATTTATCCAGGATAAGAAGCTTGTAAAAAGCGTGAGTAAAGCTTTGTTTCTTTTGAAAAATCACCAAACGGGAAAATTAAATTATGCTGTAAGCAACTTAATACCAAACCGAGATGATATTTCAACTATAATTTTTTTTTTTTTTTTTTTTTTTTTTTTTTTTTTTTTTTTTTTTTTTTTTTTTTAGCAAAAGAGTGCTTTTCAATTTTCAAACCTTTTTATTTTGTGTCTGTTTCCTTAGCCTAGGCTAATATTAAAGTTGAATCTGATTACTCATTGAGGTCAACAAGTAAGGTAACCAAAGCATTACTCCTCTAGGCTTTTATGAAGTTAGTTTTGTTTTCTTAACATCTTTCCTTCTCAAATACCACAAAACTAGACTTATACCCAAACCTACACTTTTTTTAGTAGGCCGATATTCATATTAGCTATTAATATTCATATTTAGTAGGCTAATATTCATATTACCTTACTAGGCTCATATATTAGGAAGAAATCAAATTGCCGAAGATCATCCTTTTTTGATTAAACGGTTCGTGGTAACGAACTGTAAGTAAGGAGCGACCCGGCTCAATGGTAACCGAAACTCTAGAAAACGGGTTTTTGATACCAATAGATACATCAATAGAATCAGATTTCAATGCTGATTTCAAATATATACTTTCATCAAGTTTAGTGCTACCCATCAAAAATTACGCGCCTGAGAAAATTTGGCTGATTTTCAAAAAAAGGGGGAAAGACCCCCTAAATGCTATAGAACCTTAATGAAAATCACACCATCATATTCAGCGTATCAGAGAACCCTACTGTAGAGGTTTCAAGCTCCTATCTACAAAATGTGGAATTTTGGATTTTTTGCCAGAAGAAAGATCACGGATGCGTGTTTATTTGTTTTTTTTTTCCCAGGGGTGATCGTATCGACCCAGTGGTCCTAGAATATCGTGGGAGGGCTCATTGGAACGGAAATTAAAAGTTCTAGTGCCCTTTTTAAGTGACCAAAAAAAATGGAGGGCAACTAGGCCCCCTCCCACGCTTATTTTTTTCCCAAAGTCACCCGATCAAAATTTTGAGATAGCCATTTTGTTCAGCATGGTCGAAAATATGATAAATATGTCTTTTAGGATGAATTAATCCCCCAAAGTCCCCAGGGGGAGGGCTAAAAGTTATGAACTTTACCCAATGTTAACATATAGTATTGGTTATTGGGAAGTATACAGAAGTTTTCAGGAGGGTTTTTTTCTGGTAGTGGGGGGGGGGTGGTTCGGGTGTTATGTTGGAGGATCTTTTCATGAAGGAAGTTTTCATGGGGGAAGGGAAATTGCCATGAAGGGGGCGCCGGACTTGCCAGCATTATTTATTGGTTATTGGGAAGTATACAGACATTTTCAGGAAGGATTTTTTCTGGAGGGGGGGGGGGCTAGAGGAGGGGGTTACTCTGGAGAATCTTTCCGTGGAGGATGTTTCTTTGGGATAAGGGACATTTCTATGAAGGGGGTGCCGGATTTCCAAGTATTATTTAAAAAACGATCAGAAATTAAATAAAAAAAAACAAGTTTTTTCAACTGAAAGTAAGAAGCAACATTAGAACTTAAAACGAACAGAAATTATAACGTATGTGAGGGGGCTCTCCCCCAAGTCAATACCTCGCTCTTTACGCTGCAGTTTTTTTTAGTGCTTTCAAAAGAGCTATCTATTCTAATTAAACGGCCTTTGTGATTCAGGGGTTTGTGAATAATTTTTTTTTTTAACTTTTAACGTAAAGAGCGTGGTATTGACTAAGGGGAGAACCCCCTCATATACGTAATAACATATACGTAATAAATTAAAAAAAAACAAAAAAAACAAGCGATACGGCTCAATAGTAATCGAAACTTTTAAAAACGGAATTTTAATGTCAATAAATGTATCAAAAGAATGTGTTTATAATGCTGATTCTAAATATATAAATTTTATTAAGTTTAGTATTACTCATCAAAGGCTACGAGCCTGAGAAAATTTACCTGATTTTTTAAAGAGTGGGGAAACATCCCCTACAAGTGAAAGAATTTTAATGAAAATCACACCGCCAGATTCAGCGTATCAGAAAACCCTATTACATAGGTTTCAAGCTCATATCTGCAAAAATCTGCAACTTTGTATTTTAGCCAGAAGAAAAATATACGAATATAGAAGTTAGTTACGTAAGTTAATTTGTAAATTACGTCATTACCAAATTTAGAGACATCCATTTAGCAAAAGAAAAGTAAAATTTTTATGCAAATTTTGTTTACTTATTCAATGACGGTGAACCAAAATAAAAACTGCATTAACTAAAAAACGATCAGAAATTAAATAAAAAAAACAAGTTTTTTAAACTGAAAGTAAGGAGCGACATTAAAACTTAAAAAGAACAGAAATTATTCCGTATATGAAAGGGGCTGTCCCCTCCTCAACGCCTCGCTCTTTACGCTAAAGTTTGACTCTGTCTCACAACTTTATTTTTTAAAACAATAAAAAACTTTAGCGTAAAGAGCGAAGCGTTGAGGAGGGGACAGCCCCTTTCATATACGGAATAATTTCTGTTCGTTTTAAGTTTTAATGTCGCTCCTTACTTTCAGTTTAAAAAACTTGTTTTTTTTATTTAATATCCAACTAGGGCCCAAACGAAAGGCAGGAAGTCCGTGAATGAAGTAGGAAGAGATCGTGATAAAGAAGCTTTAAATAGACTGGGCAGCAGTAGTAAATGCATAGGCAGCGCAATAGCGCTGCCTAAGTAAAGAACGATGTTGGCACAATGTATTATTTTTTTCTTTTAGACTAGAGCACGTCGTATCGAAAGAGTTGTCGTAGAAACTTCAAAAACGGCTCATTCGATTGGAAATTGGAAGGGCCTGTGCCCTTTTTAATAGCTAAAAGTGATTGGAAGGCAACTAACACCCCTCTCATGCCTACCATTTCCCCAAACACATCCAATCAAAATTTTGAGATGGCCATTTTGTTCAACGTAGTTTAAAGTTCTGGAAATTAGATCTTTGAGGATGACAACCCCCCCCCCCTCCCCCAAAACCCTCAGGGCAAGGGTTGTAAGTTATGCTCTGGGGACATATTAGGTTTTTATAGTAAGTGTTGTCGTAAACACTTCAAAGTGCTCATTCGATTGGAAATTGAAATGGCTAGTGCCCTTTTAAAAGTCGAAAGTGATTGGAGGGCAACTAACCCCCCTCTCACGCCCACCATTTCCCCAAACACATCCAATCAAAATTTTGAGATACATATTTTGTTCAAAGTAGTTGAAAGTTCTGGAAATTAGGTCTTTGACGATGACAACCCCCCTCCCCCACAGCCCTCGGGGTATGTAAGTTATGCCCTAGGGGCATATAAGGTTTTTATAGAAAGGGTTGTAGTAAAAACTTCAAAAAGGGTTCATTCGAATGGAAATTCAAAGGGCTAGTGCCATTTTTTATAGGCAAAAGCGATTGGATGTGTTTGGGGAAAAAAAATTTCCCCAAACACATCCAATCAAAATTTTGAGATGGATATTTTTTCAACGTATTTGAAAGTTCTGGAAATTAGGTCATTAAGGATGATAACCCACCCACAGCCCTCAGGGCAAGGGTTGTAAGTTATGCCCTGGGGCATAACTTACATAACATAAATAGCATAAGGCATGTTTTTGTTTTTATAACTTTAAAAATCGAAAACTAATTAAGATTTTAAGGAATAAATATCAGCATATGTATATTAAACTGACAATGCACATGTTTATGACTAAATTCATTTGAATTTTTTCAGCAAAGTACAAATTATATTCTGGCTTTTAAAAAGAATAGGGGTTTAAAACCCTAATCATATTAATTTCTGATCGTTTTGATTTTGATTCTGTTATTTATTTTAATTTCAGTTTGTTTTGGGTTTTATTTATTTATTGATACTGATTTGTGGTAGTTGTATGCTTGCTAGATTATTTGGTTCTATTTTGTTCAGTGTTGGTTTAATGGAGTTCTTTACTTTTTTTGAAAAACTTATTTTGTGGAAAATGTTTTTTTAAAATTACTATTCAGAAAAACCAGCTTTAGTTCAGCAGCAATTCACAAACACAGCTAATTTAAAGTTATGCTTGAAGTGCTTGTCGGTTCTCGAATTTATATGACACACACCATACAGTATCAATGCAATAGCTACTCATAACGATAAATAAAAGTTCAAATAGAGATGAAATCCTTTTAATAGACAGTGTTTCACAAACAGTGATAGAAATTCACAAAAAATACCAGTTATTTCGGTCACATATGCAATGACCGTCATCAGTAGTAAAAATATCTGGTATTTTTTTGTGAATTTCTATCACTGTTTGTGCAACAGTGTCAAATAAAAGGATTTTATCCCTATTTGAACTTTTCTTTATTGTCATGGAAAGGCTGTGTGGTCTCCGAAATTATCAACTACTCATAAATTTCCAGACTTGGCCAGCCTTTCTCTGAATTAGCCAAATTGTGGCTCGCGAGCAGCTGGCGGCTCTATGATAAAATTAATGTGGCTTTCAAAAAGAAATATAGCTTAAAAAGATCGATGGAAATGGATTTTATTTTTAATAAAATGAAAATAAAAGAAATAGGACAAAAACTTTTGCTATTCATATCTAACGACACTACAACCATGTCATCCAATGATATAGCAGAATCAAAGTCAATGATGGTAACATTGTATGATTTATCGGCGAGAATATTGTCAAATTCCAAGTCTTTGTGCTTGAAATGTGAGCATCTTCCATTTTCAAAACAGCACTGACTAATTGCGTGAAAACATACGCAGCTGTAGAATCATTAAGGCCTCCATACACATCAATTCATTTGCGCCACGTCATTGAATTTTCTTCATATTGTGTTATTATCTAACATCCCTCTCTCTCCACATAATAGAGCCGTTCTTTCACACTAAGATCTTACATCTAAGATCTCACATCTTTCTGCAAAGATTTCCGTTCTTTTAACTCATCTTTGTTCTAAGATCTTACAGCTCACTGAAGTTAGAAAAAGTGTGAAGGACGGCATCTTTCTGCCATATAGAACAATGATGAGAGAACATCGATGATATACTCATCATTGTTCTTAGACCGCTGGTCAGAGCAGAATGATGAAAGCCGTTTGCAAAAGAACGCTATAAGATGTAAGATCTTAGCGCTAAGATTTCACTTTTAAGCGCTCTTTGTCAAAAAATATAAGATCTTAGCACAAAGATGAGTAAAAGAACAGACCAAATAGTCGAGCATTTTTAGACATCCGTCGAAATTTTAGCCTAAAATGACATATAAATAAATTAGGCCTTAAGATGTTTGTAGTATGCAATGTGGGTTAATATCATAGGCAGCACAATCGCGCTGCCTATGTAAAGAACGATGTTGGCACAATGTATTTTTTTTTTCGGTTTTAGACCAGGGCACTTCGTATCGAAGGAGTTGTCGTAGATACTTCGAAAAGGGCTCATTCGATTTGAAATTGGAGTGGCTAGTGCCCTTTTTAATAGTCGAAAGGGATTGGAAGGCAACTAAAACCCCTTCCAGGCCCACCATTTCCCCAAACACATCCAATCAAAATTTTGGGATAGCCATTTTCTTCAGCGTAGTTGACTTTCAGATAGAAATTATGTTTTTGAGGAGGACACTCCCCTACAGCCCTCTGGGCAGGGGTTATAAGTTATGCCCTGAAGGGCATATAAGATTTTTATAGAAAGCGTTGTCATAGAAAATTCAAAAAAGGCTCATTCGATTGGAAATTCAAAGGCCTAGTGCCCTTTTTAATAGTCAAAAGTGATTAGAGGGCAACTAACCCCCCTCTCACGCCCACCTTTTCCCCAACACATTTGATCAAAATTTTGAGACAGTCTTTTTGTTCAATGTAGTTGAAAGCTCTGAAAATTAGGTCTTTGAGGATGACACCCCCCCCCCACAGCCCTCAGGGCAAGGATTATATGTTATGCCCTTGGGGCATATAAGGTTTTCTTAGAAAGCGTTGTCGAAGAAACTTCAAAAGCGGCTCATTCGATTGGAAATTGAAATAACTAGTGCCCTTTTTAATAGTTGAAAGTGATTGGAAGGCAACTAACACCCCTTCCACACCCACCATTTATCCAAACACATCCAATCAAAATTTTGAGATAGCCATTTTATTCAACGTAGTTGAAAGTTCTAGAAATTAGGTCTTTGAAGATTATAACCCCCTCAGAGCCCTTAGGGCAAGGGTTATAAGTTATATCCGGGGGGCATATAAGGTTTTTATTGAAAGCTTTGTAGTAGAAACTTGAAAAAGGGCGCATTCGATGTAAATTCAAAGTGCTAGTGCCCTTTTTAAGAGTCGAAAGTGATTGGAAGGCAAATAACCCTCCTCTCACAACCTCCTTTTCCCCAAACACATACAATCAAAATTTTTAGATAGCCATTATGTTCAAAGTAGTACAAAGTTTTGGAAATTAGGTCTTTAAGGATGACAACCCCCTCCCCAAAACCCTCAGGGCAAGGGTTGTAAGTTATGGCCTGGGGGCATATAAGGTTTTTTATAGGAAGCGTTGTCGTAGAAACTTCAAAAAGGGCTCATTCCATTGGAATTTGAAATGGCTAGTGGCCTTTTCAATAGTCAAAGGTAATTGGAGGGCAACTAATCCCCTCTCACGCCCACCATTTTCCCAAACACATACAATCAAAATTTTGAGATAGCCATTTTTTTTTCAACGTGGTTGAAAGTTCTGTAAATTATGTCTATGAGGATGACAGCCCCCCACAGCCCTCAGGGCAAGGGTTGTAGGTTATGCCCTGGGGGCATATGAGGTTTTTATAGAAAGAATTGTCGTAAAACTCCGTAAAAGGGCTCATTCGATTGAAAACTGAAAGGGCTAGTGCCATTTTTAATAGTTGAAAGCAATTGGAGGGCAACTAATCCCCCTCTTACGCCCACCATCTCCCCAAAGACACCCAATCAAAATTTTGAGACATTCATTTTGTTCAGCGTAGTTAAAAGTTCTGGAAATTAGGTCTTTTAGGATGACAACTCCCTCAGAGCCCTCAGGGCAAGGGTTGTAAGTTATACCCTGGGGGCATATAAGGTTTTTATAGAAAGTGTTGTCTTGAAAACTTCAAAAGGGCTCATTGGACTGGAAATTGAAAGGGCTAGTGCCCTTTTTAATAGTCGAAAGTGAATGGAGAGCAACTACCCCCTCTCACGCCCACCATTTCCCCAAACACATTAAATTAAAATTTTGAGATAGCCATTTTGTTCAACGTAGTTGAAAGTTTTTGGATATTATGATTTTGACGATGACAAACCCCCCAAACTTCTCAGGGCAAGGGTTGTAAGTTATACCCTGGGGGCATATAAGGTTTTTTATAGAAAGCGTTTTCGTAGAGACTTCAAAAAGGGCTCATTCGATTGGAAATTGAAAGTGTTAGGGCCCTTTTTAATAGTTGAAAGTGATTGGAGGGCAACTAGCCCCCCTCTCAAGCTCACTATTTCCCCAAACACACCCAATCAAAATTTTGAGACAGCCATTTTGCTCAAGGTACATGAAAGTTCTGGAAATTAGGTCTTCGAGGATAACACTCCCCCCAGAGCCCTCAGGGCTAAGGTTGTACGTTATGCTCTGGGGGCATATAATGTTTTTTTTTTATAGAAAATGTTGTCGTAGAAACTTCAAAAAGGCTCATTCAATTGGAAATTGATAGGGCTAGTGCCCTTTTCAATAGGCTAGTCGAAACTGATTGGAGGGCAACTAACCTCCCTCTCACGCTCACCATTTCCCCAAACACATCCAATCAAAATTTTGAGATAGCCATTTTTTTCAACATAGTTGAAAGTTCTGGATGTTATGTCTTTGAGGATGATCAACCTGTCACCCCCCCCTCCCCACAGCCCTCAGGACAAGGGTTGTAAGTTATGCCCTGGGGAATATAAGGTTTTATAGAGCGTTGTAATAGAAACTTCGAATACTTCGAAGGGCTAGTGCCCTTTTTATTAGTCAAAAGTGATTGGAGGAAAACTAACACCCCTCCAACGCCCACCATCTCCCCAAAAACATCCAATAAAATTTTGAGATAGCCATTTTGTTCAACGTAGTTGAAAAATCCGGAAATTATGTCTTTGAGGATGACCCCCCCCCCACAGCCCTCAGCGCAAAGGTTGTAAGTTATGCCCTGGGGGCATATAAGGTTTTATAGAAATTAAATAAAAAAAACAAGTTTTTTAAACTGAAAGTAAGGAGCGACATTAAAACTTAAAACGAACAGAAATTATTCTGTATATGAAAGAGACTGTCCCCTCCTCAACGCCTCGCTCTTTACGCTAAAGTTTTTTATTGTTTTAAAAAATAAAGTTGTGAGACAGAGTCAAACTTTAGCGTAAAGAGCGAGGCGTTGAGGAGGGGACAGTCTCTTTCATATACAGAATAATTTCTGTTCGTTTTAAGTTTTAATGTCGCTCCTTACTTTCAGTTTAAAAAACTTGTTTTTTTTTATTTAATTTTTGAACGTTTTTGAATAAATGCAGGTTTTGATCTTGGCTCACCGTACATGAATAATTAAAACAAAATTTTCATATTAATTTACTTTTATTTAGTTAAATGACTTTCTCGAAACTTGTTTAATTTTATTTACGAACGTTTTTATTAGTAATAAATATACGTAACTTACGAATTAACTTACGTAACGAACTTCTATATTCATATATTTTTAGTATATTTATTAGGGGGTTCGCCCCCTAGTCAATACCTTGCTCTTTAAGCGAAAGTTCAAATTTTGTTCCAATTCTTTAGAAATGACCGCTTAATCACAAAGGCCGTTAATTAGAATAAATAGCTCTTATGAAAGTAGTAAAAAAATCTTTGGCTTAAAGAGCGAGGCATTGAATACGGGGTGAACCCAATTATATATGTAATATTTTCTGTTCGTTTAAAGTTTCGATGTTGCTGCTGTTGCAGTTGAAATACTTGTTTTTTTATATTAAATTTATGATCTTTTTTTAAATAATGCTGGGAAGTCCGGCGTCCCCTTCATAGCAATGTCCCTTCCCCCATGAAAACTTCCTTCATGGAAAGATTCCTCCCACATAACCCCTGACCCACCCCCCCCACTACCAGGAAAAATCTCCCCTGAAAACGTCTGTATACTTCCAAATAACCAATACTATATGTTAACATTGGGTAAAGTTCATAAATTTCAGCCCTCCACCCGGGAAGTTCGGGGGATTAAGTCATCCTAAAAGACATACTTATAATATTTTCGAACATGCTGAACAAAATGGCTATCTCAAAATTTTGATCAGGTGACTTTGGGAAAAAATAAGCGTGGGAGGGGCCTAGTTGCCCTCCATTTTTTTGGTCACTTAAAAAGGGCACTAGAACTTTTAATTTCCGTTCCAATGAGCCCTTCCACGATATTCTAGGACAACTGGTTCGATACGATCACCCCTGGGGAAAAAAAAAACAAAAAACAAACAAACAAACAAATAAACACGCACCCGTGATCTTTCTTCTGGCAAAAAATGCAAAATTCCACATTTTTGTAGATGGGAGCTTGAAACCTCTACAGTAGGGCTCTCTGATACGCGGAATATGATGGTGTGATTTTCATTAAGGTTCTATAACTTTTAGGGGGTCTTTCCCCCCTTTTTCGAAAATCAGCCAAATTTTCTCAGGCGCCTAACTTTTGATGGAAAGGATTAAACTTGATGAAACTTATATATTTGAAATCAGCATTAAAATGTGATTCTTTTGATGTATCTATTTGTATCAAAATACCGTTTTCTAGAGTTTCGGTTACCATTGAGCCGGGTCGCTCCTTACTTACAGTTCGTTACCACGAACTGTTTGATCGTTGTTGTAGAAACTTCAAAAAAGGGCTCATTCGATTGGAAATTGAAAACGCTAGTGCCCTATTTAATAATCGAAAGTGTTTGGAGGGCAACTAACGCCCCTCTCAAGCTTACTATTTCCCCAAACACATCCCATCAAAATTTTGAGACAGGCATTTTATTCAACGTAGTTGAAAGTTCTGGAAATTAGGTATTTGCCAGCGTTGTCGTAGAAACTTCAAATAGGACTCATTCAATTGGGAATTGAGATGGCTAGTCCCCTTATTAATAGTCAAAAGCGGGTGAATGACCCCCATACCCATCATTTTTTCAAACCCTTCTGATCAACATTTTGATATAGCAATTTTATTGAACGTAGTTGAAGGGTCCGGAAATTATGTTTCTGAGTATGAAAACCTCCAACAGCCCTCAGGGCTAAGGTTGTAAGTAATGCCCTGGGGGCATATAATGTCATATAGAAAGTGTTGTCGTAAACATTTCAAAAAGGGCTCTTTAGATTGGAAATTGAGAGGGCTTTGGAGAATCGCCCTCCCCCAAAGCCCATCATTTCCCCAAACATTTCCGATCAACATTTTGATATGACCATTTTGTTCAACGTAGTTGAAAGGTCCGGAAATTATGTCTTTGAGGATGACAACCCTCCCGCCATAGCCCTCATGACAAGGGTCGTAAGTTATGCCCTTGGGGCATATAACGTTTTTATAGAAAGTTTTTTCGTAGAAGCTTCAAAAAGGGCTCATTCGATTGGAAATAAAGAGGACTAGTGCCTTTTTTTGTAGTCGAAAGTTATCAGAGGGCAAATGTCAAAAACACTCCCCAAACACTTCCAATCAAAATTTTGATAAAGCCATTTTGTTAAGCCTATCAGAAAGGTCGGAAAATTATGTCTTTGAGGATAACAAATCTCCCCAGTCCTCCCGGGTTGTAAGTTGTGCCCTGGGGACATATAGGGTTTTTATAGAAAGTGTGGTCATATAAACTTCAAAGGGGGCTCATTGGATTGGTAATCAGACGCTCTAGTGCTCTTTTTGAGAGTCAAAGTGATCAGAGGGCATCTACCCTCTCACCCCTACACACACGTCATATTGTCCCGAAATGCGTCTGGTAAAAATTTGAGATAGCCATTCTATTGGAAATAGTCTAAATATCACATAAAAAGGCTTTTGGGGTTGAAACAAACCCCAGAGATTAGGGGCACGGGTTGTAAGTTATGCCCAGAGGGTATTAAAGGTTTTTATGGAAGGGATGGTTGTTTAACTTCAGAAGAGGCTCAGTCTTTCTCCCTGAAAAAGACTATGTCAATATAAAACGAACAGAAATTAATCAAAAAAAATTTGCAAAAAATAAGCTTTTCAAAAAAAAATAAAGAACTCCATTAAACCAAAAATGAACAAAAATAGAATCAAATAATTTACCAAGCATACAACTACCACAAATCAGTATCAATAAATAAATGAAACCCAAAACAAACAGAAATTAAAATAAGTCAAACTCAAAACGAGCAAAAATTATTCTGAGTAGGGTTCTAAACCTTATACTTACTAAAAGCCAGAATATAATTTGTACTTTACTGAAAAAAAGCTCTTTTAAATGCTTTCACTTATAACATTAAGAAAACAAAAATTAATTAAGATTTTAAGGAATAAATATCAGCACATGTATATCAAACTGACAATGCACATTTTTTTTCAGTAATTCATTTGATTTTTTTTAGTAAAGTACAAATTATATTCTGGCTTTTAGAAAGCATAGGGTTTAGAACCCTACTTAGATTAATTTCTGCTCGTTTTGAGTTTGACTTATCTTAATTTCTGTTTGTTTTGGGTTTCATTTATTTATTGATACTGATTTGTGGTAGTTGTATGCTTGGTAAATTATTTGATTCTATTTTGGTTCATTTTCGGTTTAATGGTATTCTTTACTTTTTTTTTGAAAAACTTATTTTGTGCAAAAAGTTATTTTGATTAATTGTATTCAAAGGGCATTCCTAAAAAAATAAAAAAAAAACAGACAGCACAATTTTAAAATGATTATATTTAACGATATAACAATTTCAAAGCAGCACACATTAGCATGATTTACAACTATAAACGGTTTCAAGCCACAAATATGTTGTTGAGAACTTAGCAAACCAATTTGAAATTATCATTCCAAGTTTTGAACAAAATTTCTGATCCTTAAAATTCCCCCTTCTTAGATTTTGCAAAACACCCTTTTAGGGGTATTTTCATGGAAAATTCCTTTTTTGGTGTTTTCATTGAAAAACTAAAAAAAATTACAAATCTGCAAATTTTTGCGATTTCATATTTCGTACAAGGGGGATTTATATTTCTATTTGAGGGGAGGCCAAACAAAATTTCTCCGATTCTGCAGAATTAGCTTGCTATTTCAGCATAACATGGCAGATGAAAAAATTAGGCCCTAAGATGAGTATAATATACAAAACGGCCTAATATTGTAGTCAAGGGGCTTAAAAAAAAACCATTAAGACGCTAATTAATATGCAAATGGGTAAACATTCTAATCAAACGAAAAAAAACAACAAACAAACATAACGATATGATAATATCAAAGTAGAAAACATTAGCATGAATTCAAACTATAAACGGTTTCAAGTCACAAAATACTTAAATTATAATTCCAATTTATGAATACAGTTCTGACCCTAAGAATTCCCCTGTATGCTTACATATATACCCTACATAGCACATAATATCATACTGTGTGTTCGTGAGCCCTCCAGAAATATTCTAGAGGGAGTTTCCAGGAACGTTAACCTTGACTTTCAATAATGTGCCAGAAAACATCGTTCACTACTTGTCGTTAAAAGCTCCAATTTATATCCTCAAACAATTCCTGTCTTGCATGAGAGACACTAGCCTTCGCATAAAATGTGGGAATGGATAATTCTGCTCCTCTTACAACTGGGGAAATATATGTTAGCGTCTGAAACCAGTCAGACGCTAATTAAAACCTCTTTGAGATAATTTCTTTGATCAGCCTGACTGTTAAAGATAATTGCAAAGCGTTTAGGCTCACCAAAAGCTATTGATAATCAGGTACTATTTGAAGAATATATAGAGAATTTAATTTGGAGAATACGTGGATGATTCACTATGGCATAAATAACAGCTCTGTTAGCGACGGAGGCGGCGTCTCATGGCGGCAGAGGACTGAAGCTCATTATCTGGAAAACGAGTATTAAAGATTCCATTAAAATTGCGACTAATTTTACACGTAGTTTAGGCAAAGGCCCATTCACAATGAGATTTTACTAATACCGAGATTTACCTAGCGCTGATTTGAGACAATCACAATTTTTCATGAATTTTACGTCAATCTCAAAATTCCACGCAAAATCTAATTGGCTCAAAGTAGCACTAGCTAAATTTTCGATATTAGTAAAATCTTACTGTGCACTAAAAAGGGTAAGTCTGACACATTATGCCTTGTGACTAGGGATTGAACGAAAACTTTTATTTTTTTTAAGGGGGGAGGATTCAAACTTTTTGTTAGGGGGATTGGTAAAAAGCTCTTACTATTCTTTGTATTTGATAGTCTTTTGTTTATTTCTATGACAAAATTCTTTTCCAGAATTAAAATTGGTGGGTTTTTTCCTTCTTTTGCCTGTCATGCAACAAGCTTTGCTTGTTGCATGAAATCTGAGGGGTTCTTCACTTCGAGGGGTTCTTTGCAAAAAATCCGAGGGGTTCTTCACTTTCCACAACTTTGTGTACATCTTGGAGCGCCGTGTGTGCCACATACTTCAACCACGCAAGGAACAGCCCTTGAGACATTCACCTTAAACCCTAGCAAAATTCCACATCCCCTTGTTACTTGCCACCAGCTGTACGTGCTTTCTTAAAAGTTGACATCCCCTCGGAAAGACCAGTTGAAATATGATTTGATTCCAGTGGTGGATCCAGGGGGGCGAGGTGGGCGCCCCCTAACGTAGTCTAAAGTATTGTCATTTACCTAATTATCGCAAGTTTGAATTAATTAAACTTGCTCCTAACGCAAGCTTATTGGATCAACCTATTTTGCCCGCCCCCTAAAAAATCCTGGATCCACCCCTGTTTGATTCTCCGCTTGATTCTCCGACTTTGATTCTCCTATCATCCTGGGAAGGCAGATAATTGAAATGAAGTTTATGTTTAAAACTGAAGTTCAAAGTCAAATAATTTGCTGGACCAAAAGCCCTAAAAACTGGGGAGAGAGTTCAATTGAATGTAAATTACAAGTTCCTTTTTAAGTGAATATAAAGATTGTGCCATGGGAAAGTACTGTTTTCTGCATTTTTATGGCATCAAACTACAACTTGGCCCCAAAGAGGATCAATTTGCCATCAATTAAAGTTCTGAGAATCATCAAAAAATCATCAAAAACCTATACTTTATGCTTCATAGTTGCCAAGGAAGTAATGCTGCAGAGTAGCAGTACTGGATTTAACAAAGTTGATTAACTCTCTTTTTTTAAGAAAGAAACTAAGATAAAAAAAAAACAATTAAAAATCTAGTAGTGGGTATTATGGAGAAAGGTTGTAAGTGGCGAATGTAACTGAGCAATTTTTCTATTTTTAGTTTAATTTTGATACCAATCTCCAATCTATTTGAAGGCTTTATTGACTATAAAACATTGAAGGTTTTTCAAAGTGAACAACTAAATCAAGACAATCACTCCTGGTAAAAAAATTAATAAAAATTAATGATAAAACCCAAAAAACACATATCTGTTCTGGGGGAAAATAAAAACAAGCGTTTATGATTATAGTGACTTCAGATATTGGCTTAAGTGTGCTAATTTAAACTAAATTTGATGGCATATTTTTATCAGGAATACCCACTTTATAAGTTATTTTTCTTCTTTTTCTATAATAATGGGATTCTTCAAATGTGCTAATAACTTTGGATGTTTAACTTCGGACTAATAACTTAGGATTCAATGTTATCAATACTTAAGTTCTTATGCTTTTATATTAGAAACATCCCTGAAAATTTCGTGTTCCTAACCTTTCCAAGGTAGCGAAATGTAGCAAACTAGAATTTTACCCTTTTTAATGGTCAAAAGTAATTAAAGGGCGTTTTTTTCTCAAATAAATAAGTATGGATACATATATTTACCTTTAAACAACTCACTTAAGAAAAAAACAAACCCAAAACCACCACGCTCGTTTTCAAATTTCTTAGAAGCCACTTTATAGAATACCATCTATTAAGTTTCTGTAAAATTTAAAGAAGATAGGAATGAATTAAAAGCCACGAGAAAACAAGAAAAATTATATTAGTGTCAAGGCGAATCAAGTATCTTCAAAGTCAAAAAGCCAGAGAAAAAGTCACGAAGCCCCACCTCCAATTATTAATAATTATAAACACTTGACAAGGAATGCTCGCAAAACATATTGCTTAAATAAATCTTAATGCAAAGTGACGATAAATAGAAAAAAAGAAACAAAAATATAAAAATATATGTATTTCGAAAGCAAAATGTTTGTTATTGTAGTCAAGTTGACATTTATTTGGAAAAAATACCACTTTTTCCGAAAATCTAGAATAAAAGGGCTGAAGTCAGCTGTACTAATACAATGGTGCAAAGTGGCTCTTTTTGTCTGATGAGGCCCTTTAGCCCACAACATATTGACTAAAATGCTATTGTGACTGAGCTAGTCCGGTGTTTCTATTTTATTTAGTTTTTAAAAAACACCACAGAAACAATATCATAGAAACAAGGCTCCACCCGTTAGAATATTTCTGCTTTGAAGTTATAAAATATTTAATGATTTCTGATTTTAATCAGAAATTGAATTAAAAATTGGCAGAACATCACAAGCCCTAGCCAAAAAGTAAGTTGATAGAATTCTGTACATAAAGATTAATACTTGTAATCGCTCAACATGGAATGTCCTCAAAACGTCTTGTTTAAATAAATCCTAATGCAGTGTCGACAAATAAAAAATTAAAAAAGAAACAAAATACAAAAGTATATGTATTTTGAAAGGAAAATGGATACTTGTTAAGAATCCAGTAAACACGCGGGAAAGACCGCATCGAAATCTCAAAGATGCTTAATGAAAAACAGGTTTTCGCTGCATAGGGAGGTAATGCTCACTCCGTGACAAAGATTTAAACTTTAGTTTTTGGGGTTGAAGGGGCAAAAAAAGGTACCTAGGTTAGGTTACGTATCTAAATGCTATTTTTTACCCCCCCCCCCCTCCTTAATGCACAAATATATAGCCCAAATTTGTTTCTGAACTATTATATTTTCATCCTTTATTGTTTTATTTCATTAGCATTAACGAAACTTCACTTATTGCGTGTTTATTTGCATTCATAACAAGTACCTGAAAATGTCTTTTGTTAAAGCCAAGTTCATATCTATTTAGAAAAGCTACAACTTTTTCTTAAAATCTAGAATAAAAGGGCTTAAGTCAGCTGTAATAATATTGTGGTGCAAAGTGGCACTTTTTTTTTTTTTTTTTTTTTTTTTTTTTTTTTTTTTTATTCCAATATTCACGGCGCCAGGTACTTCAAAGTATCTGATATGCCGCTATTCATTTACCTCTTTCAATGGCCTCGAGGTTTTAAATGTCTATTGAACCTTCTTTTGAAGGTGTCAACAGAGGGATTTGCAGGGATAATATCCCCAGGAAGATCGTTCCAGATAGAAGTGCAACGCCGGATGAAGCTGTTCCTCAAGTACTCGGTTTTCGGCGTATCCTCCTTTAGATAATTGGACCGAGCTGTGTGCCTTCGTGTCTGCCTTGTCGGCTGGACAAAGGGGGGCACAATTCGAGAGAGCTCGTCTGAGGGAGGCGAATTCATGTACTTGCAGAAAACAGCCATCGACGCTACATCAAACCTTTCATTTAGAGGCTGAAGCAATTCTTGTGTAGAGGCACAGCCCGCCCTATTTGCCCTATTCTGGATCTTCTGAAGTGGTGCCAACAGCGTTTTCGGAGCACCAGCAAATAGCGGGCATCCATATTCAGCTATGGGTATGATGCAAGACTTGTAGAGTGGGATGATCGAGCTTGATGGAAGAAGGTTTTTGCAGCGAAGAGTAACTCCCAGCTTTCTTGCACAGGAGGTTCTCACCCGATCAAGGCGGTTGTTCCAAGAGAGATCGGTGGAGAAATGAATCCCCAGTAGACGAAGCTCGTCGACTCTCTTTATAGCTTCATTTTTGAAGATGAAACTGGGGTGTTCACGTGGCACTTTTGATCGGGTAATTAGAAGCTCCTTTGTTTTCGATGCATTGAAGTTGATCATCCATGCATCAGACCACTTTTTAATTTTCAAAAGATCCATCTGTAGGGAAAGGGAGGCTTGTGTTGGGTCTTCGTGTTTAGGGACGGCTGAGTGTGTCGTGGTATCGTCGGCAAAGTGATGCAGAGGGTTTGCAAGGTTGTCTCCCATGTCGTTTATGTAGATAAGGAAGAGCGTAGGTCCCAAGACACTGCCCTGGGGTACCCTTGCTTTCACTGGATATTCCCGGGAAATAAACCCGTCTAGAACAACCCGCATTGAACGATCGGAAAGAAAACTCTCAATCACTTTTAACAGACATCCACGAACACCATACACATAGAGTTTCTTTAGCAGGCCACGGTGCCATACTCTGTCAAAAGCTTTCGCAATGTCAAAGGATAGTAGCCTGATGTCGTATCCCATTGCCAGTAGTTCTATCCACTCCTGATACTGGGCCACTAGGCAGTCTAATGTTGAGCGTTTCCAGCGGAATCCATATTGGCGATCACCTAGAAGGTCATTTGATTCCAGGTACTGATGAAGTGTTTTATTGGAGACGCTCTCGTAGACTTTTCCAAACAGGAGAGAAGGCTAATAGGCCTGTAGGAGCCCACGCTCGTTGGATCACCTTCTGGCTTTAGAGTAGGTATAACATGGGTGGACTTCCATGTTCGTGGGAAGGTTCCGGAGCAAAAGCACAGCCGGAAAAGCAATGACAAGGGTCCAGCTACTTCGGCACTGCAGGACTTGAGGACAACATTTGGTATGTTGTCAGGACCCGTGGCTTTAGTCACATCCAGATGTTGCAGAATGCGAAGGATCTTGGGAGCAGAAAAATTCACGCGTTCCAGGACAGTGTCGGTTCTGTCGGAGAATTTTTGCACTTCTCTACTGTCATCGTCTAGATTCGAGAATTCGGCAAAAGCCTTAGCAAGAGCTTAAGCCTTTGCCTGTGGATCTTGTACCACTGTCCCGTTACTCTGGAGAGAAGGAATTGCGGTCCACTTGGACGATGGTAAAGCCTCCTTGACAATTTTCCACCAACTCTTTGCCGAAGCAGGTTGAAGCTTGGTGGCGAATTTCTCCTTATACTGAACCCGGGACTGCCGAATCGCTCGAACTGCATCTTTGCGCGCATTTATGAATGCAATTCTGTCCTCTTCGCTCTTCGAAAGTAGCCATCGCTTGTGTGCCTTTTGCTTTGCTCGGATTGTCTTCTTACACTGGGCGTTGAACCAAGGTTTGTCCTTACTGGACACCTGGATCCGCTTTGAAGGGATATGCTTTTCGACAGAGTCAACTATGGCCTGCTGGTACTTATCTGCAGCTTTCTCTGGGCCTTCCAGGAGGAAGGCTCTCCACTGCTGAGAAAAAAGAGTGTTTCTCAAACCGTCCCGCTATGATGGACGTTGAAGTCTCCATGAAGGATAATGGCAGACTTAGCGTACTTGCCCCGAATATATTCAAGGGAGGTTTCAAGGTAGCTGGTAATCTGGTAAGTTGGAGGGTTATACACGGTACCGACAATCACGGATTTATTTGGGAGGGTCACCCTGACCCACAGAGCTTCTTCGCCTGCTGAATCTGGTATGTTCAGGCATGAATAAGGTATATGGCTCTGTAGATAAACAGCGACACCTCCTCCTCCGTATTTAGCGCCGTCAGTACGCTCTCGATCCCGCCTGAGGAGCGTGTATCCCTGTATGGCAACCTCACTGCTCTGAATTTCTTGGCTTAGATTGGTCTCAGTGATGCACATGATAGATGGCTTGACCGAGTTCACTAAATGTAGGAACTGGTCAAACTTAGATCTGAGACCTCGTACATTGCAGTGGACTACCGTTACAGGTCGTCGTCAAAATGGCTGTTTGGTCCGAGGCTTTTTGTTGTTAATCATAACCAGGTAAAAGAAGCTTTGCCGGGTGGTTAGCCCAACAAAGTCCATAAATCCATTGCCATGCATCATTAGACGGGGAACGGTGCCACCTGCCACGCACCTCATTACCGTATCTTCAACATGGAGGTGGTACCCCATAATGGGTTAGGATTCGGCACAACCGCCAATCCTAACCCATTTTTGTCAGATGAGGCCCTTTAGCCCATAACCTTTTGGCTAAAATGTAATTATGACTGAGCTAATCTGTTTCTATTTTATTTAGGTTTTAAAAAAACTGTCAGTTTTTTTTCGTATTCAGATATTTTGAACAGCGTTACATTCCGGTTTGTACTCACAAGAATAATCGGCAAAGGAAAATAATTGTTTTTTTTTTTTGCTACAACGTCTTGGACTCAAGGAAAACTTCTCTTGTACACAATAGTTCTTGGCCGGGTTGCCACCGAGGTTACGTTCGTACCATTTTTGGTACTTATTAAATAAGACGGTTTTACGCTACGGTCTTAAAAACGTCCTCGCGAAAAAATCTGCTGTTCCCATTTTGATTACACTGACATTCGTATCGACATCAGTACTCATTCAGTCTCTGACCAGTTCACATCTTAAAATAAAAAGTACATTTCATGGATTAATTTTTTACTTGTGGATAAACCTAGGCACGGAGCCAATTGATTTTGCGTAAGAAATTATTAAGCTAAAATCTGATTACACAAGTGACTTGCATGTGATTACGGCTTAAGGATTATTTATGGATTGTGGCTTTGGATTAGTATTCAGCACTATTATCATCTGAATCGTGCATTGAAATACTTGGACTACTTGCAATTACTTGAAATTATTTGCAAATTACTGGATTAATTGGCCCACTCAAAGATAAGTAATTATTTATTTTCAGTGCTACGCTCATGTCGAAATTCAAGCCTTTTGACATTGTTCTCGCTAGTTTCAAAAGTTACCCCCCTTGGCCAGCAATTGTTTTGCAGTCAAAAAGTGGTGCTAAAGGATTATGGAGATATACAGTTTTTTGCTACGGCGATCATTCTGAGCACCAAGTTTCAGAGTCTAATTTGAAATTACTTTCGGATAACCCTAGTGCTCGCAAAAGAACGGAAAAAGATGTTGGTAAAGCATTTACCGAATTAGATTCGTTTCCAGACATTTATAAATCGTCATCACCTACTTATCTAGCATTAAACCCAGCGAGCGTTATTGCAGAAGACTCACTGGCACCTAGCCTAATCCTGCAAAAAATAGCTTTTACCCAGGATGAATTAAATCGGACACAAGTGAATCTTACAGCTGAGATTTCCCGTCAAGTTAAGGCTAAACTATCAGACCCTGATACAGCGAATCAAGCAATTGATATTATAGTAAAAAAAATTCATGATGCTATTTCCATTGATTACAACCCAAAATTCCAAGAAATAGAAAAATCACTCAAAGGACTATTTGCAATGGTTAAAAGCTTGGAAAGTAGGATTTTGTCATTGGAATCGAAAGTGGATGATTTTGAACAAGAAAAGATGTTGGATTGCTTAGTGATGAATGGAGTAAGGCAGAGGCCTGGAAATGACCTAAAGAAAGAAGTATCGGTTATCATTAAAGACAAGATGCTGGTCCCTGGTTTTGAAGTTAATAATATTGTAAATGTTTATCGATTTAGTTTGAATGACTCTAACGATCAATCTAAAGTGTCTCCAGTGCTAATACGCTTCAAAAATGTGGAATTAGCTCGAGTTGTTTTCAAAGAAAAGACTAAACTAGCAAAGAGTGGAATATTTTTATCAGAATCGCTAACAAAAAAGCGTCGTGAAATTTTAAATGCGGCAAGAGATTGCTTCGGTAAATTTAATGTATGGACTGACCGCGGGCAAATTTTGGCCAAACCACCTGGTCAATCAATGATACGAAAAATTCGATCATTCGCGGATTGTGCTTAGATTTTTTTTTTTTTTTTTTTTTTTTTTTTTTTTTTTTTTTTTTGCATGTATATTTTATGATTTAATGCCATATCTAAAATCGATTGTCTTTTTTTTACTGGCAAATTAGAAACGCCCCCAGTTGTAGGACGACTTTTTGAGCTTGAAAATAACCCGTTAGATGTTTTAAGCATTATCAATAATTCTATCGGACATGTCAACAGTGATTTGATCACAGTGAACCACACAGTAATAAGTAAATATGTTTCTAGTCTGAGGGAGGCTGTCAAGCGGGATGGATATTTTTCAGTGCTCCAGTTGAATATCCAGGGTCTTTGTTCTTCAATTGACCATCTAAAACATATTGTTTCTGATGGGCTACCTGACGTTGTTGGTTTATGCGAGACTTTTTTAGATTCTAAAAATGATATGCTTTTGGATTTGCAAGGTTATAAAATGGAACGACTGAATCGACAAAAGATGGCGAAGGGTGGTCTTGCTTTGTATATTTCTAATAATCTCCCATATTCTCTTAGAATGGATTTATCCAGAAATATCGAAGGTGTCTTTGAGTCACTTTTCGTAGATATTAAATGTGGAGGTAAGGATTTAATTGTTGGTATTATTTATCGATCTCCTAGTGGCTCTATTCCACTGTTTCTACACACCCTTAATGATCTACTGGATACCATCCTAAAACAGTCGACTGAATTAATTATTATGGGAGATTTTAATATAAACTTGATGGATATAAAGTCTTCTGCATCTTTGGATTTTCTGTCGTCCATGCTTGCCGCAGGTACTTTACCTTCTGTATGCATCCCATCTCGCATAACAGAGAGTACCTCATCTCTGATTGACAATATTTTCTGTACGGCCACCTTGATCCAAAATTATGTTTTAGTGAGCGACATTTCCGATCATTTCCCTGTTTACTCTAGATACTGTTTTGATAAACTGACTATTGAGAGGACTTGTGAGTCTGGTAAGAGGCCTTTTAGGTTTGGTGAAGTGGAATTGATGCTTCTTAGGTCAAGATTGGCAGAAATTTCTTGGGGTGGTTTTGAGAATGATTCTGATTTTTGTAATTTATTTGATACTTTTTATGAGTCTATTAAAGACGCTGTTCTTGATATTTGTTCTGTTTCACCTTCTAATCGTAAGTCTAAGAATGCTTTTCCTCTAAATCCTTGGATGACCCCTGGTCTCCTTAGGAGTTGTAGGAGAAAAAATAATCTCTGGAGGGCCTTTAAGTCTGCTAGCCCCTCAATGAAAGCTATTTGCTTTCAGCGATTTAAAATTTATAGGAATATTTATAATTCTGTGTGTCGAAAGGCCAAGTCCCAGTATTATTTTAATTGTTTTTCAGATTGTGGTAAAGATATACGAAAAACTTGGCAGGTTATAAATTCTGTGCTTAGGCCCTCTTTTCAGTCTCCATCAACCCCTTCTTTTTTGGATCTCGATGGCAAAATCATCGAAGGTGAACTGAATGTTCAAGATGCATTTACTTCATATTTTGCGAATATTGGTAAAAGGACCGCTTCGGCTGTTGGTTCTTCTCCTTCAGGATCCAACTTCAGGTCTTATCTTGGGCCACCTTGTATGAAGTCAATGTTTTTGGAACCAGCGACGGAGAAAGAAATAGCTAAAATTGTTATGGGATTGAAAAATTGTTCGTCGTCTGGCCCTGATAATATTCCTACTAAAGTAATTAAGTTCATACTTCCTTCCATTATTTATCCCTTAACAAAACTTATTAACCTCTCCTTTCAGCATGGTATTTTCCCGAGTAGTCTCAAGCGTGCTCGAGTCATCATATTATATAAGGGGGGGACACGAAATGATCCAGCCAACTATCGGCCAATTTCTTTGTTGTCTGTGTTTAGCAAAATATTTGAGAAGGCGATGCTTTCTCGTCTTAATAATTTTCTTACTTCTAAAGATTTTTTTCACAATTTTCAATTTGGTTTTCGAGCAAATCATTCGACTGAGCATGCTTGTGCAGTTTTACTGAATTATCTTCACTCTGCCATAGATTCCCATTTGATTCCTGCTGCTTTGTTTCTGGATGTTCGTAAAGCCTTTGATTCTTTAACCCACAGTGTTCTTCTATTTAAACTTTCTCATTTTGGCGTAAGAGGTAGTGCGTTTGATTGGTTCAAGTCTTTCTTGTCTGGTAGAATAATTTCTGTTGATCCACTTTTTCGCTCACCATCAAGTGTTGACCAGGGGGTCCCTCAAGGGTCAGTTTTAGGGCCGGCACTGTTTTTAATTTATATAAATGACCTAATTTTTGCAGTTAGAAATAAAAATCCTCTTTATTGCTGTCGTCTATGTCATCCAACAGTCTCCCTTACCCACAACTATAGTTTGCATACCTCGGATTCTCTTGTTACTTTTGCCGATGATACCACCCTTATTACTTCTGGGAGAACAGAGGATGAGGTTCGTACAAAGTTAGTGGACCTCTTTGAGAGAGTTTCAATTTGGTTTGATGCTAACTCTCTTGCCTTAAATGTTTCTAAAACTAGTTTTTTAGTTTTTTCTCGTATATCCCAGGCTTGTCCTCAATTATCTGAAATTCATATATCCAAAGGCTTTATTAGTAGACCAAAGGATGGCCATGTCCGTTTCCTAGGTATCCTCCTAGATGAAAATTTATCTTTTAAACACCATATTGATTTGATTAAAATGAAGGTATGCAGAAACCTCGGTATTCTAAGAAAACTAAAACATATCTTTCCAGGGCCAATTCTAAGAATCCTATTTCATAGCTTAATTCATTCTTATGTTTCCTATTGTTCAGTCATATGGATGTCTACTTTCCCTTCTTTTCTCAAACCGCTTTCGAATACTTATGATAAAGCTATAAATCTTATCCAGGATGTAAATCGTTCGGCAACTAAACCGTTACTTGATATTAAAAAACTTTATATTCTTTCCTGTGCGTCTTTCGCTTTTCTTCAGCTCCATGGTGATATTCCTAGGTCCCTTAGATTTACGTCTTCTTTTGTATCTGATCGGTCAAATTATCAACTCCGTAGTTCTCTAAATATCCAAATTCCCCATACACCAACAATAAGATCCGATTTTAATCCTCTTGTTGCGTGTCATTTGACATGGAACACCCTTCCCGATTCGGCTCGAGAATGCCACTCGTTTGGCACCTTCAAAAGACTAGTAAAAAAATATTTGTTTTCATGTGATTAATTTTCTTTACTTTTGCCTGCTGCCAATAGTTTTTTTTTCATTTAATTTTTTTTTTTTTTTTTTTTTATATATATAGATGTTGTGATTCACTGTAGTTTGATAAAGCTTATTTAGTGAACTCTCCTTTTTTTTTATAGATGTTGTGATTCACTGTAGTTTGATAAAGCTTATTTAGTGAACTCTCCTTTTTTTTTTTTTTTTTTTTTTTTTTTTTTTTTTTTTTTTTTTTTTTTTTTTTTATTAAGCAAATGCTTTACATGTTAAAAGTTAAAATGCTTATGTTTATATGTTTAAATATTAATGTTATGTTTATATTGTTTAAATCTTAAGCGTTTAAATGTTTAATGTTTATTTGATCTTTTCATAATCCCCCTCCTACAGGCCATGGAGCCTTTGTGGGGATTTGTAGATTGTTATGTAATTATTTTACTGGTATATGGAAAATAAATCTATCTATCTATCTATCTATCTATCATTCTTTCACATTGCGGTCATTTAATCTTATCAAACAATCATTCAGTTATTAGGATGAGAAAATACCCACTTCGCTTACTCGCATAGTAAGTTAAGATAACATTCTCTCCCATGAGCATAAGATTATCATTTGTTTGTGACAAGTGACAATAGTCAGTTAGTCACCTCACCAACTTTCAAATTCATCAGTTCACCTTAAATCTTGTTCTGGTCAAATTTTTGTTCTTGTTTCCTTCCTGCTGAAGTCAGGAAGGAAAATGTATAATAAAAACAGGTAAATAATAATAAAAGCTATTTTCCTTATAATTTCTTTTTAAATAAGTCAAGTTTGGTTAATGCTAATGAAATAAAACAAAATATGATGAAAATATAATTGTTTAAAAACAAATTTGGGCTATATATTTGCACATTAGGGAGTGGGGGTAAAGCACAGTATATATTAAATACGTAACCTAACCTAAGTACTTTTCCCCCATAAGCCCCAAAAAACAATAGTTTAAATATTGTAAACGCTTTGACAAACCACGCTTTGCGATCCAATTCTCTATTGACTGATACTGGTTTGACTAGTTTCCTTTAGCATCTATCATGCGTGTGTATCAGCTAATTGACAAGTACCGATGAAATATGTATTATCCTTCGCGTAACGACCTCACCCCCCCTTCTGATTGGTTGGACGTAATATCAGGTTATATGCCAAACTTGTTCTTTTTATATGGTATTATGAACAGCTGATATTGACAAAATATATGAAACTGTAAAAATGAGCCATTTTTTGGTTATATCTAAGCACTGAGTAGGGGAGTGGGTTAGTTGAGCCGGAATTTTCTATTTTATGCTAAACTTTTTCAAAGTATCATGGTCACTTTTTTGACATTATACCTCTCTCCCCATTTGAGGTCCCATATATAGCTGTATAAATACATTTCATCGTTGTGTCGAATCCTGTGATGAAATTATTTCTTGTTATATTTTTTCGTTTTCTTTCATATTATAAAGCACTATAAAGTAAGAATTTTATTGGTTGATTTTTTTAATGTATTCCTAGGGCTATATCCTGGACCATCAGGGGGTGGATGTATTTTCAAAAAAGGGGCCATGACATGTAGAAATAGTATAAAATAAAGAATTTAATGGTACTAATTGTGTGTTTAGTATGTTTTCTTCAGAAAAGGACAATCACTAAATATTTGGCTTTAGAAAAAGACAACTAGACTAATTCCCATTTTATGAAGAAGATAAACAGTCTTTTATCTGTAGGCTTACAGCTTACTTAAAAACTTATTCATAGGGACCACGCAGGCTGGACTGGGGCCCCGACCCCCTGAAAACGTAAATTTCTCGGTATTTCTGTATTAAATTGTAGGTTTTTTATCATCCCCCTAATTATTTTTATTTAAATCAACTCCAGTTCATTTTTATTAACTCAATGATCTTTTTGTTCCATCTGCCATTTTGTCACACAATATTTTTTAATTTGTGAAATATTTTTCAACCACTTCCGAATGTTCAGTTAAAGCCAGTCTCCATTTGGCAGATTCTGCAAACTGCCAAAAAGCAACGTCGAAGGTTGCAGTATCTGCAAACTCCCAATACGGAGCCGGAAAAGAAGTCTCCATTGAAATAAAATTTGCAGATTGGCGGTGCAGATTTGCAGAATCTGCCAAATGGAGACTGGCTTTTACTTCCCACTTTTATCAGTATAGCAAAACGGTAAGAGCACTTCCCGAGGCTGTGTTAACTTAGGTTGTAATCTTGGATGAGACATATTTTTTTTTAATTAGAAAATTAAAAATTTGCAAATATTAAATATAAGTGAAAATTTGGGGGAAAAAATCGATTCGTTTTTGCATAATTTGATCTTTTTTATTTGCTTTCCTCAACTCATCGACTTTTTCCGTTTATGTATTTAGAACCTAGGTAAATTGGTGTTAATGCTATGTAAAACCCAATGCTTTTTGTGCCCCTCAGGTTCACTTATATTCATATATTCTTGAGAAAAAAAAAAAATAATTCTCTACTTTTTAGTTCATTTTGAAAATAAGTTTTTTTTTATTGTTTGACCTCCTCCCCTAAAAATTCTTTGGTACGTGCCTGGACTTGTGAGACCCATCAAAACAGCTTTAGGATAATATTCTTGACGTTGAATTGTATGAACTCTTCTTTTATTTCTTGCTTTCTTTTGGTTGGGAGTTACGATTCAAATTACAAACGGAAAAAGGCATTTTATGTAAAATAACTGCTGTTTCGTATACGAACTGAAGACAACGATTGAAATAATTTTGTTCGATAAAATAAAAAAAAAAAACAAACACTTTGTCACTCGGAATTGCTCAAATCTTCACATTGGAGCGATGCAAATTTGAAGCTGGAGGAGGTGAGACTGAGACCGAGCCAGTCTAAAATATTAGACTGGAATGGAGCGATTAGAATGATTTTTTGGGTCTTTTTAAGAAGCTGGATTTATTAAGACTGTTTTTATTGAAATTTAACAATAAAAAAAAAAAATCTAGTTGGTTATCTTCTTTTCTGAAAAACTCTAAATTGTCCAGTTTCTTTGGTTTGCCTTTTATTTTGTACGTATTACTCATCAACTTTTGGTTTAAAACACCAATAATGGCAATTAAAAACAACAACAACAAAATAAGCAAAATAGTAGGCTGGGATTATACAAATATAAATCTCCTGAAGGAAAAGAAGCATGAATTGTTATTATTGTATACTTTTTAGGCACCTCTTAAAAGTTGGAGGGAGGATTTTTAATGAGATAACGTAAAAATATATTTTCAAATTATAAAGGCAACAAATGTCCCCTCCCCCCTTTGAGTACCGCTCTTGATAGCGAAGTTAAGGCACCCTGCATTAAAAATAGACATTCCTATCAAAAGTTACGAAATAGTTACGTTTTTAAGAGTTTGGACAAGGCGCGTCTTGAAACTACATATATATATATATATATATATATATATATCATATATATATATATATATATATATATATATATATATATATATTATATATATATATATATATATATATATATATATATATATATATATATATATATATATATATATATATTTATTTATATTTACTATATATGTTATTTATTTTTATGTAGTACCGGGAGCCCAGTGGCTTCGCCGGCAGTAGTAGTAGTTTCTTCAGAAGAATCAGCCTTAGTTCAGCAGCAATTCACAAAAACAGCTAATTTAAAGTTATGCTTGAATTACTTTTCGGTTCTCGAATTTATATGACACACACCGTAGAGTATCAATGCAATAACTACTCGTAAATTTTCATAGACTATGCCAACCTTTCTCCGAATTGGCCAAATTGTGGATCGCTAGCTGCTGGCGGCTGTATGAAAAAAATGAATGTGGCTTTCGAAAAGAAATGAAAAAAATCGATTGAAATGAAATTTATTTTTATTAAAACGAAAATAAAAGAAATACGAAAAAAACTTTTTGCTATTCATATCTAACGACACTACAACCGTGTCGTCCAATCCATCAACGAGTATACCGTCACATTTCAAGTCTTTGTATGCAATGCTAGCATCTTCCGTTTTCAAGACAGCACTGCCTATTTGCGTGAAAACATCCCTCTCCAAATAAAAATCGTGCATTTTTAGACATCCGTCGATACTTTAGCCTAAAATGACATATACAAAATTAGGCCTTAAGATGCACATATTATACAATGTGGGTTACTATTGATTCAAAGGGCATCCTAAAAAAAGGCAAAAAAAATACAGACAGTGTAATTTTAAAATGTCTATATTCAGTGATATAATAATTTCAAAGCAGCAAACATTAGCATGATTTCCAACTATAAACGGTTTCAAGCCACAAATATGTTGTTGAGAACTTAGCAAACCAACTTGAAAATATCATTCCAAGCTTTGAATATAAGTTCTGACCCCAAAATTCCTCCTTCTTAGATTTTGACAAAATATCTTTTTAGGGGTATTTTCATTGAGAATAATAATAATAATAATTTATTTATGCCCGCTCATGAACAAAAAATGACAAGCGGAGTACAAAGAGAGAAAAAGGAAGAAAAGCAAAGAAACTACAATAATCAAAATCATACACACTATAATACCACACGAACTAATCAGCACAGTCATAAAGGGCGTGCACCGGCAATAACTCGCATATTTTTTTGAATGATCTTTCTCTAGCCTGATTATGTGGCCTCTGTACACACTATAATACAGACTATAATAGGACACTAACTAATCAGCACAGTCATAAAGGGTGTGCACCGGCAATAACTCGCATAATTTTTCGAACGATCTTTTTCTAGCCTGATTATGTGGCCTCTGTATACACTATAACACACACTATAATAGCACACTAACTAATCAGCACAGTCATAAAGGGTGTGCACCGGCAATAACTCGCATAATTTTTCGAACGATCTTTTTCTAGCCTGATTATGTGGCCTCTGTACACACTATAACACACACTATAATAGCACACTAACTAATCAGCACAGTCATAAAGGGTGTGCACCGGCAATAACTCGCATAATTTTTCGAACGATCTTTTTCTAGCCTGATTATGTGGCCTCTGTACACACTATAACACACACTATAATAGCACACTAACTAATCAGCACAGTCATAAAGGATGTGCACCGGCAATAACTCGCATAATTTTTCGAATGATCTTTTTCTAGCCTGATTATTTGGCCTCTATACACACTATAATAGCACAATAACTAATCAGCACAGTCATAAAGGGTGTGCACCGACAATAACTCGGATTATTTTTCGAATGATCTTTTTCTAGTCTGATTTTCCAGATCTGACAGTACTTCAGTCGGGTCACGCAAATTATACGAGCTCAGGAGACAAATGTTTCGTTCGTATAAAGGTAGACGCAGCAAAAATTTCAGATACTTGCAATAAACTGATCGAAGTTTCATTTTTTCTGTTGCCGTTAACCAATCCCATAGCGGTGAGATATATAGAAGATGTGGCAGTACAATCGCTGAATAAAGTCGTGATAGCACTTTTCTATTGTAACTATACTTGAGTGCTGCTAACTTAGCATAACTAAATCGAATCGCAGTAGATGCATTTTCAATAAGCAGGGTCAGCCCACTGCGGCAAGAAAGGCTTTTGGGAGTAGCTGCAGAAATCGACAGATTACGTCCAGAGAACTCACCCTTATTTTGGAGTAGTAATGCTAGGAGATGCTAACGAACTCAATAGCAACTCGCTGGCAAGGTCACTTACCCTTAAAACTCTCTGGATGTAATGTAAAACTCTCTGTCTGGATGGTCACTTCTCTGGATGTAATCCTGACAAATCTTTCGGAATATTACCAGAATCCATGTAAACTAGCACCACTTGGTGGAAGTTATCATTATAGGCTACAGTGGAACCCATAGGAAAAAGTATTAAATATTCAGTAACCGAAGCTACTTCAAGGCCGATCACTGACCATGGTCTGCTGCAATTCGGTGACTGGATAACGGAAGAAAACTGGGTCGCGGTCTCTTCAGCTAAAGACCTGGATTCCCAAGTAGAAGAATTCCATAATAAGGTAAATTCAAAATTTCTCGAGTGCTTTCCCGAACATAAAACTAAATTCTGTTCTAGTGATAAACCATACGTAAATTCAAAAATAAAGCGACTGATAAAACATAAATTGCACCTAATACGAAAAGGTCAAGAGAACCCATTTTGCTTCAATTGTGCAGTCTTACCCCCCTCTTCCACCTGAGGATCTTCCAGTAAATTTAACTACTCCTTCAGATGATAATTTAATTGCTGATATTTCATCGGCAATTATAATCCGTAAACTCTCTTCATTAAAAAGAACTTCCGTTGCCCCTTTTGACATTCCAGTTGCTCTCATTAAAGCATTTGCTAAAGAATTATCATTTCCCCTTCAGATAATTTTCAATAATATTACAAAAACATGATATTTTCCAAAGAAATGGAAGAAAGGGTTTATTACCCCCATTCCAAAGAAAGGAGCAGCTAATGATTTCTCTGATGTCCGGCCGATCACAGTTAGGTCAGTTTTTAGCAGAATATACGAAAGCTTTGTTACCGCATGGCTGAAAAAATATCTTTTGAAAGTAACTGATCGAAAGCAATTTGGCAACATCCCTACCTGTTCGACAGTTCATTGCCTCGTTAATTTAATTGATTTTATTTTAAAACACCTGGATGAACCTGGAAAATGGATAAATTTAATCGCAATTAATTTCATAAAAGCATTTGACCTTGTTGATCATAAAGTCCTTTAAGAAAAAATGGCGGAAAAAAATACACCCAGCTTTATTATTAAAATCTTCAAGAGCTTCTTAACAAATAGAGAGCAAACTGTAAAGTATAAAGACCTTGGAAAAACGCAAAAGACAAAATTTTGTCTTTTGGTTAGTTCAACGCCCCCACAACAAGCGTTTTAAGTTCACAAACGAAACTGTTAGTAAGATATTGCTGATGTACCCTTTTGACAACCTGCATACGGGTGGAAGGCTTGTCATCCATACAACAGAAATATTCTCTGAAAATTTCACCTTCATAGGTTGTGAATTTTGAACTAACCTGAAGACACTGTGCGTATACATTTAATGCTGCTTTTACGGTTACATTTTACGGTTTAGCTGAGAAAGGAACTCTATATCATCAGCAAAGCATTTTTAATTTCACACGCGAAACTGTTCCTAAGATATTGCTGATATACCCTTTTGACATCCTGCATATGGATGGCAGGTTGTCATCCGTACAACAGAAATATTCTCTGAAAATTTCACCTTCATAGGTTGTGAATTTTGAACTAACCTGAAGACACTGTGCGTATACATTTAATGCTGCTTTTACGGTTACATTTTACGGTTTAGCTGAGAAAGGAACTCTATATCATCAGCAAAGCATTTTTAATTTCACACGCGAAACTGTTCCTAAGATATTGCTGATATACCCTTTTGACATCCTGCATATGGATGGCAGGTTGTCATCCATACAACAGAAATATTCTCTGAAAATTTCACCTTCATAGGTTGTGAATTTTGAACTAACCTGAAGACACTGTGTGTATACATTTAATGCTGCTTTTACGGTTACTGTAAGTAACGACACTAATGGTATTAAGTTGAAACTTTTAGGGAAAATTTAGGGGAAATTTCAATTAAACGAAAAAACTATACGCATGCAGGTATTAAAAGGGCATATAAGCAATATAGGGCATATAAGGACAAAGGCAGCGATGCTCTATCATAGCTAGTAATATCATTGATATTTTAAAGGAGCTAATTTGATTAAAAATGAAAATTTCTAGAGCCCTCTTAAGAGTCAAAAGTGATTGGAGGGCAATCAGCCCTCCTTTTTAGCTCATAATTTTCCAGACACTTCCAATCAAAATTTTAAGACAACCTTTTTGTTCAGCATAGCTTAACGGTATAGTAACTATATCTCTAGGGTTATTGGGTTGGTTAATCACCCACAGTTATGTAATTTGCCCATTATGCTTAAAGACTAAACGGTTAAAATTACATCAAAACGCACTGTTCGTATGCTGGTTGCCAATAAGACATTTCAACAATATACCAAGAATGACTGAGGATAATAAGCTCAAACTTTTGAAGCTACTTCTATTACTACTTCTGCTCTTAAAATTTTACTAAATCTAAAGAGTGTAAGTGTATCAAGGCTGTGAAAGAGCATAGATACAATTTTTTGAGAATGGTATTAAGTTTTATGCATCAGTCAACTAAAGGATGTATATGATTAAATTAAACACTACTATTTGCATCATGATATTCAAAAGGGTTTGTGCAGTTTTAAATTGCTGAAAAAGTTTGTCCGGCATACAAATACCAGGCCAAACTATAAATTCTTAAGAAAAACCGGAAAAATTCAAACTATTATTTTCTATTTCCGTGAAAAAATACTATGTCAATATAAAACGAAGAGAAACTAATTAAGAAAAACTTTTTCCACAAATAAGTTTTTCAAAAAAAAGTGAACAACTCCATTTAACCAAAAATGAACAAAAATAGAATCAAATAATCTACCAAGCATACAACTACCACAAATCAGCATCAATAAATGAATGAATGAAACCCAAAACGAACAGACATTACAACAAATAACCGAGTCAAACTCAAAACGAGCAAAAATTAACTTGAGTAGAGTTCAAAACCCCTATGCTTTCTAAAAGCCAGAATAAAATTTGTACTTTACTGAAAAAATTCAAATGAACGTGCACTGTCAGTTTAATATACATATGCGGATATTTATTCCTTGAAATTTTAATTAATTTTTGATTTCTTAAAGTTATAAAAGTGAGAACATTTAAAAGAATTTTTTAGATGGAAAATATATAATAGATGGGAAATATATAATTTGTGCTATATATTTTCACATTAAGGGGGTGGGGGGGGGGGGCTAAAGTATTTGGACAGTGTGAAGTGAGAAAACAATTCTTACTTCATAATATGCAGAATAATTGTACCTAACACATTTTGCATGAAGACCCGCTATACTTTACCCCCACCCTCCCTAATGTGCAAATATATGGTTTAAATTTGTTTCTAAAGTATTTTATTTTCATCATATTTTGTGATATTTCATTAGGATTAGTCAGAGAAAAAGGTTTACTTAGATGAAGAACTTAACTCAGGCTCTATAACAGATAAGTACAAATATGGCACTTACCTCCGTCCTCTCGGGGTCCTTCTCCGCCCTTGTTCCACTGCTCTCGTCTTATATCAGTGTTTTATACCGCTTACGGTATGTAAATTACCTTTTCATCTTCTAACACTCATTGAAACCTATAAATTTATGGAATCTAAATTTTTTATAATATTATTGATTTTTTTTTGTTTTAGTTAAGCCTTGTCTTCAGTATCACTCATTCGGGCGATGTCAACCGAGTGAAAAGCTGCTTTTTGCTCATAGGATTCCATTTTTCCTGAAAAAAAAGCTTCACTTCGAATGCGCCTGATTTGTCTTTTGAGCCTCAATGGATATCTGAGCTGAAGGACAAGTCAAAAAGCACGGACGACTTCGCCCGGAAAAGCCATAATGAAGACATGGCTCTAGTCAAGAGATTTTGCCACAATATATACCAAATAAAAGTAAAGTATGTACTTTTCTTCAATCCCCAGAACTTCTGAGGAAAAAAGTGTAGAAAAACACTGTAAATAAACCCACAAACGAAAATTCTGCTAATATATTTAGTATACACGCAGAAATTGGTCATATAGACTGCTGTCAGGTAGGAAACAGATTGTACGATTCCTTCCCTGACACTTTAAGGTTCATATTACCTACCTAAAACACCAGGCAATAAGCAAACGAAATTAGTAATCATAGTGCCTTGGAAAAGGGCTAACTGTGTCAACTAGTTTCAGGTCACGCTAGTTTTTGAAATCAGTTAAATCTAAATAAGGACGAAAAAAGACTCATAGCAGCACAAAGCCGCCAGAGACCCACACAGCAGTGTAAAGGGGATTCAGTTTCCTGGCTATGTTTACCTCAAGGGCTTACCCCCCCCCCCCTTGAGGGAGATGGCCTTAAGAAAAAAAGGCTTGACTAGCAGTCTCCAGAGTTTTCAGCTGCTTGGCCTTTAAAAAGCTTATTAGTGATATTTCTTTCAATAAGTTTTTTCAATAACATTATTTTTTCAATAACATTATTCCAATGTTTATCCTGACGTACTATTGCACAGATCTCATCCAGGTTCCACTATATTTATATGCCACCTCCTGTATTTGCCACTAAAACCAATAATTATAATGGGAACATAGCAACGTTTTTTCCAGGATTATTCTTAAGTGTTGGGAGACCATTATGACGGTGTATCTGAACTTACCATAACGGTAAGAGTTTTTATTCACAGTCGTTGATAATTAGAGGGAGATAGGTTTAGCTATGCCTTTCTAATTAAAGGTTTAACTAGCATCCAAGGCTAAATTTAGCTAAAGCACAAGTTCAACGGATTTGGGCTTACAACAGGCTGGCCAATAAGGACATTTTTGTCAAAATATTTTTTGGCTAGCAACTTTGAAACTGTAGGGAAAACGGGCTGGATTTGGCAAGAGTTATTGGCTGGTTTTACATTTAACTGAAAACTTAAAACTGTTTAGTGGCGTGATACTAGGTGTTAGTGATGTCAGTAAAATTTCATTATAAATGAACCTTAACGTTTATGCTTTCTCTGAAACAACCGATTTTGTGACAAGCTTACAGCTATAACTTGCAGCTAAAAGCAAGGTACTTATATCATAGGATTCATTAGTCTTAGATAGATTCATTCACCATGCAAGAATTATACTATTAAAATTAAAAAAAAAAAAAAACACTTTTTAGCCTCTGGACCCTTGGTTTTGAACTTCTGCGAGTCTGAACTAAGTTCTAAGCTCTAAGTCTTAAGTGAACTAAGTTCTAAGTCCCGTTGAACGGGATCTGAACTAAGTCAGAGTTTGACTGGACAGACAGAACATTCTTCAAAAATTATGATTGGAAAGCACCTTTGAAATTATAGAGATAATCAGTGGCTGGTCTTATTATTTAAATGACCTCTAAAATTGGACTGCTCAGATTAGATGACACGAGGTGTTGGTACAAATTAGACCTTAGTATTTATACAACCTCATTAAACATGGACAAATCAGATAATTTACTATTCTTGCCCTGCAGGCTGTGGGGTCATTCTATTTCCAATCAAATGGACATCCTCCAAAATTTATACGGCCCCTCCTTCCATAAGAACCATATATGTCCCGGGCATAAAAACTTTGCTCTGGGCTCCATTGGGTTGCGTCAACCTTGGAGGCATTGTTACATCATATTTGGACTATTTTAGACCTATTGGCCATCTCGAAATTTCAATCGGATACATTTGGGGAAAAGAGGATGTGTGTGGGGGGGGACTAGTTGCCCTCCGATCACTTTTGGCTAATAAATGAAGCTTAAGAAGCATTTGCTTACTGCTGTACATGCACGTAAAACCCAAGTTTAACTGATCTAAGTTAGTTAACTTTGGCCAATCAGAGTCATCTTAGAAAAATTCCGAGAGAGAACAGAAATACCACAGGTTCCTGCTTAAATTTTAAAGATGCTAGGAACTGTATCTTTGCGCATTTCTTATAGTGGTTTTTGTGACCTGAATAAATTTCAAAACGATTAATTTCTCAAGGGGCAATAAATTTTATTTTGAAACAAAATTAAAACTTTTTCAAAACTCCTTAACATAGAGTAGAGAATTGAAATTACTGATGTTCAGTGGTGGCAATTGGGGGGAGGGCATTTTCTTTCTTCTCTGGATTTTTTTGCTCCCCGCTTGATTAGAAACAAATACTCTTGATATTGATAAAACGAAAAATAGTAAAAAAGAGGAAAACGAGGATTATACAAGCCAGTGAAAAATATAGACTAAAATGCAAATATTTTTACGCTAAATTGTCATTTTTTGGAAGCTTGAAATATATACTTTGACATTATCCTGCTTGTCATTATCTGAATTACAGTGAATACATCGTTTAAATTAAATATTAGTAGACACCTACACGCCTAATAAACCATATAGACTACATATACTACATAGACTACAATAGACTACACGCCTAATAAACCATATTTCGAATAGAATATTCACTTTTCAGGTATTTTTGAAGACACAGTAAGTCCTTATTTCAATTACAGAATGAAAACAACAATTTTTTTCGACAGAAAGTAAGGAGCAACATTAAAATTCAAAACGAACAGAAATTATTCCGTATGTGAAAGGGTCCCTCCTCCTCCCATCCTCAACACCTTGCAATCTTCATGGTAAAGTTTTTAGCACTTTGAAACAAGCTTCCTGTTCTAATTAAACTACCATTGTGTTTCAGGAGTCTTAAAAAAAAAAAAAAAAATGGGAAAAACAGTTAAACTAGAGCGTAAAGAGCAAGGTGTTGAGGAGGAGGGCAACCCCTTCATATACGGAATGATTTGGTGGCTGGCGTTTACCCCCCCCCCCCCCCCCAAAAAAAAAAAAAAAAAAAAAAAAAAAAAAAAAAAAAAAAAAAAAAAAAAAACTGTGGAAATTAAGGCTTTCCAAATTTGAGAATTTCATTTGAGTTTTTTTTTATTTCCGTAGGGGGATGGAATTTTGGTACTTGTGCATGCCACCCACTCAGGTTTACGCTGTGTAAAATTCGAGAAGACATCGTTTTTTTGTTAGTTTCTTCGTTACTTTAGAAATAAATTTGCGCTATAGATTTGCACATTAGGGGGGGGGGGGTTGCATAACGGGTCTGCATGAAAAATGTGTTTGGTAAAATTATCCTGCATATTAGATAGATAGAACCCAAAACGAACAGAAATAACAATAAATAACCTATTCAAACTCAAACTAGCAACAATTAGCATGAGTAGGGCTGACAACCCCCACACCTCCTCAAGACCAGAAAGTAACTTGCACTTTACTGAAAACAAAAACATTTCAAATGTTTTCACTTTTTTGACTTCAACAAATAAAGAAGTATTAAGACTTTAAGGAATAGATATCACAATATGCATATCAAACTGACAATACACGTTTTTTTAAGTAAAGAGCAAATTATTTTCTGGTCTGAAGAAGACATGAGTGTTGTCAACCATATTCCTTTTACTTTTTGCTCGTTTTGAGTTTGACTAGGCTATCTATTGTAATTTCTGTTAGTTTTGGGTTTCATTTATTTGTTAATGGTGATTTGTGGTAATTTTAAACTTGGAAGATAAGAAAAACAAACTCGTAGAATTTGACAACGCTTTTGTCCGTAAAAACTTAAACAATTTAGAATGTGTTGGTTCCCAAAGCCAACTATCTTTTCGAAGGATAGCCGAAACTTTTTAAAATTTTTGGTGCCATATTTTTTAGCTTAATATTGATGATTGTTTGCCTAAATTGTTTTCTTCTTCATTTTTTTTTTAATTTGGCACCCGCTACTGCCAAAAATTCAACAATGATGGATTTGTGCTTTTTTTTCAAGTTTTTAAGACACTTCTGGTGTATAAATTCCTCTTTTTCTCGTTTCTTAGCACTTTTCAACAAAACTATAAAAAAAAACTCAAATTAAAGTTTCAAATTTAGAAACCTTATTTTCCACAGGGGGGACGGTATTTTCCACTAGGGTATTTTCCGCGGGGGTACTTTCCGAAGGAGGAGGAAGGGTATTTTTCGTGGTGGAGGGCATTTTTGGAGGGGGTTAAACACCCCTCCCCATTAACTATATTCATTTATGTTATTTTACTGTGTTCATGGCCGTATATTTGGCTTTAAAATACACTTATTTGTCTATCTATCTAATACGCAGAATAATTGTACCAAACACATTCTGCATGCAGACCCATTATGCTTACCCCCCCCCCCCCCCTAATGTGCAAATTTATAGCGCAAATTTATTTCTAAAGTAACGAAGAAACTAACAAAAAAAAAAAAAAAAAACGGTGTGTTCTCGAATTTTACACAGCGTAAACTTGAGTGAGTGGCGCATAATAAACAAGTTCTCCCTACGGAAATTAAAACAATAAAACTCAAATAAAATTCTCAAGTTTGGAAAGCCTTATTTTACATGTTTTTTTTTTTTTGGGGGGGGGGGGGGGTATTTTCCGGGGGGGGGGGTATTTTTCAGGGGGATATTTTCCGCGGGGGGGGGGTATTTTCAGCGGAGGGTATTTTCCAGGGGGTTTTCGCCGGGGGGGGGTATTCCCCTAGAACCGAATGATTTATGTTCATTTTGAATCTTAATGTTGCTACTTACTTTCAGTAGAAACAACATGTTTTTCCCATTTAATTTCGGAGTAAAAGAGACGTTTAATCTGGAAGAACTTGTTAGTTATTAGAGAGAATATTAGAGGTGAAAGAAGAACTGGTTTATTTGAGCGCCAATTCAGCACTATAATGGGGATGTCTAAGCATTTAGAAGATTGTAATTGAAAGGGTAATATGCAAATAAATACCCTATTGAGAAGTAATTTAGGTCAGGTAGTTGATGTGAAAATTCAGAAAAGACTGTTTCAAATAAAAGGAGTTTCAAGTCTACTTTATGGGTCAGAAGCTTGAGGTTTTTCCAAAAGTGTGATGCAGTTCAGCTAGCACATTTTAAGAAAATTTCAAGCCTAAGGAATTCATTTACCTCAGGGGTAATGCAAGTGGATTTTGTGTAGCAGTTTTTTTTCCAAGAGTGTTAGATTGGTTAAAATGATTGGTTAAAACTTTCGGAGAATACAACCAGGTTAACAAGGGCTCAGCTTTTTTAAGTCCACGTATCTAGAGGTTTGAAAAATGATAGACAGATGTCTGGGAGTCAATGTTGACTAATTAAGCGGATATCTGAGAAGAATGTAGGTGCTATTAAACAGTTTAAAGCCTGACTGATACATTGGCCGGTCGATATATTGGGCCGATATTGGGGTCAGCGTTATAATCAGATAACCGGAAAAAAAATTCCAGATATCGGCCGATTTTTTTATGCGCAACTTATCCAGAAAATGATGCCAGATTTTCAATGGTAGTTTTTGCTTGTCCAGTCTTTGGAAACGAAGTCACCAGCTAATTCTGACCATGGCGGAGAGAGCAGCAGAGGTGAGTCAAATGAAGTCAAAGTAAATTTGTTGTCAATACTTGTCAATACTTGTCACCTACATGTCAATACACACTTGGTGCATCAATATTCGAAATGCATGGTGAGTCAATACTTGTCAATACGAAATACTTGTCAATACTTGTCAATACATGTCAATACACACTTGGTGCATCAATATTCGAAATGCATGGTGAGTCAATACTTGTCAATACGAAATACTTGTCAATACATGTCAATATACACTTGGTGCATCAATATTCGAAATGCATGGTGAGTTCAAGAACGTACAACTTCTACCAAAACAACTAAAAAGAATACAATAAACCATACATTTCTGTTTAATAAATGTTCACTTGCGTGTGTAAAAGATCCACGATTCAACTGATTAAAACCATGATATCCAGTCAGGAGCACAGCAAAGGAGGGGGGTGGAGAGGGGTTTCGCTATGTGGGGAGGTGGGAAGTTGGGCATGCGGCACCAGCACCTTCGGCATCTAGCTTATGTGTCGAAATTTGTAGGCATGTTGATCGATTTTGTCCACACATTCTTTAAATCCCTCCTCCAAACTTATAGTCCTAGCTGCACCCATGTATCCAAACAAAGGAGAGTAGGGACAGCAGGTTTGATTGACTGCATATTTGATAACAGACTTGCAACTTTAACAAGTAATGAAGAAGACTCAGCAGATAATATTGATCAGGAACTGTAAAGGTACATGAGTTAGGATGTGATTGACAGGAAAAAAAGCTGCCCGTTAGAGTGGTGGCGAAGTAACAGCAATTGTTCCATGAGACTGGCACAACTTGCTTAGAAGTATCTCTACTATCCACACTCTTTTCACCCAAGCAAAAGAGTTTTCAGCATAGTCGGGAACATTTTTGATGACAAACGAAGGGGCTTAAAAGGAGAAAGTGCTGAAAACTTGAGCGCACTGTCCAGACTAGAAATTTTTTTGGTTGAATTGTTTTTCTAAATGTTCCCTAAATAAATCTTTTATTTGGAACCCACAGTAAATTATTGAGGTTGTTCTTTAGTGTGTAATAGAACAGGGAGAAACATGGGAATATGAATATGGGCAGATTTTACAGTTTAAACTAGGTAAGGCTTTTTTTCCGAAGGAGAATATATCGGCAAATTACATCGGTATCAGACCATAAAAACCCATATGTGGCATGGCCCTAAAACAGTTGTGTATCTTCCCTTGTGCAGAAGCTAAACTTGGAGAATTATGTCCCGAGGAAAAATTTCTCAGGTTTTAGATGTTAAAACTCTTTACAAAAGTTGTTGGAAGTTGAAAATTATTTTATAAACTGGAGTTGTGTTTTTTATTCGTAGAACTTGCGTTTTTTTGTTTTTGTGGTTTGTGTTGCTATGGCCATATGGATTTTGAAATAAAATATTATCTTATCAAATACACCGGCCTTAACACAGTTTCATTGAATTGTTTGGCATCATTCTATTAGGCAGAATTCAGAAAGTTAGTCCTATATCCTGTTGGCGGAATAAAGCCATGTTTCATACTAGGGGCGTTCATTTTCAGAAATCATTTACACCAGGTGGGACGAGCCCCGCGCCCTAACGTTGTGGAACTGAAAAAAACATGGCGGATATGTGCCACCAAAAAAGGCTCAAAAATGCCAATTGTTTCCTTTTTAATGTCTATTGGCTCTACACTTAAGCCTTGAGTGGATTTACATACACAATTAAAATTTAATGGCTTTTATACTTTCACTGCATAGTTAAATTAATCTTAAAATATAAATTGGATTCCAACCATATAGTTGTCAGAGGTAATACTAATCAATAACTATAGGGATTCAATGTGTAAGTTTTTTGACAAATTCAGCTTGCACAAATAGACACCAATTTTATAAATCGGCTATTGTTCAAACACTATCGATTGCTCTTTCAATCCCTATCTAGAAAAAGGTGGATGACCCTCATTACAACAGTTTTAAGCCTTGTCCCACAAATAGAAACTGACCAGGAGTCAGTACTCATAGCAACATGCAGTTGCTATTCACAGTCATTGAGCCAGACATAAATTTATTTCCCACCAGGTTTATCCCGCCCATTTCGTCTTCAAAATAAGAACTATAATTTTACTAATTATTTGCAACTTTGTCGGTATAGGCTACCTATACCATTTCTTAATATCCATTGATTATATCACGTATGGCACATATGAAAAATTAATTAAAACAGAATGAGAAATTAAAAGTTATATACTTGTGGCAAGTAGGTGTCCGCCAGTACGGCTGCCAGTACTTGGACAACAGTGGCTAGGAATGCATTTTTCCATAGCTGATCAAAAGAAAAAAGGAGGACTTCCAAACAATGAGGCCAAAGTTTGTCAGCCCCACGACCAACACATTGAGGGTGTGCCTTTTTCTTTTTTGATGGATGATAAGTGTGGCTCGGTCTATGTTTTTTTTGTTGTTGTCGACACTTGCTTTTTTCATTATGTCTGCTTCACTGGCAGCTACGAAGCCGAAACTAATGCATGAACATACAATGATATCAAAAGCAAGCATCCTAAATGGATATACAATCCTGAAAAAAGAAGAAGAATATAATTAAAAGTCTTTGGCGTCGATAGCGACGAGCACTCTCCTAAAACATAGAATCGTCAGAATTAATTTGTAAAAAATCTAAATCACTTTTGATTTCAAAATTATCGGAAGGAGCTGCAGGTAGCAGATGCTAAATTTTGAATAATAATATAAAAAAGAAAACACCAGCAACACAGTCGCAGTCTCAGAAATGGTTCTATGGTCCCTTGTCAAATAAGGATATTTCAAAAATGGATTTTAAGTCTAGCACGCTAGCCAATTAGTATTAAATACTGACTCTGAAGTACTTATAAAGCTGGGAGTAGACTGTAAGAACTGTTCATTTGTCTTGCTATGCATGCCTTTTTATAGATGAAAAATAAAATAAAACCGTGCTCAAAACTGGGCACAAACTGAAGAATTATTCAAGACATCAGCGAGTTTAACACAATTATGGCTGCAACACATATCTAGCCTTTCATTAAACTTTCGTTTTTAATTTGTTTCAATCCTTGTTGTTGTAAGTCTTCTAGACGCTAATGTCTTTTTTCTTCATATTCGTTAGTGACTCAATCTGATTCCTGCTGTCGCTTATCTTCTAACCACATATTTCTTTAATTTTGACTACTTCAGACATCTTTTCAATGCCCTTTGCTGCAACCCTTCATGCAGCACAGCGGATTGATGCTCTGCTTGGCAATTCTGGGCCCGGAGTCCGAACTCCGCCATAGCAAGGTTGTGCGACTAGCTTGCAAATAATCCCTGTACAAAAGACCTAGCAACAGAAACATCGATTTGACGATTTATACCCAAAAATGGTCTGAAGGATCTTTATCCCTTTTTTCTTTGCTGCTCGAATACGTCAAGTCTCATTTGATGGTCCAGGCTCTTCATTTCCACTGATCGCGAATTTACGTTGCTTGTATCGTTCTTTTGGTCTAATTACGTTTGATAGTTCAAATGTTTCGACACAGTTTTTCTTATTCCAACGAATGATTATTTATAACAGTTGCAATATTTTTTTTTTGGTCTTCCTCCACGGAGCGACTTATAAGCCAAAATAGGAGGCAAAGCCACCTTGTCTAAAAAAGGAAATACTTCATATTCCAGTGCAAAATGTTAATAATCTGGTAAAATGTGACTTGGAAGTGGCTAGGCCAATTTAAATAGAAAATGTATAGTGTAAAATAGATTTTTCGAGAATTTTTTTTTTTCAGAAAATAGCAAACTTTAAAACATTTATATCAAATATGAGGTGCCAACAAGAAGGCACCAAGAGAGGCCACACAATGTGCCAAAGAAGAATAAAACAAATTTATCGTACACGCTTTTCCTCGTAAAGCTCGAGTCTGTCTAGTCTAGCCTGTCTAATCTGTCTAGTCTAGTCAAGTCGCTCTAGTCTGTCTAGTAGCTTGAAGTATCCAACTGTTTAGTCAAACTTGTCAGATGAAGACATTACGTAAAATATCGTTTTTTACAGGCTATAATTTTAATATTATTGCGTGTATTAGCAATATACTAATGTGCTATAATACTATTAGGCATAATTAGGCGATAATATCCTTAACGATTTACAGTTACTATAATATGCGCTGGACATGGATCTGGGGAGGTAGTCAAACTCAAGTGAATCGCTGGAGGTGATGGTCTGTTCATTGTGCATGTTCCAGTTGACAGCTAAATTCCACCTCACCCCATCGACGGTTTGTCTTGAGGTGGGATGTTAGCTTCTACGTCACACTAGGATGGAGAAAATCTTCTTTTTTTTCTGCTAAAAAAAACTATGGTTTTGTCGTTCCAGGAAGAAAAATCAAAGCTTTCTGCTTATGTATTGAAAAAAATTGATAATCTTTATCCCATTTTAGATAAGGGTGGCCTCAATCTCATGAGACGGGTGGAGCCCATCTCAAGTATTTATGTATATATAGGCCTTACCCAAGTCTAATCAATTCTTAGGCCTAGCATCTGTTGTGCTAGCAACGCTGTACCTGAAATTTATTGCAATGAAGAGTATAGCAACTACCTCAGATGATCGATATATTTTTCGCCCCAGAACCTCGCCTCCCTCTAGGCCAAATATTGACCATCGTTTGAATGTTCTTGACCAAGATGACCTCTGTATAGCCATCTGGAATATTTTGACGTTGAATTAACCAAAAATAAAATCGAAATATTTGCATTTTTGTCCATATTTTTCACTGGCTTGTATAATCCTCGTTTTTCTCTTTTTTACTATTTTTTCGTTTTATCATGATTAGCCAGTGTGGTCTCAGAACTTATTTACTCTTCATATTTTAAAGAATGTAAGAAAAAAGTTTAGAAAATTCTGATAAAAATAATTGAAGAATATATTCAAAATATTTACCGTTAAGAATTACCATAAAAGTTTTTCATATGAAATATTAGAAGATAGAATATTTTTTTTCCATAACAAACATATCCTAAGTTTCCTTTCAGGCAGGAATATGTAGATGACATTTAGTTGCAGTGGATAAATAATATTAGAGATAATGTTGAAATTTTAGCTAAAATTATTCCAAAACAGTATGTTTAAGCTGGTTTGCACTCTTCTCGCACTCAGAAAGAAGCAAATTGGTATAAGCCTAGAATTGGGGCTGTTGAGAAGGAAACATGTTAAGAAAACAATTCTAACTTCATAATATGCCAAATAATTGCAGTTAACACATTTGAATGCATTTCTACTATATTTTAACCCTAATTCCTCCTAACGTGCGCATATATAGCCCAAATTATATATTTGCCATGCATTTTGCTCTGCTTCACTCTTGTTTCAACCTTGTAATGGTTGAAATTACACAAGAATTACTTTTCAATAGCACCTTGTACTCAATTGTATCGAACACCCCTTTGTAAAACAGCATTACACGGGTTACAATAAACACAATTCCCGTATTTTCCCCATAACACCATATAGTTATCAATCAATAACATTTGATTAATTGCAAATAAAATGTCTTACTACACACAAAGGACATTCACACCTAACATTTAAAATAAATTTCGCAGTCTCCGAGCTATTTTCTCTCATTTTTGCCCGGGAAACCACAAATCAAAATTCTCTCATAAGTAGTTAGGGGTGTGATTCATACAAGAGTAAAGCAGCAATATTGCTCACGGCTCCTACAACTTTTCTTGGAAGCTCTCTCAAATGCATTGGGGTGAAAATGTGGATATGCATTTCTGGGAGTACCCCATTGGCAATCTGGGAGTACCCCAGATTACCAATTATTCATGTTGACAGGTTCATGAAGAGAATTTATGCTACATCCACAAAATAAATCCGGTGTATGTCTCTCCTGAAACCACTCAAAATGGTGTCATATCGAAAGAAAACTACACGCTGGAATTTCGATGGCCAGAAATCAGGAATGAGGATTTATCACCGAACGTTCTCTTGTTCTTACAGCTGACCACAAACATTGGAAATAATAAAGATCCCGTTTGTTCTCTAAACAGAATTGAATTCTTTTCTTAAACTTTTATGGAAAATGTGCACGTGGCAAACACAGGCGCATCTGGAGTCATACGGAATTAATGATGGCCCCGTTCAAAAGACAGGGGAAAAGCAATATGTGTCACCCTAACAAAACTTACCAGGACTACTGATGTACTATCTTCTGAGATGAGACTTTGGAAGGTGAAAAAATCCTTTCCGTTCTGGCAAGCAAATGTCTTTTTCTTTCTCCACCTCGTTTCATCGATCCTAAATTTACTCCGTTGTTTTTTTTTCCTTCGATGTTTTTTTTTTTTTCGTTTTCCATCCATTATGTCCAGTTATTGTTGTCTTACATATCTTGTCTACTTATTTAAAAAAAATGAAGCATAAAAAAGTTTAAAGGAATGGGGACAAACTGTTTTTGTCCTCATCTTGTCCGAAATCCTCCCCGAATTCTTTTCCGAATTGCCTTAAAATTTCATATAAAAGAACCAATCACTCATGCGTTGTTTTAAATGAATCCTCCCGGACCCCCTTGATCCGCCATGACATAAATCAAGGCCGTATCCAGGAGAGAGGGGAGAATTCCTCCCCGAATTCTTTTCCGATTTGCCTTAAAATTTCATACAAAAGAACCAATCACGTCATGCGTTGTTTCAAATGAATCAGTATTTGACAATAAATACGTAATAATACCAGTGAAATCACAGCACACTTGTTAACACGGACCTGCTACAGTGTTTAAAGTTTAATTGTATATTTTCAGGATGGCTAATATTAATATACATTTAGTTAGTTCGGTGTACAGTATAAAGGAATGTTGGGGGGAGGTTGAAACGAATCAAGAGCCATTAATTAAAGCTATTAAATTATAATTCAAATATTTTAACTCTTACGCTAGAGCCATGAAAATTGGAAATATATTCATAATATTAGCCAAAAACTAAATTTCCGCAATCAAAAACGAACGGAAATTAATAAAAAAAAATTCTCTGAAAAAGAATTTTCCAAAGAAAAAGAGCTATAATAAACATGAGACTAGGTGCCTTTCTGGCGCTGTTCAACATGCTCTGAAGGTTTTCACCTCATGCTCTCCGCTGTTCTTGAGATATTGCTTGTTCATCATCTTTACAATCAGCATGTAAATAGTGTGTGCTTAGATTTTTTTTCTAAATCCCTTCAAAAATGATTTCTCTTTGTTTTGGGACATTTATTTATTGATGGTGATTTATGGTAGTTTTACAATTGGAAAAACTTCGACTTTACTTCTGCTCATCTTTGGTTTAGTGTAGCTCTTTACTGTTCTTTGAAAAACTTATCTTGTAGAAAAAGTTTTTAAATTAATTTTTCTTGATTTTATTTTACTTTTTTCACGGAATAAGAAAATGCTGTTTTATATCTTTTTTTTCTTATAAGAATCAAGAATTTTGCTTACTATTAGTATGTCGGTAAAACTTTTTCAACAATTTTTAATCCTAACACAAATAGTATTATTTAATTTGGCTTCATATTTCCTCAGAATTAGAAAAAAATTAAAAATGAAAGCGAAGAACATAGAATTGTGTGGTTAGAAGACATGTGACAGCGAGTATCAGAAGGAGTCAAAAATGAAAGTGAAGCAGAAAGAAATATTAGGTTAGAAGAACAACGTCGATGTATTTTTAGACCCCGATAAAGCTGTTGAAGAACGCCTCGTATTATGCTTTTAATATTGAGCGCGCTCCTAACCCTCTGGATCTCTTGGAAGAAATATTGTGACACACAAAAACTATGCCATAGGTTACAAGAAAATGATAGAAGTGGAGGATGATATAAATCAATGTGCCGCTTCACTGTGACAACAGCCTCCAAACACGCAGTTCATCTTCACTGTGCCAGAAGGTGTCGATTATAGACAATTCAACCTTCCAACATGTAATGCAGCATATGGTGTGATTGCTCTCCAGGCTGACCATATTTTTCTGTCAAATTATGGTCATTACATGTAATGACCCTTTGTAAAGAACTCCAAAGTAAAGAACTCCATTTAACCAAAAATGAACAAAAATAGAATCAAATAATCTACCAAGCATACAACTACCACAAATCAGCATCAATAAATGAATGAATGAAACCCAAAACGAACAGAAATTACAATAAATAACATAGTCAAACTCAAAACGAGCAGAAATTAACATGTGTAGAGTTCAAAATCCCTATGCTTTCTAAAAGCCAGAATAAAATTTGCACTTTACTGAAAAAATTCTTTTAAATGTTTTCATTTTTATAACTTTAAGAAATCAAAAATTAATTAAAATTTTAAGGAATAAATATCCGCATATCTATATTGAACTGACAATGCACGTTCATTTGAATTTTTTTCAGTAAAGTGCAAATTTTATCCTGGCTTTTAGAAATCATAGGGGTTTTGAACTCTACTTATGTTAATTTCTGCTCGTTTTGAGTTTGAATCGGTTATTTATTGTAATGTATGTTCGTTTTGGGTTTCATTCATTCATTTATTTATGCTGATTTGTGGTAGTTGTATGCTTAGTAGATTATTTGATTCTACTTTTGTTCATTTTTGGTTAAATGGAGTTCTTTACTTTTTTTTGAAAAAACTTATTTGTGGAAAAAGTTTTTCTTAATTAGTTTCTCTTCGTTTTATATTGACATAGTATTTTTCACGGAAAAAGGAAATAATAGTTTGAATTTTTCCGGTTTTTCTTAAGAACTTATAGTTTGGACAGGTATTTGTATGCCGGAAAAACTTTTTCAGCAATTTAAAACAGCATAAACCCTTTTGAATATCATGATGCAAATAGTAGTGTTTAATTTAATAATATACATCTTTTAGTTGACCTGATACATTAAACTTAATATCATTCTCAAAAAAATTATATCTATGCTCTTTCATAGCCTGGATACACTTACACTCTTTTGATTTAGTAAAATTTTAAGAGCAGAAGTAGTAATAGAAGTAGCTTCGAAAGTTTGAGCTTGTTACCCTCAGTTGTTCTTGATGTATTGTAGAAACCCTTATTGGCAACCAGCATAAGAAGAGTGCGTTTTGATTTAATTTCGACCATTTAGTCTTTAAGCATAATTGGCAAATTACATAAACGTGGGAACTAACCAACCCAATAACCCTAGAGATATAGTTACTAGACCATTAAGCTATCCTGTACAAAAAGGCTGTCTTAAAATTTTTATTGGAAGTGTCTGGAAATTATGAGCTAAAACGGAGGGCTGATTGCCCTCCAATCACTTTTGACTTTTAAGAGGGCACTAGAAATTTCAATTTTTTTTTATCAAATTAGCTCCTTCAAAATATCAATGATATTACTAGCTATGATAGAGCATCGCTGCCTATGTCCTTATATGCCCTATATTGCTTATATGCCCTTTTAATACCTGCATGCATATAGTTTTTTCCTTTAATTGAAACTCCCTCTAAACGTTCCCGAGAAGTTTCAACTTAATACCATTAGTGTCGTTACTAACAGTAACCGTAAAAGCAGCATTAAATGTATACACACAGTGTCTTCTGGCTCGTCCAAAATCCACAACCTATGAAAGTGAAATTTTCAGAGAATATTTCTGTTGTACGGATGACAACCTGCCATCAATATGCAGGTTGTCAAAAGGGTATACAGCAATATCTTAGGAACAGTTTCGTGGGTGAAATTAAAAATGCTTTGCTGATGACATAGCGTTCCTTTCTCAACTAAAGGAGATTTACAGCAGTATATCACAAAGCTTTGCAAACACAGGCGGACAAGTTGGATTGGCAATCAGTGCCCTAAAAACAAAAGTCATGGCAGCAATGTCAATTCAATGCCGAGCCAGCCAGTGATGGTCAGTTCTGAAGAGTAAGAGGAAGTTGCCGAGATGAAGTATCATGGAAGCCTCAAAAACTCCGATGGGAAATTTCCCCGTCCCCCTTGGATAACTCTCTCTGTGGAAGATTCCACCCGAAAAAATTCCCCACCTGAATATTTTCCTCAAATGGAAAAATCCCCAGATGGAAAATTAAGCAGCCACAGAGAGAGAGAGTATAAAATAGATACCTTCAAATGTTGGTCAGATCCCGCAAAATAACAAAAGCACTAGATATCAAAAAGACTTTTAAGAAAGAGGCTGGTTGGTCTCTCATCACTTTGTACCTATAAAAAGAAGGACTAAAGCTCTCAATTTCTGATTGAGTAAACATCCTTTCAAGTTTCTATGACCAAGAAGGAGAGGTTGGGGATGAGGAAGTGGCAGCTGCTCTCCTATACGGAATAAATTCTCCTTGTTTTGGGTTTTAGTCAGGGGCGTCGTTTGAGGGTGGCAAGAGGGGGCAGTTGCCCCCCCCCCAATAATGTGGAGAAAAAATATTATACATCCCATGCCTTTTGACTATCCAGATATGGACCCTTCTCCCCCCCCCCAATAAAAAATACTGGAGATTCGCCCCTGGTTTTAATGTAAATATACTTTCATAATAACATAACTCCGCTGAGACTTTTCTGGGGAGATTTTTCTCTGGGGGTAATTTTCCATGAGGAGATTTATTTGCGTGAAGGAACTTCCCAGGGAGAATATTCCGCGAGGGGTACATTTCTAGGGGGAAAACCCAAGACTTCATTTTGGGTAGCCACTGATCTAGTAAGATTAAAAAAAATATCTATGCGTGAAAAAAGAACGATGCCTAAAGAAACGGCTTCACTGTGCATATATAGTGAAACTGCAAGAGATGATAGGAGCAATAGAAACAAATATAAAACAACTGCATGCTTCAAGTTCAATTCAGAGGATAATCAGTCAGAACCAAGCTGTCTCCAAATATCTATTTGTGAAGAGTATGTGCTAAAATGGTAAGATTTACGTAAGTAGTGCCAGATATGTCAATAAAGTTCAATCACTGAGTAGTTAAAAATTAGGTTATTTTGACTAAAATAATCACTGATGATGCAATAGAAATTCGTCAAAACAAAATATTGAAAGATTGTTCAGCCAAGGAAATTTTCAGAGACAGATTAACTATTTCAGATATTGAAGGTTCTTATATCTGAGCTATGCTATGTTCTGAAATTTGAAGGAATAAGTCACAAGGTATTGCAAAAGTCAAAAGGCAAGGGAATAATATGTCTTAGTCAAGACTCCATTGATGACACAAATGGCAAATCGAGATATAAAATCAAATTTAATAATTGCAAAGAAGTTTAAATGGGTCAGGTGAGAAAAAAAAATATATATTTAATCTTAAACAGCTTTAGCCCTAACTTACATAGCGGTATCTTTTATTCTGCAAAATTGTAGTTCCAAGTTAAACTGGTTTTTGCAATGTCCACTGAAAAGTCCTAAATTTGCCTCTCCTCATTTATCTCTGTAGATCATATGGACAGATTTCATTCAAAGACGATCCTCCTTGTGCAACGTACTTATCTAGGCATCAAGAAGCATCACTTTCCATCGTCCTCGTCGTTGAATGGCAGATGCCCCAAGAGATCCGGGGGAGATCACCATCACTCGTTCATAATATGCGGTCCAGATACCACCATGTATTATTTAGAATCTTCTGACCTTCTTACAATTGTCTGAATACCAAGGATGAACTGATGCTGTAATTTTCAGGACTTTCTAATGAATAGCAAAACAAAAAGTTTAAGAGCCAAGCATTTTCTAGACATGAAGATTTAAATTAGTAAACTAAAAAACTAACCTGGCCAATAACGATCCAAGAGAAAATATTCCAAAAAAAGTACTTACGTTCTTCAGTTTCGTCTGGTCCGAATCTTTGATGTCGAAACCGATAAACTTCACATAGTGTTCACAGTTGCATGATGCAATGTTGTAGTTTCTGAATTCTAAATTGAAAAAGGGAAAACCCTATTCAACGTTATCGTAGTATTATTTTATTTTATGAGAAGGACACTGGAACTTAGAGTAAAATTAAGCAGCACGAAAATAATAAATATAACACCAACATTAACTTCAACTTGCTTCAACAAATTACAAGTGCTTGATGTAGGACATTTGCATGACTACCAGTTAGGAATTTTCGCATACCAGTGTTGGAACGCTGTAAGTCCTGATAATTTTTGTGACTATTTAAGTGACAATAGGTCACTACAAAATTCTCTATTAGATTTTCAGGGCTCCATGTATGGAACTCCATTGCAGAGAGCGTTTGGGTGGCTGAGCACCTTGGTTTATTTAAAAATAATTTGAAAAAATATTAATTAGGAAAAGGTTTGTATTTTTTATATTTTTGTTTATTATTAATATTATTGTTCCTATTATTATGGTCAAATGGTTGATGAGAGATTGGTTATAATTTTTATTTTGGTTATGTAATTTACTTATTTTTATTTATTTGATTTAGTTTTATTATTATTTTTTTTTTGTTTAGCTAATTAGTTATTTTTTTTTCATTTAAGTAGCCACACCGTCGCAAGTGCTTTTTTGTATCTTTTTTTGGGCGGTTATTAGTAATATAGTTGTTATGTTTTTGTTTGTAAATAAAAAATTGAATTGAATTAATAATAACATAAATTTCAAACATTCATTTAGAAGCAAAAGTAATTTTTGCTTACCAGCCATATAATATAGTATTGGGGAAATTATTGACTTACTAACTAAAACAAAAAAAAGTAAAAAAAACCTAAGCCTTTATGTCAAACACCAATTAGTCAAATCTTCAAATTTAAAATCAGTTCCGATGGCAAAGGGTACTATGTTTTTTTTTTAATGGTAAAAAGTTCTTGATTGCCTCACGTCATATTTATTTTAAAGGAGATAAACGAAAAGAGCTGCTGCTGATGACTTAGGGAAGAAAGTTAGGAATATTAGCTAAAAAGCTTTATGTTTAATAGAGGCAAAAGGGCTTGCATAAGAATTATATGATTCATAGACCATACGAAAACAAGAGGAATGTAAAGAAAGTTGAGAAAGCATTAAAGTATGAACTAAGGACGAGTGAAGTGGAGGCCAGAGATAAAATTGCCGAACATCTGGAAGATGCAGCTAAACGGCATAATAGTAAAATATTGTACTGGCATGTTGATAAATTGAGAAGGGGTAGTGCATCCAGACGAGTAATATCCAGACTTGTTCCAGTTAAAGAAAGGAACAGGGCCGTAATTAGTGATAAGGAAAAGGTTAAAGAGAAATGGAAAGAACATTTTGAGAATGTGCTAAACCAATATAAAGTTGCAGGAAAACATATAGAGGAAAAAGAAAAAGTCTATGATGCCTTGGATGTGAAGAAATTTTTGTCTTGGGAGAAAGAATTAGCAACGGTACTAAGAGGATTAAAAAAACATAAGACCCCAGGTGCTAACAGTTTGGTAACTAAGTTTCTTAAATAAAGTGGCACTGAGGTTAGTAATTAGTTATTGAAGATTAAGAATATGACTAGATGAAAGTGTGAGCAAAATGAACGAACTTTTAGAGATTTTTGCGAGTTTGAGGTGCTAGAATACGTTTTAAAATTCAGGTTAAGAAGATAAGTCGCTAAGGCTAGGAATAAATGAAGATGAAAAGTCAACCTTGGGTAACAAAGAAACTGATCTGGCGGAAAGCTTCACTTACCTTGGTAGTATTATTAGTTAAGATGGCGAGAGGAGTGATGATATGAAAAATAGAATACCCAAAGCTCAGAGTGTTTATTTACCCTTGAAAAAAGTTTGGGAAATAGGAAGATAAGACTGTAGACCAAGATTGGAACATCGGAAGCTATAATGATGACAGTCTCAAATATGGTTCTGAGGCATGGCACTCCGAAAGGCAGATGAGGATTTGCTGTATGTTTTCTAGAGAAATTACCTACGGATTGGTTTGGGTGCCTGGCTGACTGACCATATTTTAAACAGTAGGATATACGAAAAGTGTAGTTCAATCCCACTTTCTATAGCTATAATGAGAGAAAGATATAGATTGCTAGGGCAAGCTCTGCAGATGCAGGATGCCAGATCCCCAAAGATTGTCCTTTTTGGCCAACCGTCTTGGGCAAAGTGGATGGCAGGTCGTCTATAGCTGGGATAGGAGGATATCATAGAGATAGATTTAGGGGAATAATACCATTAGTGTCGTTACAGTAACTGTAAAAAGTTTTTTATATAAATATTTTTTTTTGCTACTCCTTTTTACATAGAGTAGCAAGATCTGAGGTAATGATTGTATACATCACTCTTTTATACTCCAAGATGAATTGCAGCAATTGCACCTAAATTAAAATAAGAACTATACTAGGAACGTATTTTCATGATATATTTGGTTTCAAAAACAGGTGAGAAGGCATGTTCAATTTTTTTTCTATTGAAAGCAAGCAAAGCCCAACTTTGAAAAACAGTCCAAAATAGGCTAATAGTGAAAAATATTACTACAGAAATATACATATTGGAAAGAACAAAACTTAGGGACTATCTAAACACACCACTCTAGTATGGGATGTACAAGTAACATTTGGTGCTTAGCTAAAACTACAAATTTAGTTTCAAATTGTCATTTCTAGCCAATCAAGACAGCTTATGTGGGCAAAACTTTCAAAATTGTAATCCCTACTTTTACTGTCACGAGATATTGGATGAGATAAGCGAAACAATTGCCTTAGTGTGCTTCACTATTATGTCTGGTGTTGCCTATTTGCCTAAAATGAAAAAAAAACAATTAATGAGAAAACAAAAATTAAATGAACAAGGTGTTGAGGAGGGGGCAATCCTCTTCATATATGTAATAATTTATGTTCGTTTTAAGTTTCAATGTTGCTCCTTACTTTCAATTGAAAAAAAAAATAGTTTTTAATTTAATTTTTGATTGTTTTTAAATAATGCCAGGAAATCTAGTCCCATCTCAGTGGAGAAATCTCCCTCCCTAAAATAATGAGTAAGACTAAACTTAATGAAATTTATATATTTGTAATCAGCATGATAAGCAAATTCTTTTGATATATCTATTGGTATCAAAATTTCGTTTTTTAGAGTTTTGGTTAGTAGTGAGCTGGGTCACTCTTTACTTACAGTTTGTTACCATGCAATGTTTGATTGGCTATTTCTCCATAGTGATTAAATACTCTGGGAAGCAGTGTCGCAATTTCCTATGAGACAAAGGGGGGGGGGGCAACTGTCCATCCTGGACATCAGTTTGACCCCCCCCCCCCCCGAATCCAGTTTACCCCCCCCCCCAGCTGAAATTTAGTTTCTTCCAAAATCTTGTCAAAACTAAGATAAAAATGCATAATTCAATCATCAACAGAAATATATATTTTTTCAGTATATATTTATCTTTATAGTTCTATAAAGTAATTTTATAGTACTTTCATAGCAATAAAAAGCTTGGAACATTTACAAAAAAAGCTCTGGTCTCACAGACTCAAAAAGTGCATTATTATAACCAAGAATTTTTCTTCTTGATAAAGATTAATTCTGTCAGTCATTTTTCCGGGTCCTCATATTAGCACAAAATCGATGATATTTCAAAACTAGCGATGCCTGTGGTAACATAAACCAAAAATTATTTTCTAAGCATTTAAAGAAATGCAGCAGAAGTGTGTTAAACTATCAAGAACTGTGTGTGTGTGTTCACCAGCATTGAGTTTACCTGGAACCAACCTCTTCAGACTCAAATGTCTTTGTCAACATATCTTCAGGTGTGTTTCCAGAACAAATTATCAAAAGGCAATGAAACGATTCTATCCTCATTATAGAAGCTCTATGTGAAGGACAGGTCATCTCCTCCCTTCATTGACACCTCTGTGTTGAACATGCAAAAAAAAATTGATTAAATTGAAAAAAGGCTAAAAAACTAAACTGCTGATTTGGCTATATTATATTTTTTTGCCAATTTAGTGAATCCAGAATCCAGCAATTTTTCAAGAATCCAGTGATTTGTCTTCCCAAATATTTTGAGGAAAAAAAAATAATAAAAAGCCAAAACTTCAAGTCTTACAAGACTTATACAAAGGGAAAACCCAATCTTACTTTTGCTAAGTTCTGTTTGTTTTCCTGAAATTCTTTGTGAAGGTCAATTTTGTTTGTCTTAATTTTGATCTAAATATTTGTTTTTGATATGTTGAAAAACAATTAATATTAGCTTTCTTTCTCAAACTTTCTGTTAAAAAAAAGAAGCAGCATCAAAGTGTAATTTCAATGTTGTGTGTCACTTAAAGACAGCGTTATCAAGACATACATGTTAGTGGTAAGTTAAAATAAGCCCTTAACAAGCTTTCTTAAAACATTTAATTGCCTTGTTAGGCCTGAATGTAATTTGTTTATCATAGAAGAACTTTTATCCCTTGCATAGTTGACATTTTCAACCACTGAATCTCTGCTGCCTCCCCCCCCCCCCCCCTCACTCACTCTTTACATCATAGTTATTAATTTTAATGCCCATTTTGCAAATTTGGGGGTTTTATATTTATGTTTGTTAGTCACCAACTAACTTATGTTTTTGTTTTAATTCTACTTTGTCCCCTTGTAAATTTTACGAGTTTTTTTTGTTTTGTTTTTTTTTTTGGGGGGGGGGGCATTTTTGCTGACTTGACATTGGCCTTCTAATTTTATGAGTTTACTTTGTACTTTGTTTTTAACGTTTTTACGTATTTGACATTGACCCTTTTATAATTTTCTGTTGTTGTTTGATTGTTTGTTTTTGTTGTTCTTTTTTCACTGTATTTGATGCTAAAGTGCAAATTCGGCCCTTTTGGGCTTGTGATAGCCATTTTTCAGCAATAAATCTTATCTTATCTTATCCGGCTAATAATTGGAACTTTTACTTGTAAATTACTGCAATCCCCCATTCTAAGTTTATAAATGGTTACCCTCTGGCAGAGAAGCTTTAATAAGCTCATTCAACGTTTTTGTTTGCACTCTGATATGCTTGTGCATGTTTAATATAACTTAAACACTTAAATTTCAACTTAAACACTTCTAAAAAAGAGGGATGTCAATTGTAAATTGCTGACCTGCAATACTGAATTAACATAACAAGTGTTTCCAAGGTTAAGAAATCCAGAAACTGGTCTGTCACAGTTAATTGTGTAAGTTAATTTGAATAAAAAATCAAGTTATTTCTAGCTCAAAGATTTTCTTATTAACTTCTTATTTCTAGGGTATATATTTGCACATTAGGGTGGGGGTGGGGTAAAGTTTAAACTTACCTCTCATTTACACCAGAAATAAAATTAACCCTCACCCCCCCCCCCTAATGTGCAAAATATACCCTGAATTGGTATATATATGGGTGGGGGGTAAAATTCATTTCTGAAAAAAAATGATTATTATATTTGGAAGAGCATACAAAAAGGCATCATCTGGTATGTTTACTTTATTTGTAGGCTAAGTCAATAATATGAACTGCCAAAAATTTACCCTTGAGACTACCTAACATCAAAGTTCAGCTATCTCTGACCACTCATTTGTGTCAGCAAGCCAGGCTACTAAGTTCTTAATCCTCTAGGCCGTTATGAAGTAAGAATTCTTTTCTTGATGTTTTGTTGTCAAAAGCCACTACATTAAAACTTATACCCAAACCATACTTTTCAGTAATATTAATTTTTGTTTAAAAAAAACAGTAAGCCATAGGCTTGCCTTGTTACATGGCCTATAGACAGTAAAAAAGAATTGATCCTTAGGTAGGCTGTACAAAAATAACACATAAACCCCTGAGGCTGAATATATTACAAAGATTAACAAATACATCAGAATCTACAAATAGTTCATGTAAAATTCATTTCTGACAAAAATGATTATTATGATTTACTGTCTAAGGAACCAGACACAAAATATACAATGTTACAAATACAAATATACAAGAATACAAAAACAAACTGCATAAAATATGATGGTAAATATTTTGTTGTTCATGTTATTGACTTTCAAATAAAGTGAACGTACCATGTGATGCCTTTTTATATGCTCTTTCAAAATATAATAATCACTTTTGCTGCATATGAATTTCATCCCCACCCCTACATATACCAATTAAGGGCATATATTGGCACATTATAAGGGGGAGGGGGTCAGGTCAAGTTTAAATTTACCTCTCATTTATATCAGAAATATATGGTAGCATTCTACTTTAGCTACTTGTGGCTATCTTGGAAAGGGGTTAGGTTAGGAAAATGAAACTTTCAGGAATGGGTCTACAGGCTAAAGTATGTCCTGGGAAGGTATTTTAAAGTACTTACCTCCACTCCTTCTCCCTCTAGAGGGTCCTGACCTTTAAAAACCTGTGTTATAAAAGTGAAACGTTGCAAAATAGATCTTCTACTTAAATAAAGTGCAACAAAATTGTTTTAAACTTCACAACTTTGCTAAATCCCAATTTGTAAGGTTTTAAAGATATGCCAATACTACTACTAATAACTCAGCACAGCACCAAGCCACCTGAAGCCTACACAGCTAGGGAGTGGACTGCACAAGCAGTCCTGGATTCTGTTTTTGAGCCATCCACAAAAATTGGGAGGTGGTGGATATATCTCTGAGACTCAAATTCATGGAATAATGATTTTACATAGGCAAGGGAAAGGTCTGCTTTAATAGCTGGCGCAAACAAAAGGTTCACTTCTGGGTAGTGGTTAGCCCAGGAAGGTATCCAGGGGTATATTTGAAATAAAGAAGATGAAGGCATGAGGTAGGTCATTTGGGTGGTTGCAAATTCCCATGCAAGGCCCCTAAAAGCTCCTGGGTTTCTTAGCCAGTCATGTAATCTATGGGAACTGTTACCTTCAATTTTTATAAAGTAGGCCTAGTGGGCAAGTAGGATGTCTCTACGCATCGCATTCTTCTATTAACCGGACTCTTTTATCTAGTATATGGAATATCAAACTTGAGATGTGACAGTTACCAGGACCTTAAGCGAGGATGGTATATGACTGTGTAAGTTTGCACTTGACCAATTTAATGAATTAGTTTTCATTCTAGGTGTCCTTGGTACTTGTTGTTGTTGTTGTTGTTTGGGGTTTGACATGTTTCAACCAATCGGTCATATGCGTTCGTATCACTCAATTATTCTGTGCCTTCTATAATCACTAGCTTGCTTGGGTGTCACATTAGTCAATATTCATTGAGCCATGTCAGGTATCACTTATTGTGCTATTGGTAGGGGGTCATTCACATGTAGCAAATGCCTGCGTTGAAAAACAAGAATCAGAGTAATTCAGCACTGCTTTGTCATAAAACAATTAAAATACAATTGCAACACAATTAAATAAATAATGCCAATATACAACACTCCTGTCAGATGCGTCAACTAAAAAAAAAAAAAAAAAAAAAAAAAAAAAAAAAAAAAAAAAAAAAAACTTAAAGGGAATGAACCAAACCAGTAGTCTTAACAAATCTACCTAAAAGGTTTGTGCTTAGTTTTCTAGCCCAAGGAGGAGACGTGTAATGTCCCAGAACAGAGCGCATTGTGAATGCTTTAAATGCCCTCTCACAGCAATTCCTTAGTATTTCCCTCTCCTTTTCATATTTTCTACAGTTGAAGATGATGTGACATATGTCTTTGTACACTCCACATGTGTCGCAGTTGGGGGAAGGGGTCATTTTCCAATGGAAGAGTGTTGATTTAGTCCTTGCATGGCCACATCTAAGACAAAAGAGACAAGTTGAAAGGATGCGAGATGAGAGGTACATTTCTTTTGATGGTTGCCTGTAATTATACAAATCCAGGAGCTGGGTATGGAAAGAACGGAGCCAAGCCTCTTCTCCTCCAAAATTTTGAACTGATTGAAGACAGGAATTCAGGTCCAGTAATACGGGTTTGAGTGATCAGACCCAGATGGGAGGCTTGTTTTGCAGCCTAGTCTGCTAATTCATTTCCCTTTATACCACAGTGTGCTGGGACCCATATAATAGGACTGGTATACCCTTTCTTGCAAGTTGTGTAGTCAGATTTTCAATCTCCATGGCAACATTTCTTGCTTGGTGTTGCTGGTGTGAAAGGTAGTCCAGAGCTGACAGTGAATCAGTGCAGACAATATACTTCCGATTTTTGGTCTCTGTTTGGCTTGCTATGGCTTGAAGAGAAAACTTAAGTGCCATAAGTTCTGCAGAGAAAATTGTCAGGTAGGGGGGTAAACGGTTAGGACAGAGACAGGCCCTGGGAGGGTATAACTACTGTGCAGCTGCATTTTGTTTCTGTCTTAGAGCCATCTGTGTAAACTTGGATGTAGTCCTGGTATTCTGCCAACTTTCCCAGGAATATGATTTTCATCACAGCTTGGGGGAGGTCCTCCTTTTTTTCAATGATGATCTTAGGAATAACCAATTCCCCAATTCCTTTGGAGGCGCTGGGAGAATCATCATCCAAATTAACAGTCAGCCTACATTCTCTATGAACTCTTCCATGCCAGGAAGGCAAAGGAATCTCTGAAAAGAGGGCATCTCTGTTGGTTGTAGTGGACATCAGGGTTGTGGTGGCTAATGATTCCTTTGTAGATAATGTGGTTCTTGAGTCTTATCTTTTTTGCAAAATATCTTGCAAGAAGATATTTTCTTCTGGAGTGAAGGACTGGATCCCCACTTCACAGTACATAGCTGCAATAGGAATTGATTTTAGGCAGCCAAGGGCTCTTTGTAAGATTGCATGGAGGGTAGTGTCAAGTTTCTTGAGGAGACATTTTCTTAGCAGATCCATAGTCTATCTTGGATATCACCACTGACTTGACAATAGTTGAAGCAAAGACTGTGGGGGCTCCTCTTCTTCAAGACAGAGAGCATTAATGAAGTTTTGTCTTTGTTTGAGACTGCCAATCAGCTCATCCAGATGGGGTTTCCATGTCAGTTTTTGGTCAAACACAATTCCCAGAAAGCGTGCATGTTCTGCAACCACAATCCCATGTCCATTCAGTTTCACCAGTGGTTTGAAAGCATCCAGGTTATGCAATTTGTGGAAAAACACACTAACTGACTTATGGCTTGAGAAGACCATATTATTACTTTTTGCCCAAGTTGATAGCATATCTACAGCTTTTTGAGAGGCTGACTGTAAGCATGCAGGGTCTCTCCCCACAACTGCAACAGCAATATCATCAGCATACAGAAAGAGCTCTGCTCCAAGAACATTTTCCAGGCTTATATCATGACAATAAACTGAGAAGAGAAAGTGGACTTAGAACAGCCCTTGAGGGAGTCCAATATCAAAGGCTTTCCTCTTAAACTCTGAGAAGGAGCCCCCCAGGGAGGTCTGGACCTCCCTACCCATCAAACAAATTGGTGGATCCAATTTACCAGTAGGTCTGGTAAGCCCATTACAGATAGCTTTCTGATTAGTTGCCTCACATCTACTCTATCCAAATGCTGATTCCATGTCTAAAAATATCACTTGTACTGCTTTTCCTTTTTTGAAGCTTTTGTTTGATCAGATGCTCTAGTCTAACTAAGGCATCTGTGGTGCTCCTTCCAGGGAGAAATCCGAGCTGTTCATTTGGATGTGGTCTGATAATGGGGGTTAAAATTCTTTGTTTTATTACCCTCTCAATTAGTTTTGCAACAACAAGAGGTGAGTGATATGGGGCGGTATGAATCAACCAGCCTAGGGTCTTTTCCTGCCTTGAGAAGTGGGATCACTGTTGCCTTTATTCCATTCATATGGTATTGATGACTCTATGACAGATCTATTGAATAACTCTGTCAGTAGCTCAACAAATGTATCTGGCAAATTTTTCAACATTAAATTATGAATTCCATCAGGGCCAGTTGCACCAGGCTGGAGCTTTGAAATGGTGTCTTTAACTTCCTGAAAGCTGAAGTGAGAAAATGGTACAGTACCGTTTTTGAGACTGAGTTGATGGTGTGTGAGCTGTGATGGTGTATCTACTTTCAGAAACTTTTCTAGAAGAGATTAAGTTCCCATTGGTTGAAAATTCTGTAGTCCTTCCATCTGTATTTCTGCAGGGATGGGTGTTTCTTTTTTACCTGAAAAAACCTGAAAATTTCTCCATAGCTCTCGAAATGGGGTGTTGTGGCCAAATTTGTCTTCAATGAGCCTTCTCCATCCATCTTGTGTCTCAGTCTTTAGTGTCTTTTTGAATTCTGCTGTCTTTTGCTTGAAAGCTATTTTATTCTCAATTGAGGGTATCTAGAGAAGTTATTTTTTGCTTTTTTCTTTTCTAGGTAGGCTTTCTGGCACATATTGTTCCATCCAGGAGTGGAATTTTGTCTCTTGGGATGAGGTTGTTTGTAACCAAATATTCCTTTCTGAAGAAGCTATTATAGCTGAAGTAATCTTGTCGGATAATGATTCCACTGACTGGTCACTTGTCTTAATTTCTGAAGCCTTTTGGTTTAAGTTGTGTTTCCAGGAGTTCAGAGTTTGTCTTGGAATTTCCAGAATTTCACTGGTTGGAACCTTGACCTTACTGGGTTGATCTCTAGTGTTAATGATAGAACCTCATGGTCAGAATCAAAGTCACAGGGTTTCTGAATTTCTACACTATTTATAATATCTGATGATGTTAAAGTGAGGTCAATGGTTGAGTACTTGCCTGTCTGAGGGTTCAGCCATGTATTTAAGTCTTTGGGGGGTGACAAGGGACAACTTATTTATGGGTTCCAGGATGTAATCGGTTAAAGGGGTTGCAATTGGATCTTCTGGTGATACAGTATCCCACATTTTGTGGTGCAGGTTAAAGTCACCACTAATTATTTTCACAGGGCCACATGCATTCACAATCAGTTTGAATTGATTCAGGGAGAATTTATTTGTCTTTGGGGCATAACAGTTAGCAATACTAATCCACTTGTTACTTCCCAGTAGTTTTATGTCAATTATGCCTACCTCCATTTCCCCTTGTGGACTGGGGTCATGTATTCTAAAAGCTAGGTCATTTTTCACAAAGTGACAGTAGGCCACCACCTGTTTTGTGGACTCTGTCCCAACAGGCAATATTGTACCCCTTGAAATCATGGACAATATTCTCCTGTTTTAAGAAAGTTTCTTGAAGTAGGAAAATATCAGGAGCATGCCTGACTAAAATATTTTGGAGTTCTTTTCTTTTGGCTGGTTGAATCCCTGGATATTTAGTTGGAACACTGAAAGGGAGCTAGTCATTTGTGTTCGTGAGGGAGCTAACCTGGGTCTTTGTAGCTTATTACTACTACCTTCTGGGCTAGGTGTAGCCTCTTTTCCTTTACAGTTTTCTTTCAGGGGCCCTTGGGCTGCTGATTTGGGGAGGGTTGTTACTGGTTGTAGGGCTTGATTCAACTCTGTTTAGGTTTTCAGCAATGTTGGACAGGCTAAGGACTGCATTTTGAAGATTAGCTGGCATCATCTGAGATACTAGTTTGCAAAGTGATGTTATTGTCTCAGCCAGATAAGAGATCTGCTTTGTAACACCTTCAAACATGGTCATATATTTCTTGTTCAGGTCCTCAACAGGAGGTGGTTAGGTGTCAAAGGAGGGAAGGAGTCTTTATGGGCCATAGGGACATTTTTAGTTTGTGTTGGAAGTCCCTTCTTCAGGACCTCGGCAGCAGTCCTCATGGGGACATTATTAGTGAAGGAATAGGTTACAATTGCTTTCTTCTCCATGAATACTGGGCATTCTCTAGCATTAGCAGCATGGTTACCACTGCAGTTAGGGCACTTGAGTACCTGATCTTGCTTAATTGTTTTAAATTGGGGCATTCATTATGAGAGTGTTGTCCACTACATAGTAGGCATCTTCTGCCTCTGCGGCAATTTGAAGCCATGTGGCCAAAACCTTGGCAATTGAAACACTGTATTGCCTGGGGGATAAACTGCTTAACTGTATACCTTGCACCCAAACAGAGACTTTCAGAGGGAACTGAACATCCTGATTGAAGGTGCAAACCAGGGGGATAACTGAAGGCTGGGTTTTTAAAGGCCAATGTCACATGTTCTATTCCATTATCAACTTGGATCTCCTTGACAAAGTCATCCAGATGAGTGACCTCTTCAGATGGGATAAATACAATTCCTTTTCTATTTCTTACCAAAGCAGGGTTGGAACTAGGACCAAGCACAAACTTTACTTTACAACCATTTACTGCTATATCTGAAATTGAAAGTATAGCCGTAGCTACTGATTGGTTTGCAGCTATTATTATATGGAGCCATCTGGTCCAAGTCTTTCTAACATTGAACCATAATGGCCCCTGCACTCATGATTATGAAGATGTTCAAAAAGTTTTTTTTGCAATAACTGTTCTACTACCCAATGTCAACAACCTAGTGGTTTCATTTGGACCTTCAACACCTAAAGCCAAAATCCTAACACTAGAATTATTTGGGTCAGGAGTGTCAGGACTAGGCCTACTCCTAATTGTCCTGTCATTCATCCCCCCCAAAAAAAACCCAATGGTTAAAAATAATCAGGTAAAACAACAATATAAAATCACAAAAGAAGTAAAATGTCAAATAAATAAAACAAAAATGCTACAAGCAGAGGGAGGAGCCCTCAGTCAAAAATAAAATAGGCAAGCAATATAATTCAAAAGCAGGCACAACACTAATTTTAAAAGCAGGGTAAAAATAGGTTGCTAAGCACTCTCAGCACTTTGATAGTTGCAGTATGCAGGAATCTGGGAAAATTTGCACAAAGCACAATAACAGTCAAAGCAAGCCAAAGGCCAAAATGCACAACAAAACGAGTATACAGGCGTCAGGGACCCCAAGGGCAGAGTCCCTTGTGATTTAATCAACAAACCGTGGCACAGAGCTATCCCTACTTGGGAAATAGCAATTTTGAATATTTTTGGTTTATTTTCAATTTTAATTCGTCTTTTCTTCCCCATCCCTTGGTACCAGGGTTGCCACTCGGCCGGTTTTTTTGGTGCCACTTTGGGTGGCAAAATAGTGTCAATTTTGTATAAACAGTGTCATTTTCCAAAAATTGGCCGCTCGCGACGCTTCGTGTCGCTCGCGCTCATATCAACAAGCTTTTTGTATTGAAAATATTGGCCAATCCGCTTGGGACCATCCCCGCGTGGTTTCCCGCATCTTTAAATTCTCCAACATGAAATGTCGGATCTAATGCCATCTATCAACTATAAAAAAGAAATTTTGATTTTACTTAGTCGGTTCTGATTTCCGGCTTTGTGCAGCACTTCCAATCTTGTCAACTTTGAAGCCCCCTCTTAAAAACCCGCTAAAACACAAATGGTGCTTACTGTATAAAATGGAAACTCGTCCCACAGAGTACTTTCTTCTCTTTTTTCTGAGCAGTCATTATTCTTAGCGTGAAAAAGGAACGGAAAAAGAAAAGAGGAAAAACCTTCAGTTTTTTTTTCTTTTGAGAAAACGGAAAAAAAGGACAACAATCCTCGTCTGCATTTAGAGTTTTTCATCCAGTTTTTTCCATAAAATGGACTATCTGGATTATTACAGTGCATTCAGGCGCTTGAAACTTTCTTTTCTCCGAAAATGCTGAAGAGAATGCCACGAACATAGATCGTAGCTATTGACTCTAACTCTTTCAAATAATTTATTTGGCAAAAACTAGTGAAAAAACAATAAGACAGCTATATCATCTAATCTGTTTATCATAACCTGAATAGAATAGGTTTCACGAGAACTCTCGCCACTCCCAGTAAATTTTTCTTTAAGATGTCTCCAGGGACTAGGGCATAGGAACAGTCAACTAGCATTTTAAGTATCAATATGAAAGCACCTTTATAATAAAACACGAGCATTTAGAATATCAGCGTGAAAGCACATTTACAATCAAATATTAGTGGGAATAAAATAACTAAAATGAGGAAGTGCGTCCAAATTCAATTTATGTAATGATGTAACATAAATTTAAGTAAGAAAAAAAGTGAAATTAGATTGTGATTTTGCTAATGATTGCATAGGATTAAAGATAATGGAAGTTTTGGTATCAATTTATTTTTAGAATAATGGTTATGTATGAATATTCATTTGTCCATTGCCAAGAGTTCAAAAAAAAAAATATGAAAAGTATGAACGGAAATGTTAGAGCGCATTTTTGCGTCACTGGCCCAGTCACTGAAGAGGTCACTAGATATTCTTGCGGGACACCAGTGAGCTCAGTGGATCTTTTTTGCGTTGCTGAGTCGTTGTGTAATGTCACCAGTGAGCTTTTCAGTCACTGGGCTTCAAGAGCTACAGTCACGGAAATCGATGAAAAGATGCGCAAAGTTATGCAGTCGCTGGCCTAGTGACTGGTTAACATAGTAACAGCTATCAACATAGTGGCGCAAAAATACACTCTTAGCTTTTCTTGCTCTTTTCTTCTTTGAATTGTAGTCAAACCTCAACTAATAAAACATAAAAATTGAATTCGGACCCACTCAAGAATTGCAAACTGCTTGACTGACTTATCGTCTATGAGCCTACAAATTATTGCAACAACAGAAAATAGTTGAACTAAACAACTGAAAACAACTGAAGGGTTCCCCACCACATTGCAGTTTAATGTCTATCTCTGTCCTTTTCATTGCCAAGTATTTCGTACCGAAGATCACTGGATGATCTTCGCTTATCAGTGATAAGAATAAGAACATAAAAATTTCTCACACACAGATAAAGAGAAACACGTTTGTGATTTTCACCGCACAGAAAGATTCTTGCATTCAATAATTGCCGAGCGCGGAGTTAAGATAAGAATCTTACTGACAGAAAAAGGATATCGATGCATATCTACATTGACAGTTTTCCTTCCGGTTTTTTGTCTGAATTTTTTTTTTTTTTTTTGTAAAATAGTGCTACTTAGCAAAAAAAAGTGGCACTTTTGCTAAAAAATGTCCTAATAGTGTCAGGTGTCCCAAAAAGTGCCATTTTTAAAAAAAAGTGTCAAAAGTGACACTAAAGTATCACCGGTGGCAACCCTGCTTGGTACTTTAAGCGAGAGGATGGTAGTTTGCTTCTTCTTCCCAGTGCATTCTCCAAGTATCTGCGTTTTCGTGTATCGATCCGTTATGCGGCTCTTTCTATATCACTGGCAAGATTAGACCAGTAGGCTTTTTTTGTCAGCTCTTCCCGATTTGTGACATTCCTGTCGTAGCACTTTGTATGTGGGGGACTTCTTGTTGGTCATTTCTTTTTTCTTGGCAGATTTTGAGTGTCTTTTCTGATATCCATTTCTTGGTTTTACGCTTGACAAACCCAAGTATGTTTGAGGCAGTTTCATTGATGTGGTCCTTGAGTTTGCTCCATTTCTTCTCAATCTTTATCTTGGGGCACTGATCAGTCGGGGTTGCCTCCTCGGTGTCATCTTGAAGGACAGCGGAGTGGTTTGAGATTTCAAGGACAAATGCTCCTCGGTACTCATCTACTTTCAGCTTCGACACTGTCTATTTTCTGGTTCGGCATAGTAGTCTTCCTTGAGCTAAGTCTGTAATTTAGCCTTGTCTTCAGCAAGAAGTGGCCAGATCCATTTTGTGATTCCGTGTCAGCACCTCTGCGCACTCTCAAGTCCAACACCATGGATTTCCATCATCGGGACACAAGGAGATAATCTATTTGGGCCTTTACTCTTCCATTACGAGATTCCTGTGTATACGTATGACACGGCTTGTGCCTAAACCAGGTGTTAGCCACAGCAAGATTGTTCTGCATTGCAAGCAGCAGAAGCCTGTTTCCATTTGTGCACCGGTCTCCGAGGCCGTGCTTGCCGATCGCCTGTTCCAAGTTATTCAGCTTTCCGCCGATTCTGGCATTGAAGTCGCTTCCAATTAAGAGGATATCTTTCCGGGAAATCTTATCAATGACTGTCTGCAGGTCACTGAAAAACTGATCTTTTTGCTGTTCAGTGGCATCTCTTATTGGGGCATAAACGCTAAGGATAGTCAGATTGTTCGTGCGACCTTTAATTCTTGCCCGTACGATTCTCTCAGACACAGGCTCATATTCGATGAGCCCAGTGATTGCTTTGGGGGACAATAGGATACCTACTCCTGCTCGGCCAGATCCATCTAATGGTCCCGAGTTATAAAAAGAGACCACCTTCCCAACCGAGAATTCAAGGGTCAAGATGTTATGTCCATTTAGTCTCGTCTCAGAAACACACAGAATATCAAAGTTATAAAGATAATATTCATCAGCTACAAAAACTTGTGTCAATGAACATTTAATCGAGCACAGGTTCCAGCAGCCGATATTCAGGCCTTGTCTTCTTGATAGGACGGTAGCTAGCATACTTTTCGACGAGAACGCCATTCTCGTCGCATTGCATAATACCGGGGAAGTCGTAGCCAAACTTTTCATCATCATATTTGTCATCATCTTTGAGCGTTTCTTGGGGATAAGGTACATCACAAGGTACCCAGTCTTGCGGTCACCCAAAGCGTGTTGGCCATCACCTTGCTTGGCGTGGAGCTCAGTTATGTTTACACCCCTTCACCACTTTGAGGTGCGCTAGCGGACTTCCTATGCAGCCTTGGGACGGAGAGTCAAGCCTCATTGCCTGGATGCCCACCACCGCCGTGGAAATTTCCAGGCTTAGCTACCCCTTTGCTCTCACTTAGAATCAGCAATAGGCTTCAGAAGGCTTATAAATATCAGCCATATGCACACGTCACACGCCACAGGAATTTACGCGGATCGTGCCAGCAGGGAATGACCATTCACTTCTTCTTTCCAGCCTTCTCAGCGGCCTTGGTGACTTTGCCACCAGCAGTAGGTAGGTCCTTGAAGTTGACCGACTTGATGACAAACGTCAACCGTAAGGATAGAAGAAAGATGGATTCGGTAGTTCTAGCATACCACATTGGTTAAGACATTAGGTCCTATTCGGTTGATAAATGGTGCTTGCACAGGGCACAAAAACATCTAAGAAAAATCCCCAAGCCGTTACCAAAGCTTAAAAGTAAGCACAAATTTAAAAGAAAAGAAGAAAATAAAGACATTTGATTTGGAAAGATGTCCAAAAAGTGTCCTTCATTTCAAAAAGCTGCCTTTTTTTTGATCCAATAGTGTCCCGGTGTCCCTCAGAGTGAAAAAGTGTCCAAAAGCCACTAAAAGTGTCCATTTGGCATCCCAGTATTTGTTACAAACTAACCGGTCATTTTCTTATCTGATCTTCGCGATCCAAATTCTCGAGTGTGTATCTGATCTTCGCGATCCAAATTCTCGAGTGTTTCTCGTATAATACATAAGTACCCTATATTTCCATCATGTTTTGGTATATTTCTTACGATTAACCCAACTTCACTTCTTGAGTGTGTTTGGTATAACAAATAAGTACCGATTTCACTCCAGTTTTGGCCTGATATTTCAAAATCAAGGATTTACAGGACTAAATATGTCAATTTTGCTTTAGCTCACATTCTACATTACTCCAAGGGAGTCTTGGTGATATTTTAGGGGAAGTAAATCTAATCTCTAAAACAGAAACTTCTCATTATCAAGATCTATTGCTTACAGACAGAAGTGGTCTTAACCATTCTCTCAGGGGGGGGGGGGGGTCTACCAACATGTACAAAAGAGATATTCTGGTTCTCCCTTTCGAATCTCAATGAGTTTAATCATTGTTTGAATTTTTTTCAATTTTCAGCTTACTGTCCCCTCTATCAACGATTGTTCTTATGATTTTCAATTCACTCCCCCTCGTCTTCCGTGTAAATGCCTGCGGATGTGGGTGATCTTAAAAAAGGAATTTCTTGCGTGGTTAGAATCTCAATTGACAAAAACACATTTTACAAAGGACATTTTTTCACAGTAAATGCTGTGATGGATCAATATCAATTGGTATTGTCATAACATGTCATGAAAATAGGTCAATACATCAAAAATCAAAGAAACTTGGTATAACATTAAGGGTTACTAAAATTCAAATCTTATTTAGTTAATCTACATTTTGTAGAGTACACAACTTAAAATAACTTTATATAATCATATTCTTCTTTGATGGAAGGTTCAGATTTTCCTTTCGCAAGGAAATCCTTTCAACCTTATAAAAATCGAGTTGAAATATTTTCAACTCCAGAATCCTCTCGCCCTTTAAGGAAAATCTTAGAGGAATCCTTTCACCCTTAAGGATTTCGTCGAAATCCTACGTGTCTGAACCTAGCATTAAAGACGCTTGACAGATAAATATCTATGAAATTTCTATAAAATTAATAGAAGCCTCTAAAATCACGGACAAGATGCCGCAAGGACCTTCGAAGTCCTCCAAAGAACATGGTGCTTGGGAGGCTATCAAGACAGGAAACTCAAGCCCATCTCTGAAACCCAAACACAATTTAGGGCTGATTATGTAACCCAGTGTCGATTAAAAAAAATATTCATTGAAAATATTAGCTTTGGTCAATCTTTTCATTTTTTTGTTTAAGAATTAGTCGAACCGGACAAAATTGATTAACTATTAAGTTAAATAAAGCTCGATAACCCTAAAAAAAACATCTGCTAATACTGTTACTGACTGACAACTCACTCCAGCACCATTCTGCCTGAGACTAACACATATGTATGCACTCCTCTTCCAACGCCATCCGTTCAAAGCTTCCCTCTTTATCCACTGAGGTTTTAGCTTCCTTTGAATTTTCTCTTCTCCCTCCCCCGCTCTATTTGAAGGAGGCTTTGCAAAATCATACCCGTAGTGAGTTTAGTTTAACTTGCACTTTACTGAAAAGAAATGTCATTTTTGAACAGTTATCTTTGTTTCCTTCTTTTGAAAATATTCCTATCAAATCTATCGAAAATCAATTAACTAAAAAATTAAGTTTGAGAAAACTACCTACTTTTGACATAGCATAAAATACTAGCCTTCAGGGGGTTTTGAGGGGTAACATTACATTTGTTACTGATGATTACTGTTTGTATAAAATTGGACTTCATCCTTTGGTATAACTTTTGTTTGCTCTGGTTTTATTTTAAGTCATAAAATTTTTGTTTATTTCGCATAAAAAAAAACAATGGAGGCCAGTTTTTCACTCGGTTTTGCTGGTTATTTCGTTCTAAAATCTCGTGAATCCAGAATCACATGACTTCTGGTTAACAATGAAATTTGTAAAAATCTATACTTTAAATTTCTTTTTATCTTTATGACTTGTTATGAGTTTTTACTCCGTATAATAGTTTCTGTTTTTTGTTTGTTTAAAAAAAATTATATCGGTCTTAGCTTTTAGTTGGGAAATTTATACTATTGTTAATTTGATCATGAAAAATAAAATACTATACACTTAATCTACTGTGATATTATGATGTTAACCCCAAAGTAGGTAAAGGGTGCTTTTCACGTCGCGATCATAATTAACAATGCTTATATATTTTTAACGATATTCGTTCTACATCATCGAATTCTAAGAAGTTAGGTCCCGGCCATTAGAACTAGACCCCGGCGCCGCGCCTTTGAGGGAAGACCGGCGGCGGCGGGCCAAAAACAGCACGCCGCACCACGCCGGTTAGATGTCGGTGGCGCGCCGCCGGTAAGATGTCGGCGGCGCACCGCCGGCGTGATCAATGTTGACCGCAAACATTAATGTTTTCATCATTAGTCTTTCTCAAATCACAGCTTAAATTTACAACAGATTCGAGCCTATTCATGAGTTCAAAAATTCACAAGTCGCTGGCTGAAACTGGTCTTCTTCGTTATTCATCAACAGAAGTAGAAATGGGATAGAAACGAAATGGCTGTGGCGTTTTCAGAGCCCTTGCATAATACGAGTAGTTGAAGTATTTATTAGCTATGTATTCTTAACTTAAATAATTACCGAAATTAGTAGTTTTTTTCATCAAGCATTACTGCATACAAAACTTCAAATACCGTATCACAAAATTCGTCAGTTATCTGGGTAAAAACTTTGAATATAACTACTATGAACTTAGAAGCTTAATTTTTTCATAATGTCCTTCGCCTGTATCTGTTTTGTCATCTTTAAAACAGTTGAAATGGGCGATTTTGATATTGATTGGTTTTTTTTTTTTGCTCTTTTGGATTCTTAAAAAGACTTCTTGTGTTAAAAACTGGTTTTTAATTACAATTAAAAAAAAAATGCATTTGAAAGTTTTCTGGCTTCTTTATAGAATATATGTCATGTAGGCCATGGGCGTAGGCAGCATTAGGCAGCATATTGTCTAGGGGGGGACAGTCGATAGTGTGACGGAGTTTTTATCAACTGCTTTTTCCAAACCATCTGCATTTTCAGCCATATCTAATGTAAATTTGAAGGTCTAGGGGGGCAGCTGCCCCCTTTGCCCCCCTCCCTACGCCCATGATGTAGGCTAAGGCTGAACTGCTGCTTTTTTATTGCTTTTGGCAGCTCTTTTGGATATTATTCGTTTTTCTTTTGGGGATTCATTCCAAATTATAAATTGATAAATACCTAATATCAGTCAAATTATAAACTGCATCTAAAAGGAGTAAATTTATCAAATTGAAAAATACATGATGAACACTTCACATGAGAACACTTCAATTACAATGAAACAAAGAACACTTAACGGTTTATTCGGTATTCGGTATGAAGAAAAATCAAAATGAAAATCTCATCCGTTTTAAATGTAATTAAATGAAAAAATATGCAGGCTGAAGTACCTCCAGGAAGATGTTGAGATTTTCATCCTAGTTCGTCACTTTTAATCCAAGCAAAATGTTAGGACACTTAGTATCAGTTATTGAGTTAAAGCTTTGATTTCCAAATGCTCACAAAAATTACCAAATTTAAGAAAGTCGCAACAATAAGTCACCTGTGGTCAAAATACTCAAAGACTCCTCTTTGATTCCAACCCAGGCTCAAAGCTTCTGCTATGGTCATTTCCATGGAAATCTCTAAAGAGTTTCTTTTTAAAATAGCTTTCAAGCGTAGTTAGGGTTATTTAGCCTTTTTTGCTTTTCTTCAAAGCTTTGAAAAAAGTGTTATAATATTCCAAATGTTACATTTGTTATATTTGTGCATATTTTTGGTAATCATTTGTGGGGTGATCGTATTTTTAAACCGCTGTAGATACGTAAGAAAGTTGCAATATCTAGTACCCCTGAGGTCATAAGGCTGTCAAAGACTCCTCCTTGAACCTCCCGAATTGAAAGCTTTTATTATGACCTGGCCTTTTAATGTAACTTGGGCACTTGACCAAGGGCGCCACTGTCACTCGAGCGCAACGTTAGGTGGGGATGTCGATATCGCTTTCGTCACACCAATTCGTTTTAGTGTGAATCTGCCTGTTACTTATGAATGAATGTTTTCAAAGTAAATCTGTTTCATCAATAAAAAAAAAAAAACAGGTTGGATGCATATTTCCATGCAAGTGCAAACCATACAAGTGCTGTTCACGAAAATCTTGTTAATTTTGCCAACTTTTCAACTTTTCGGCATCCCTACTTTCAAAAAAAAAAAAAAAAAAAAAAAATCAATCAAGGTACTATCATTTAAATATAATAACTCCCTATGCCCCTTCCCCCCTCTGGATACTATCTTGATAGGATACCGTCTCTGCTTTATATAAAAAAAAATAATTATTTTATTGGCACCCCTGCTTTCAGAAAAAATCGAGGTATTATCATTTAAATATGATAGATTAATTCCCCCCCCTCTGGATACCACCTTGATAAAATGTCGTCTCTGCTTAAAATTAAAAAAAAAAATAATTTTTGGGATCCCTGCTTTCAATAAAAAAAATTCGAGATATTATCATTTAAATGTAATACCCCCTACCCCCCCCCCCCTCTGGATACCACCTTGATGGGATACCGTCTCGGTTTCATTAGAAAAATAAGTTACTAAATAATTAACTAGGTCACTATATGGTTCAAACAAACACGCAAAATAACGTTTAACAGCTTAGTGTTCCTTGAAAAAAATTGAGGGTATGAGTAAAGGGGTACAAAGACAACAACAAAAATGTCGAAATTATTCAGATATACCTCAAATTATTGGAACACTGAGTCATAGACTCGCCGTGGCATTCAATAAGATCCAAAGAATCTAATTAAAAGGGAGCACACAAAAAGCCAAATTAGGCCAGTAGCCTATGAGAAATCGCAAAATACCCAAGACAATGAACAAGTCTTAATGGGGGGCCCTGGGTCTATCAAAATATTTCAATGGTTTCCCAGGGAATTTAAAAAAGTTTAAAAAAAGGGGGGGGGGGGTAAAAAAGTTTCAGAAGGAAGATTGTATTTTCTATGAGGCGTTCAACAATTGAGTATTAAACGTTAAGAAAATCTTATCTAAAACCAGAAAAAAATCTGCAAAATTACAATTCAGCTGTAGAAAACAATCTGTCGGCTGTCAATTTCAAAATCCAACTGAAGGCTTAAGCTGTATAGTAGTGAATTCGTTCTATAATTCTATTCAACTTGAAAATAAATTCTTGACTGCGCGAACGATGTTAGAAATAGCGATTGGGAAAACTACATTCGAAATGATTTAAACTCATTTCATAAAGACGATACTGTTTTTTGTCAACATATGAAGAACTGTGTATATTGCAATATTTGCAATTGCATATTGCATCTGTCGGGTTTTATGCAAAGTAACAAAAGAGACGAAAAGTAATGAACAAGAGAGTAGTGAAGAATTATGGTATGCAAAGTAATATTTGGCAGGGAAAGTCACTGGTGATATATCGCTAGGGGTGGCACCGTGATTGCGTGATTTTCGGGGATTCGGGGAACCAAATTTTTTTTCGGGGTGACGCATAGATTTTCGGGGAAATACCCGAAAATTTGGGGATAGTGCAAGCCCTGCTTGATTTCTAATCAGGAAAATCAAAATACTAAACCACACGAGAAGGAAAAGCTCCGACTTTGCGGCTGACGCAATAAAGAATTGCCTTAAAATTAATTTAAAGTCGACTGAACGCTGCCGCCTCTGTCAGCAGCGGCATGCCTGAGGCGCACCGGCGGCGTTACGACACTTCGGCGGCGTTCGACCGGGCCTCTCGTCGGCGGCGTTCGGTCGATCCGCCGGCGCGGCGCCGGGGTCTAGTTAGAACATTTCTGTGCTGCATTTATAAAGTAGTTAATGATTATATTCATGAGTTCAACTAAAATTTGCGGAACAAAATAAGTCTCAGCCAAACAGAAAGTTGATAGAAATCTCTGTATAGAATATTTCAGTTAATACGCTCAAACCGTCTTGTTTAAACAAGTTTTATAATATAGTGACAATAAAAAAAAAAAAATACAAATATAAAATACATGTGTTTTTAAAAGCAAAATGTCTGTTGCTGAAATCCAAATGTCTGTTGCTGAAACTCTCCTCCGAAATTAACATGTGTTCCTAACTTCTACATGATTAATGAACCAAAATGTCTCACACCTTACCCTCCCCCTTCATGTACCCATGTTTTGTCGAAATTCTGGATAGAAGAGAGTAATCTTACTTAGCAACAGCTGAAGCTTCTAATCCTGGTAGTACTAATCCTGTATAGTGCTTTTTTTTAGCAAAAGAATGCTCGTCATTTTTCATTAAAATTGTCTTTTTTTTTGCAACATAATTGAAGACTAGCTCTGTTTTGAACTTTGGTTGAAATTTTTTGCGGGTCACACCTTTATTTCCTTCTTTTAAAAGTGTCACCATTCAGAAAGACGAAGATTATTTTTATAGAAATGACGTTTTTTTTACTCGTAGATAGAACCCCCCCCCCCCCCCACCCCCGCTTTCGTTCGAGAACCTTACAAAATGTAACAGAATAAAACTTTAAAAAACGGATTGAAAACTTATTTGTAGGAATTTTTGTTACGTTTTTACGAGTCAAACAAACTATCCGGGGGGGGGGGGGCTGATGGGGGGCGAGGAGACAAACTTTATTTCTTAATTTAAGAGTGTCGCCACTCAGAAAGACAGAAGGTTATTTTTATAGAAATGATGTTTTTTTACTCTTAGATAGAAACTCCCCTCCCCCCCCCCTCCCGCTCTCGTTAGAGAACCTTACAAAATGTTACAGAACAAACTTTAAAAAACACATCGAAAATTTATTTGTATGAATTTTTGTTAGGTTTTCACGAGTCAGACAAACTATTTGGGGGGGGGGATTTATTTCCTTCTTTTAAACATGTGACCATTCAGGAAGACTATTTTTATAGAAATGATATTTTTTGACTCGTAGATAGTCATTTCTCTTTCATCCGTAGTTAAACCAATTAAGAAACTTAAATCAGATAATGGTGATAGAGATGCTATATCTAGATTTCACCTTTTATTAGATTGGCCTCCCCTTATTGACCATATACACTTACTTTTCCAGATGTGTATTTGTACTTCTAGTGTACCGGAGAGTTTTTTGTGTGGTGCTGTTTCTTCAATTTTAAAGAGGGAAAATTCTCTTTAATTTGCTCTTCTTACCGACCTATTACTGTCTCTTGCACTTTTAGTTAAGTTCTGGAGCATGTATTACTACCTTTTGTGACTAATAACATGCTTGAGAGGGATAACCAGTTTGGATTTAAGCCCGAAGTAGGTTGTCAGCATGCACATCGTGTATTATCTTCTTTGCTCCTTGAGAATTCTTCTAAGGGAAAGAGCATATATCTCTGTGCTTTAGATCTATCAAAAGCTTTCGATAGTGTATGTCATAGTCATTTTTTTTCTGCTCTTCATGGTTGCGGTGTCAATCTATCGGTTATAATGCTTCTTCGTTACTGGTACTCCAATCCTTTTCTTCGGCTGAAATCGGCACCAGCTTCTATTATTAAAATGAAAAGAGGTTTAAGGCAAGGTGGAGTTTTGTCTCCGACCCTATTTCAATTATGTATTTCAGGAATTCTGGCAAAGATGTCGGCTACCTACCTATCGGCTGCCTATGCTGATGACCAGCTTCTTATAAGCCGTACTAAAACTGGTCTTTCTAACATGGTTTCTCTTGTTGCTACTTCTTTTTCAGATGTAGGCCTTTCTCTTAAGGTAGATAAATGTAAATTTCTTTCTTTTACCGAATTCTGGTGCTCCCCTTCGTTGTAGTGGCTTTACTATCCCTCTCGTAGATTCTCTTCAATGGCTCGGTATTTCTATTACTAATAGTCTTCCGAGCTTGCGCCAGCGAACAGTCTCCGATATTAATAAGAAAATTAAATAAAAAAAACAAGTTTTTTTAACTGAAAGTAAGGAGCGACAATAAAACTTAAAACGAACAGAAATTATTCCGTATATGAAAGGGGCTGTCCCCTCCTCACGCCTCGCTCTTTACGCTAAAGTTTTTTATTGTTTTAAAAAAATAAAGTTGTGAGACAGAGTCAAACTTTAGCGTAAAGAGCGAGGCGTTGAGGAGGGGGCAGCCCCTTTCATATACGAATAATTTCTGTTCGTTTTAAGTTTATTGTCGCTCCTTACTTTCAGTTTAAAAAAACTTGTTTTTTTTTTATTTAATTTTGAAACGTTTTTGAATAAATGCAGGTTTTGATCTTGGCTCACCGTACATGAATAATTAAAACAAAATTTTCATATTAATTTACTTTTATTTAGTTAAATGGCTTTCTTGAAACTTGTTTAATTATATTTACGAACGTTTTTATTAGTAATAAATATACGTAACTTACGAATTAACTTACGTAACGAACTTCTATATTCAATATATTTTTAATTTGTTTATTAGGGGTTTCGCCCCTAGTCAAAATACCTTGCTCTTTAAGCGAAAGTTCGAATTTTGTTCCAATTCTTTAAAAATGGACCGCTTAATCACAAAGGCCGTTAATTAGAATAAATAGCTCTTATGAAAGTACTAAAAAATCTTTGGCTTAAAGAGCGAGGTATTGACTACGGGGTGAACCCAATCATATATGTAATATTTTCTGTTCGTTTGAAGTTTCGATGTTGCTGCTATTGCAGTTGAAATAGTTGTTTTTTTTATATTAAATTTCTGATCTTGCTTTAAATAATGTTGGGAAGTCCGGCGTCCCCTTCATAGCAATGTCCCTTCCCCCATGAAAACTTCCTTCATGGAAAGATCCTCCCACATAACCCCCGAACCACCCCCCCCCCCCCCCCACTACCAGGAAAAATCTCCCCTGAAAACGTCTGTATACTTCCAAATAACCAATACTATATGTTAACATTGGGTAAAGTTCATAACTTTCAGCCCTCCCCCCGGGAATTTCGGGGGATTAAGTCATCCTAAAAGACATACTTATTATATTTTCGAACATGCTGAACAAAATGGCTATCTCAAAATTTTGATCAGGTGACTTTGGGAAAAAAATGAGCGTGGGAGGGGGCCTAGTTGCCCTCCATTTTTTTGGTCACTTAAAAGGGCACTAGAACTTTTAATTTCCATTCCAATGAGCCCTCCCACGATATTCTAGGACAACTGGGTCGATACGATCACCCCTGGAAAAAAAAAAAAAAAATAAACACACACCCGTGATCTTTCTTCTGGCAAAAAATGCAAAATTCCACATTTTTGTAGATGGGAGCTTGAAACCTCTACAGTAGGGTTCTCTGATACGCTGAATATGATGGTGTGATTTTCATTAAGGTTCTATAGCTTTTAGGGGGTCTTTCCTCCTTTTTTCAAAAAAAATCAGCCAAATTTTCTCAGGCGCCTAACTTTTGATGGGTACAATTAAACTTAATGAAACTTATATATTTGAAATCAGCATTAAAATCTGATTCTTTTGATGTATCTATTTGTATCAAAATACCGTTTTCTAGAGTTTCGGTTACCATTGAGCCGGGTCGCTCCTTACTTACAGTTCGTTACCACGAACTGTTTGATTCAATTAGGATATGCTAAGAATGTTGCCAATAGAGGTAAATATAATAAACTCGCGTTGGCCAAGCTCTACTCAACTTTTTGTGACCATTCAATTCTTTTTGCTTCTGTAATTTTTCCCCCTCTTAAGAAAAATGAGTTATGTTATTTCTCTTTTGTTTTAGTTTTCTTTTAAATTTTTTATGTGTTACTCTGTAACTGATATCCTTTGATTTCTATATTGATTTGCGTTGCATTTTTATGGTTTTTTTTCTTTCGTGATACTCCAGGTATTATATACCTCTGTATAGTGTGGGTTAGAAATAAATAATAATAGAAAAATCCCCCCCCCGCCTTCGTTCGAGGACCTAACAAAATGTTACAGAACAAAACTTAAAAAAAAAAGTATCGAAAATTTGTTTGTATGAATTTTTGTTACGTTTTTACGAGTCAGAAAAACTATGTGGGGTGACGGGCTCAAACCCCGTAATCCCCCCTGGATACGGCCTTAAAAGTATCTCAAGATTTTCTCCAATTTCACAAAACATGATGTTGATTAACACATTTCAACAATTAAATTTATAATATCAAAGCACCATTCACAACTCGCAAATTGGCATTTAACGTAATAAACTCGCACCGTCCAAGCGAACTATGAACCCTTTCTCGGATAATCCGCAACCAAGTTACAAACACACATGTCATCTACCAGCAAAATATAGCTATTGTGTACCAAGACTTATAACAACTGATTTTTTGATATTTTATTTTTATGTTAACTCTTGTAACAAGAGATTTTTGGAATGCAGCCACACCTGAAGTCAAGCTTGGCCCACATGAGTGACCGAAGCACTTTCATCAAACAGGTTACTGCCTTATATACAGTCATTCATCGGGTACCTTAAGCTATCCTTGGGCAGCACCTAACACATTTAGCATATCTTCCTCAGCTTGATTCGTAAGACACAAAAAAAAAAAAAAAAAAAAAAAAAAAAAAAAAAAAAAAAAAAAAAAAAAAAAAAAAAAAAAAAAAAAAAAAAAACTGGGAGTAAACTAACTTCTTAGAAAAGAATTTCAGGTGGTTTTGGAAAATTACCTTCTCAGAAGTAAGAAGTTAGATCCATTCCATTGACAGATCAAAATTCCCCTTCTTTAACTTGCGTCATTTATCCTACTTAGGCCTAGTAGGACATCAAATTCGTGTATGTTACATGAATACATTTATTCCAGCAAAAATACGACAAAAATACAGGAATCTTCATTCAGTTTAAAGAAACCACTATTAAAATATAACTACTATTAAAAAAGTTTGACTACTTGGCTAGGAAGCTCAAACGCTCCATTTTCGTCATATCCATTACAGATTAATGTTCTAATTATCTAGAACGGGCCATTGATAGGTGATGAGGGGAGGGGGAGTCCCCGACGCCCAAGCTTTAAAGGGGACAGTGTGACTTTTTTGCGTGTGTGAATGTTATAAATTTAATTTCATATCATTTTAAGTATAATAGTAGCATATTTATTTCAGAATATGTAGTCAGAACAATTTTTCAATGATTGGAAAATATAGGCGCGATCTGAACATTTAACAGCAGTAGAGAGAAGGGAAATTATGTGCAACTCTTAGCATCCAGCATCCATTGTTATGACCTGTATTGTTTATCTGCAATGCTACCATACTGTTATAAAAAAGAGGGAGGAGGTAGAAGGGTATTTCTCCTCAGGGCCCTGTTTACGCCTTCGACAGTCCTGGTCTAGAGAGGTTATTTCTTCTAGCGACAATAGTCGAAGCAATAATGCCATGAAACATGTACACAACATAAATAAGAATTAATTAGCAGTTTTCAGCAAATATACTATTAAACAGATTTATCGACAAAAAACGATGTATTACGCTAGAACACAGGAGAATTCGAAAACATAAAACTAGAAACAGTAAAGATACTTGTATGATATACCCCCTACCCCTCAAGAAGTGAATTTAGGTTAATCTTAACAAAATATACCTAAGTATGGTAAAAATATAATGCTTTAGAAAGAAAATTGGGCTATATAATTGCACATTAGGGGGGGGGGGTAAAGTACAAGGGGCCTGTATGCAAATGTGTTAGCTACAATTATTCTGATATTATGAGTAGGAATTGTGGTTTTTTCTGACTTCACAGTGTTCAAATACCTTACCCCCCCCCCCCCCCCCCCTAATGTGCAAATATATTATACCAGTCACTTCTCTTTGTCTTTCTCACGCACGCTAAGTTTGGAAGAAAAACTAGCGAAAGAAACGGTTTACAGTGCGCCAATGCATGAACACTTGAGCGGTAGGGGCTATATCATACGCAGGGGCGTAGCTCCAGTATTTTATTGAGGGGGCAAAAAAGTTCCAGATCCAGAGAGTCAAGGGCATGGGCTATATAAAAGCTTTTTTTTCCAATTTTTTTTTTTTTGGGGGGGGGCAACTGCCCCCCCCCCCCCATTGCCACCCCCAAAACAAAAAACGCCACTGATCATAAGAGTACCACAGGAAAATAGAAGGGACTCGCTATTTTTAGCTTCACCAGCTAGAAAAAGGGTTAGTTCTATAGATATTTTGATAATCCAATGGGATTGATTTTGTACCTAAACTAGGTAAATTAGTCCGAAAAATAGTTTTTGCAACATAAGAGGAATTATTAATAATTTTATACCGCGTTTACCGTGTACCAAAATTCAATACAATTAAAGTAATTTCAATATAATTAAGTTTCAATTTTCAATATAATTTCAGCATATTTAATAATTTCAATGTAATTATTGAATTATAAATGGTTATTGCAATAGAATTAAGGACGCTCATTGTTACATAGTTCGAAAAAGTCATTCACCTTATCTTCTTTGTCCTCTTTAGGCAATTTATTCAGTCATGTAGTGGCAAATTCTTCAATATACACCAGCTATTAGAAGTGCAAACATGCTAGCCATAAGATATTCAACTACTTGAGGACACAATTTTGTGAATTATAACATTTTAACTTGGGAATCCTTATATAAAACAACGATATTTATAGGCTGTTTAAATTATTCAAAAATAAGAGAAATTTAGTTTCCTTGGAAAACTTACTTTTCCATTTTCGTTTTTTGAAAATTCCTTCACGATAAGAAAATCTGCCCCCCAAAAAAAAAAACCTGAATCAAGGCACAAAGTCACTTTGTTGCCCCCCCCTCAACAAAACTGTTCCCGAAGTTTTGACTCGATCCCCCCAACCCTTTTAACAAATTCTATACCCATCTGCGCCCGTAAAAAATTCTTTTGTCGATTTTGTATCCCAAATGGTACTTTTAACCAAAAAGGATTAGGTCTAATATATTACTTTTTAAACGACAGAAAAAAACCTAACATCCAACTCGAAACTGTCTAGTGTTCTGTCATTTGAGCTAGTCTGGGTTGTTAGTTGCTTTTACACCATTTGGTGCATTAATGTGCAGGGGAGTACTAGGGGGAGGGGGGCAAGGGGAGACGAAGCACCCGGGCGTAGCATCCGAGAGGAGTGCCAAACTGAGTTAATTTCTGTAAATACTATGATCTATTTCTATCTTGGTTATGATGGTGGGGGGGGGGGGCAAAACCCAACATTATCCCCATCCACTGAAAACCCTAGCTACGCCTCTACATCAATGCATACAAATACATAAACTTTCTAGATTTTGAGAAATACCCCTTTTCGGTATTTTCGTTGAAACTGCCATTTTTGTGGCACATTTATTGAAGGAATCAGAAATTTACCCCCTCCCCTAGATTTTGAAATACCAAAATTGCTGTTTGCTATTCAATACCAATATAATAAGTAACCAGTCAATTTAGGGTGGGGGTCATTGATAAAACAAACCTTTATTTTTTTAATTTGGATAAGAAGTGCCCGAAAGTATAAGAATATGTAGGATTTCGGAAGAGCCCGAGTCCCCCCCCCCCCCCTGCAAAGATCTCTGGGCTAACCTCCCAGATAAAAGCCTGACAGTTCTCCCAAACAATTTTAACAATTAGAGTTAACTAGTCTCCTGAACAATTAGAATTAATTATGATAATTTAGGAATTTTTTTTCTTAAAAGTTTTATTTTATAATTTAGCTTTTGAAGATTCCTTCAGAATAAGAGAACCTACATAAAAAGCTCAACCAAAACCCGACTCAAGACTCGAAGTAACCATGCTCCCTGTTTCTCCTCAACAAAATTAGTCCCAAAGTTTTAACTCGATCTCTCAGTCAAAACAGAGTAGAGTTAATGAAACTCTGGAAACACTCACTTCCAAAGAAAAAAGACCCCCCCCCCCCCCGACAACCCTTTCAGAATGAACCTTCGTTTCCCACTTGAAATGCCTGTGCAGGGTAATGAGGATGTATGTTTAATTCATTCAGAAACATATATACCAACACTTTGGTATGTGAATGTAAATATTTCTTATAAAGACGTTATCTCAAGAATTACAGACATTTCCCATCATATAAAGTGTTTATATGTTTTTTAAGTTATATAAAGTTAGATTATATAATTTTTTTTTACATATAGTGTAAAATAATGTCTAAATCATATAACATTTTTATATTTTTATGAACTGCTACTCAATAGACTTAAAGACGACCATGATTCCTTCCACTGGGAAAGTTAACCATCTCATCTTCATCATATTCATTAGCCAATTGGTACTCTAATAACACAGAGAGATTATTTTTTCTAGCTACATTAGCTATAAAAAGAGCAAAGAAGAATGTGATAATACATAGACAATTAGTGACTAAGAGTTCATACATCAGTGCCATTGGTTCATACTCTACTAACATTCCTCCAATCAAAGGGCATATCATTTCCCCAGCGGCGGCACCTACACAAAAACAGAAGCCATTTTATTGGAGACACTGAGATGTTTGTTCAGCCCATAAAAATCCTGATGGAAATACATTGGCCATTCCAGAGCCAACAAGAGCAGTTCCGATCCACAAACAGGTTTCACTGGATGAAGCGCCAAATGATAAAATAACAGAGCCGGTACTTGTTAAAACAAAATCGATAAATAGTAGATTTTGAAGGTTGTAAGAATCGAGCTAAAAATATGCTAATAAATCGGAATGCAGCAAAACTACCCCAAAATACGGCTGTGATATAAGAGCCTTGCGATTTATTTAAGCCCAGTTCGCTACGAACAGAGAACGTCATAACTAACTGTCCGTAGGCAACCTCCATACCCACATAAAGCAGAAAAAATAATGATAGAAGTGATACTAGTATAAAAACATATACCTTCCCCTCAACCTGGGCTGGCTTATCCATTGCAACTGGCCTTACTTGCTTGCCGCTTTTTTTGCATAAGAAACATAAAAATAGCAAACCTACATGAAATGTCAAAGCTGCTATTATAATGTAAGCAATATGGATTTTAGTAACACCATATTTTTTCAATGGTCTCTGAAAATCCGTCATTTGGGTAAGTTCATGTCATCATTACCACTGCTAAAAGTGTTTTGTGGTTTAGAATAATGAACTTTTGGCTTTGCTGTTGACGACCGTGGAGTTGCATTTCTACTGTTGAAGAATGGGGAGTTGACATTTCAATATTAAAATCATCTTCAATCCTTGGTCTGCCACCTATGTGATGCTGTTCACTCTCACCTTGGCTATCATCATCTCTACTCGTCACGATTTTGTCTTCAACCGCTTTGCTTACTGCTCCACTTGAGATCGTCATAGAATCAGGATTTTTGGCCATTTTTGTTGTTGTTAAATTTTTCCTCTATGGCAACGCTGCCTGACCAAAAAGAGCCAGCTTGATTCCTAGGTGGGTATACAGTTGAGGAAAAACCTTTAAATACAGATTCAGAATCCCATAAGCATTTGCCATCAACTGACGCGAAGAAGTTGTAGAAAGCAAAGAAATGTCAGTTGACCTTTACTTGCGTCTGGGAAAACGATATTCTCAGTGATCGGAATATACATTTCAGGCATATTAGTAGAAGTTATATTCTCGTCTGTTTTGACAGTTAAAAAATATTGAGAAACAACAGAACCGGTGGTAGGCATGATATTTGACGTTTCTGTCGTTTTAGACTCACTGACCATTTCATTGGTAGTGTTTAATTTGTCCGGGCCCGAAGCCTCACCCATCACTACTGAATCGTTAGTTAGTTCAATGCTGCTATTGTCAGCTTGTAGAACACTTTTAGCTGTTAAACTATCATTGACAGTTTGATTCCGAAACTACATTAGTTGTCATGTTATCGAAGTCAAAATGTTGTATCGAATTTGTCAATAATGTGCCATTTTGAAGTAATTCTTCAGGGTCTACTTCGTTTACAAAGTTATTAGAATTTACTTTCGAATAGTCTTTGTAACACTTGGTTCTTTGCCCATGCCCTTACTGCTCATGTCAATGCTAGATTGCACTGTCGGGTCTAAAACAGTTCCAGTTTCGTCAAGTAATGTGTCATTTACGTCTATTGTTGAATACGAAGAAGTTTGTGATGCCAGTACTTGTCTCTGGAGTGATATTCTTATAACTAGTATCGTATTAATACTTGGTTGTACCGACAACATACTTAGTTGTTGGGTACTCACCTCTGCAGTTATATTCATATTACCTACTGCTGTATTCGTACTTGTTTGTTGGTTGTCAACGCTCGATTGTACCGTCGTGTCATTTAGGCCAGTTGAATTAACTGACATTTGGGTAGTAGTGACAGGCAGCGTTCCTGGAGTTGGGTTCGGAAGCTTAATTTTTTCCCAATTGACACTGTTGTCAAGATTCTCACCATCATTGACCTGTGGCTTTGGTTTAGGGATTCGTTTTGTAGTTCGCTCTAAAGGAAGCATAACAGTCGGTGGAACAGTGGGCGTTGTAATTATATCAGAGACATTTTCAAACCGCTCATTAGGTGCATAATCATTATCAGAAAGATTAACAATTACTGAAGAGTGAGTACTTCCTGTTTGATTACTGATATTACGCTCCACATTTTGTAAGATTTCCGTTGAACTGATAGAATCAGAAGCTCCACTGGGGGTTAATGCTATACTATCAAAGATGGCTGCAGACAATGACTCACCACTCAGACTGAGGCATCGTTCTCACGTCGGTTTGGGAAGGACGAATCATTCTTTGCTACCACAACGATATGATCATAAATTTCATTTGGTGTCATTCCTGACTCATTCAAGTTTAATACACTAGGAATGAGACTACTATTACTCGAACTATTATCAATAATATCAGCAGTGTCATTAACTAATAGAGGTAAATCAATGTTTGGGTCGGATTCTTTCAAATTTATCGAACGCTTGTCCCTCCAAGTGTGAGTAGAGAATTCTGGAGAGTTTTCAGGAGAGATTGCAAGGCCTCCATCGTTTTCATCAATTATGGGCGATAAAAATGGCTCCGCCAGTAAGGGAGCAACAAATGCACCAGCACCAAAGCTGAAATGTAGAGCCTGCATATACGGTCCACTATCTTTTCCCATAGATCGAGACACATCACGTTACCTCCTAAAAAGTAAATAAAAATCAATAAGCGATAAGTAATAATTATAAAATTGAGTTTCGTAGAACATAAATATGTGGAACATAATAGCCAAAGACGCGGTTCAATTTATTCATTTTATGTTGTTCTTATTTAACTATTTTACATGCTATTATACGAAAAGATGCAACTTAATTCTTAGGACTCAGAATTCCATGCACCCCTCCCCATTGCTAGTTGTAGTTATGCTATTGATCCCCCGCCCCTTTGTATCTACTAACCACGCCTTTGGTGCGAGTTATAAATAACAGTTCAATGGGAAAATCTTTTTATTAGACAATTAACCACAACATAATAATCACTGGACATTTCGGTCACATATACAGAGGCTTTTTCAGCTTTTGAGACTCATCAGCTTTTAGACTGGTATAGGCAATTCAGAGACTAACAGATAATTTTCTTCTTTATATGTTTAAAGATTATTGATTGGAGGAATGTAGGTTAATAATCCCTGCTCAATCCCGTATCAGTCGTTCAACTAAACTGCGATTTTTTTAACGCCCTCGTTGGTTCTCTGATGCTTTACGGAGCTGAGACATGGCACGCATCAGCCGCAACCCTAACGGCCATCGATGTATTCCAGTCGAAGAACCTGAGAAGGATCGAAAGTCTGCAGTGGTTTGACTTGGTGAGTAACGAGAAGATGCTGCAGCTTAACAACTGTTTCAGTTTTCGACCCAAGAAGCCGAGCGTACCTTACGATGGTTTTTGGATACTTACTTCGAATGCCCCTGCATTTACCCGCGAAGACGATCTTTGACTTTGACCCTACTAGAGTCGATTGGAAGTGACTTCACTGCAGACCGAAGAAACGATGGTCTGACACCCTGTCCGATTTCCTGCCAATAGCAAACATCAGACCGAGCGAAGCACAAACGCTTGCTATGGACCGAAGCAGATGGAAGAGGCTTTAGAATACTAGCCATTAGCAGTGCAAAAATGCTAGCCATGATCTACACAGTTATTTTTCCATTCCAAACAGCAAAATTTTAAACGAATTTAACAATACGAATTTTTAACAAAATTAGCAACAAACGAAGTTTTATCCATAACTCTGTTGTTTTGGTTAACGGTGCCAAAAATAAATGGAATGGAGAAATAACTGGAATGGAGAATAATAACTAGAATTGTCTTCGAATGGAGAAGATAATATTTGCTGAAAGACAACAAACTGGAGACTTTAAGGTCATTACACTGCGCTTACTAATGATCCGTTCAAACGCATGAGAAAACCGATAAGGAAAACCGATCGGAACAAGGGGAAAAGTGTTCAAATGACAGGTGCAAAATTTTTCCTAAAAAACACAGATACCATGCACTTTCACACGCCAAGTCTCTAAGCCAAACATATTTCTTGCCCAGCATCTTCCTCTTTCATGTCAGTTTTATGCAAAGCATTACTTGTGTTGGTAAAAACAGATGGTTCTGGATAAGAAACACCAAATCTCAAACTTCCGCTTGTTTAACACTTAACATGCTTTTCACTTTTAAAAACACTTGCTCATTTTTGCTCGACGACAAACTAAAAACCGATCGGTACCAGAGAGAAACTAAAAAAAATTCTAGCCCAAAAACCGATCAGTACTATAGGAAATCACGATCGGTTTTCCCATGGTACCGATCAGTTTTTAGCATTTCCCCATGCGTCTGAACGGGCTATAACTATCAATTGGTATACAAACTTGACATTTATTTTCTGCAGTTACTCAGTTCTATGATTAGAATCAATAATCATACTGACGCTTAATATTGGACTAGCCTTTTCCCTAGCCAGCTGAGATTGAATGAGTTGCTGCCAGCAAGAAGTAGCTACCAAATCCTAGTCTCCATGGAATCACCCGGTGTCTTTGGCTGGCTGATCCGCTGTAACCACTAAACGTAATCAGACATTACTAGATACCATGTCAGTGTTCCCATCTATTTTCACTAATTACGTCATTTATTTATCAAAATAATCTTTTTGGCTAATCTAGAAATTGAGTTGGCAAACTTGCTTGAACTTGCTTTATTTGTAAGTTGATAAACTTGTTTTAACTAACCTCCACATCTGCTTAAGCACATCAACTTGAACTCTTCATTTTTTATACATATGACTAGCATTTCTATTATATAGTTATTTGATACAAATCTCTAGTTAATTAATTCTATAGTTAGATTCTGTAAATAAAATTTTATAGTTAATCTGTTCTAAAGTTAATTGATAGACAAACCTAAGATTATGATGCTTTTCTAGAGGTAGAAATAAGGCCTGATATAGAGAAGAATGTTTCCTGATCTTTCTGGTATTGAATTGCTTATATTTACCCGTTTTCTTGTAATTTATGGGCATTTTTTGTCGTAAAACCCGTTTAATCGTCAAAGCTGTATGGTGGGTGGGGGGGGGGGGGGTTAACTCCATTGGCCTGAATTTGTAAATACCCCTTATCAATTATGAATATAGCCTTGAATAGGCCGCTTAACGATTTGAAGTATCTGAACTTTTTCATTAACATACTTCTGTATTGTACATAGTTATATTGTCGTATTTGATCTTAAACCCGTTGATTTTGACAAAACCTTAATTATTAAACATCCCGTCACACTAGGGTAAGCCATCTCCATGAACCTATCCTTGACGTAAAAATATTTTAATATTTTGTTTATTGTACTAATGTCCACGGGAAACTTGGCTCGTGTCGACTTCCTACTGCATTTAAGGTATGTAAATAAGAGGTATATATTTGATCATATTTTATTCGTATATATAAATATGAGCCTAATTTACACGAATGATTATTTGTAAAATATTCATTATTTTCCTTGAGCTCAACATTTCGACATTTTTAAAAATAAAATTTTCTTAGCCAGAAGTAAATAAAACCTAATTAGCAACCGATACTACCAAGCAGACGCGTATCCACAATGCAGCACCTTTTACCTTCGTCCCATTTCACTATTTGCTTGATTATACACTATAAATCCCAGAATTTAAGATAACGTGCATTGAAAGCCAAAATGAGGTTATATATTTGTGTTTCAACGTGCATTGAAAGCCAAAATGAGGTTATATATTTGTGTTTCAACGTGCATTGAAAGCCAAAATGAGGTTATATATTTGTGTTTCAACGTGCATTGAAAGCCAACATGAGGTTATATATTTGTGTTTCAACGTACATTGAAAGCCAAAATAAGGTTATATATTTGTGTTTCAACGTGCATTGAAAGCCAACATGAGGTTATATATTTGTGTTTCAACGTGCATTGAAAGCCAAAATGAGGTTATATATTTGTGTTTCAACGTGCATTGAAAGCCAAAATGAGGTTATATATTTGTGTTTCAACGCGCATTGAAAGCCAACATGAGGTTATATATTTGTGTTTCAACGCGCATTGAAAGCAAAAATGAGGTTATATATTTGTGTTTCAACGTGCATTGAAAGCCAAAATGAGGTTATATATTTGAGTTTCAACGTGCATTGAAAGCCAAAATGAGGTTATATATTTGTGTTTCAACGTGCATTGAAAGCCAAAATGAGGTTATATATTTGTTTAAATCTCAAACAAAACAATCAAAAAAATAAATATCGGTAACCTTCACAGTACCAAAAATAGAATAGGATAGTTCTATTGAATAGAATAGTTAATTCTATTGAAATAGGTTTTATGGTAATTTTATTTTATTTTATTACCCGTATCTAAGAAGCCCATTCCAGCTCCCATTAATGACATAGCAGTCATTAAGGCTCCGAAGTTCTTGCACCATGGTGTGGCACCAACTGCTATGGCCGTCCAAGTTAAGCTTGTGAAGAGGAGAAGCCGCTGATCAAACCTATCAAATAGAACACCACCTAAAACAAAGCAGAACACAAAAAAATATTAAAATGGTGTTAACCGAGGTACAAAAAAATAAAATAAAAATTTGGTGGAAATTAAAAAAAATAAAACGCTTTGAAAACAATTCATGGTTATGAACAATAGATGAAGAGAAACTTATGTAAAAAAGTTGACAGCAACATATACATAAAAAGAATCCGTTACATATATACGTGAGCCTATATATTAGTTTTTATAAATTTAAAGATATCCGTCAAAATTTATGAGACATATAAGTTTACATAATTTTATAAAAAAAGGGAGGACTAGACACCCCAATTCAATCTTAATGAACATTATATAATTATATTTTGGGTGCCTAAGAACACACAAATATTTCTAACCCCACGAAATTCCATATTTTTTGGTTATGGTATACATAAAACTTATTTGCTTGTTTTAGGATTTCAAAATTTTCAGAACTCTTTCATTCAAATCTTAGATCAAGAAAATGTAAGCAAAATAAGAGAGCTTTTTATGGAACACAAACACGAAACGAAAAAATTGAAATTTAAATTGGCATCAAATGCTTTAATCGTATCACAAACAATCATATGTGATATGATTTTATTAAGAAAACAGATGCAATTTACTCCAAAGCGCCAAGAACACTGGCCCTCATTATCTTAAAAAATAGCAATCATCAGGGTGTGTCGTATCGAACTGAAAGTCGTAAAATATTGAAAGGGGGCTCAAACGAAAATTACGGGTTCTAGAATTATACGGGTTCTAGAATACGGGTTCTAGAATTATAAGTGATCGGAGAATATAAGGGCTCCTCTTTGCCTTGTGGGTGCAGGCTCTCAACGTAAAAATATATAGGAGCATGAAAGTCAAAATAGTTATTACGCGATGAGAAAGATTAAAATATATAAAAACTATGTTTACTCCCAAAGTCAAGGTCCAAAGCTAAAAATAATGTTCTTTATATATTAAAGAATCCATTTATCAATCATTGGAAGTAAAAACGTTTGTTACGGCTTTTTGAAAGCAAAATTTATAGCATATATAGAGCTAACAGAAATGTTTGATTTTTAAATAGATTAATTAAAAAAAACTTTTTCCACAAAATAAGTTTTTCAAAGAAAAGTAAAGAACTCCATTAAACAAAAAATGAGCAAAAATAAAATCAAATAATCTACCAAGCTCGAAACTACCACAAATCAGCATCGATAAATAAATGAAACCCAAAACGAACAGAAATTAAAATAAATACCCGAGTCAACCTCAAAACGAGCAGAAATTAACATAAGTTGGGCGCAAAAAACCTATGCCTTCCAAGGCCAGAACAAAATTTGTACTTTACTGAAAAAAATACAAATGAATGTGCATTGTCAGTTTAATATACATATACTGATATTTAGTAACCAAAATTTTAAAATTATTTGATTTATTAAAGTTATAAAAGTAAAATATTTATATTTTTTCAACATATTGTTCTTTACTTAGGCAGCGCTAGCGCGCACCTATGAAAAGGTGGGAGAGGGGGTTTAGTTACCGTCCAATCACTTGCAACTATTAAAAAGGGCACTAGCCCTTTGAATTTCCAATCAAATGAGCCTTTTTGAAGTTTCTATGACAACGCCTTCTATGCATAACTTAAAACCCTTGCTCCGAGAGTTGTGGGGGAGTGTCGTCCTCAAAAACAATGTTTTCTATCTGGAAAACAACTACACTGAACAAAATGGCTATCTCAAAATTTTGATTGGATGTGTTTGGGGGAATGATGGGCGTGGGGGGGGGGGGTGGGCTAGTTGCCCTCCAATCACTTTCGACATATAAAAAGGGTACTAGCCCTTTGAATTTCCAATCAAATGAGCCTTTTTTGAAGTTTCTCCGACAACGGCTTCTATAAAAACCTTATATGCCCCCAGGGCATAACTTAAAACCCTTGCCCGAGGGTTGTGTGGGTTAGGGTTGTGTGGGAGTGTCCTCCTCAAACAGATATTTTCTATCTGGAAATCAACTACGCTGAACAAAATGGCTATCTCAAAATTTTTATTGGATGTGGATGGGGGAATGATGGGCGTGGGGGGGGGGGGCTAGTTGCCCTCCAATCACTTTGGACTATTAAAAAGGGCACTAGCCACTCCAATTTGCAATCGAATGAGCCCTTTTCGAACTTTCTACGACAAACTCCTTCGATACGAAGTGCCCGGGTATGGAGAAAAAAAAACAACACATTGTGCCTACATCGTTCTTTACTTAGGCTAGCGCGCTGCCTATGATTCGCAGGTAACTTCCAATTTTATACAAATGGCTCATTTCAAACAAAGTTCTTATTAACACCAAAAAGATTAAGAGCATATAATTTTGGGACCCAAAGACTTTCAACATTTTTTTAAATGAACTTAAGCAAACGTTAAGCAAACGTTTTCCATGTAAGTATTTAAGAGAAAAATAAGAGCGGTATTAAAGACTATAGCGGGCTGAAATAAATCCACATAATATGCCGAACTCAAGACGAACAGAAATTACTATGAAGGAATGAATAAAACCGAGAAACGGATAAAAATTTGAATGAATTCAAACTTAACTACATATATTAATATGGGAGAGTAAATTTAAACTTCACGCAAAAAAAAAAAAAAAAAAAAAAAAAAAAAAAAAAAAAAAAAAAAAATCTTAAAACTTACCAAATATAGATCCCAAAAGGTATCCTGTGGATCTTGCAGCAAATATAGACGAAATTTGCGTAACAGACACATCTACCTGTTTTTGAAGGTCTAATAAAGTGGGACCGGGAACTGCAATACAAAGACCCTAAAAGAAGAACAGAAAACTGAAAAAAAATCATAATGACCACACTAAGCATAAGAGATGCATATCAATAAATCCCAACCCCGCAGAATTAGTATTTAAAAATCGAGATAGGTCTCGAATTTGGTAAAATTAGGTTCCCCCTCCCAGCCCCCTTAATATTTTTCATAAATCATCAGCTGACTGAAACTAAAGATTCCCTGGAGGTTGAAAGCCTTGAGAATTTAGGTAGGAGGAATTTCAAAACCCATTTTGTATGTTGATAAATCTGTTGAGTCCGAGCTTTTAAAGAAAGACATTCCCGTTGGATAAATGCAAAGTGAATCTCAGATTCTTAATTGCATCGCATTAAACTGCTTAATTGCTTTTAATGGACGCAATGCGGCATAACAATTACAATAATAATTTGTCTACCTTGGTGTCCAGGACCTTGGTGTCCACCAACCGTTTTCTTGGTGGTGATTGTTCGTTGAATAAGATTGTTCACAATAAAATAAGTGTTCGTTTTCCGGCGAAAAGAACAAAAACAAACAAAAACGATCTCGATGGGTTACAACTTTGAAAAAATTCGTTTATGGCATTAACCCATTTTTGAAAACATTTTTCGACCGAATGATGTCACAATTACCCAGACGTCTAATACGATTCTATTTTCTACAGAGATTAAAATAAATTAAAATTGCTATGCGAAAGAGACTACAAAAGCTGTGCTTCTTTTCACTAAGCGAAGTTGGCTCCCCTAGCATCTTCGAACAATTGTAAAACACTAGAATTTAAACAAGTGAACTGATTAGCAGCTTCAGAGAATATAAGCCCCAACCTGACAAATTAAGTACATGTTTCAAGACAACATTTTAGCAAACGTTCTCACGAGACTAATTGAACCTTCAAAAACCAGCACTAAGATGAAGTTCGAATCAAAGAACATGGTCAATTTATGACAAAGAAAACTCAGACTCACTTCTGAAAATAAAACAATAAGTGCCATCTAGGCCAATAAAGCCAAAAGTTAGTGATAGTGAGCTTTCTGACATCAAGATGACGTACTGTAATTTCTCAAACTTCTGGTATTCTGATGCTGCTGTTTAAGATTAGCCTCGCAACTCCCAAGCCAAGAAACTCAGAAGTTTGCAAGATACGCTATTTTCAACTTTACCAGAGGGGACGTCAATTATCAGAGCCGCATTTGGCCCCTCTCGAGATTTTGAAAAATATCTTTTTGGGGGGTATAACGATTGAAAATGCATTTGTTTGTTTTTTTTTTATTGAAAATAATAACAACAAAATAATGGCCCCTAGATTTTGGAAAATATACTCTGCCCTTCCCCCCCCCTGATTTTGTCCGTTAATTGACTCCACTTGGTTACCAGTTCCATTCAGCGGTGTATAATTCAAAGAAACTAATACCCTGTCGGGCACATTTTTTTTTTGTTGAGGGGGAAGGGGGAGGTAAAAAAGAAATTACAAAACGCAACAAGAATTTGTTTATCTCTATTTTTTTCCTTTTTGTATGAGTCGGACATTTTTTTTTTTTTTGGGGGGGGTCAAACTGGGTAACCCCTCTCCCTGGATATGACCCTGCCTATATTGAACAGTTATAAAGAAAAGATAAAATAAATATGACTCTTTACATGTCAGATAAAAAGCCTCTCGTAAAACATTTACATTTGACATAGTTTTGTTTTCATTGGATTGAAGAAAATCTAAAAAGCTAGTACAACGAACAGGAAAGTTCAAGGCATCACAAATATCACAAAACAGGTTGGACTCTTCACGCGTGTCTTAGCTTTCGTAAATTTTGTCGTTGTTAACTTGAGTGCCACTTTTTTTTTTATCCCTTTGTCGTTGAACTATAATTTTTAATTTCTCAAATTTCCAAATTTAGACGCATTACAAAATACGTCTTATACGTCTACAAAATACAAAATACGACGTATTTTGTCCTTTTGTGCTTTTAGCTTTTTCAGTTAAAGAGCTTCATTAAGACAGAAGATAAAAAGTACTGAACAGTGTAACTCCCAGTCTACAGTCGGAAGATTTTGAGCTTTGTTTCGTCAAGTTTAACTGCTTTTAAAAAACGATAGAACAAGTTAATCCTTGCTTCTTTCTTACCAGCGCAGTTTCATTAAATATTTTCTATAGGTCCCATCAGTTTAGCATAAGTTTTATTTTTAATAAATTATTTGAAATTTAAATGATTTTCCGTCTATTTTTCTTACATGCTCTGCTTCTAACAACAGCAGTGGGCATTTATCTAAAAAATTTCTTCAAAGAAAGAAGTGTTGAAAATGAATTGTAAAAAGTTTCATATCCATTTTAACCAGCTAAGTTAGATTTCAAAGGGATTTTACAGCAAGCTATTCTTAGGTTTTTAGAATTGGGATTAGAAAATTAGAATTAGGTTGTTGAAAACTAAGTGATTTTTTACAAAGCGGTTAAACTTAGAACCTACTAGAGCTCCATTAAGCTTTTTTTGTCATATGATAACTTCTATTCAGGAGTAGCACTTCCCTCTAACATCTAAAATTACTAATCTTTTCAAAGTTTGTTAGGTTGTGCTAAAGGTTCTATAAAGACAGGTTTTTGGAAAATAGTACTAAATAGTTTTCAAAAAATAATCAAAACACCAAAATTGGTTTCAATTTCGGTTTTCTAAACCAAAATTGCACAGGTAAAAATGTGTTTTTGACAGGAACTGAACTATTTGAATTTCAAACTCGGTTAATTGCAATTTATCCATAAATTGTTATGTTTGAAAATTGTCATCTTACTAATCCCACACTCTTAGTAAAAAAACAAAACAAACTAGCCTGTACCTTCAGTGGCGGATCCATAGGGGGGGGGGGGCGAGGGGGCGCCCCCCTAACGTAGTATAAAGTAGTGTAATTTCCTTAATTAACGCAAGTTTGCGTTAATGAAACTTGCTCCTAACGCAAATTTTATCGGATCAACCTATTTTGCGCCCCCCCTAAAAATAATCCTGATTCCGCCCCTATGTGCACCTTATTATGATTATTAAATTTAAAAGTGTTGCCACTTAGTTGCTTCAATGAAGCACATCACTGTAACCTGTATTTTTGTTAAATATCTAAAAAATAAGTAACTACTTTAGTTTTTAAATTTCAAAAATTGTCTGAATTTCACAGATTTTATCTATCATCTTCCAAGCATTTGGAAACAGCTGTTGCATGACACCAACGAGTTTAGCGTCAGCGGTTAATATGTACGAGGCTTTAGAACTGACATAGGGACAAGGTGAACTTAACACTCGATTACATTTGTACGCTCTTTCCAAATATATTAATCAGTTCACCTGCAAATGCAACCCCCCCCCCCTAATGGTCCCATATATAGCCCAAGGAATATCTGAAACCGGTATAAATTTACAACCACTCCAGGTCATTTTGAGACATGTTAAGAAAACAATTCTTAATTCTTAATATGCATAATAATCCTAGTCAGCATATTTTCCAGGGGAGAACCTTTACCATCACTTCTTTCCCTATTGTGCAATTTGTTTTTAACAAAATTGTGAAAAATAAACAGATTTGACTGCATTTTATCCGTTTTCAAATATTCTATAGCCTATATAAAAGTTAAACACCGTCACTGCCATCTACCAAAAAGGATACAAATAGGCTAATATTGATAAATTTAGGTTAGGTTTGGTTAGATTAGCTAGATAGCTCTTGGGTGTTTGTTTTATAAACGATTTTCAAGACTCGGAGAATAGAAAAAATATTGATCAATGTGATTGAAAAACTGGAAAAACAAGGAAAATAGTGAGGATAAAGGTTCTCCCCTTGGAAAATATGTTAGAAGACATCATTTTGCATATTATGAAGTAAGAATTGTTTTCGTAACATGTCTCCTTGTGACCTGGAGTGGTTGTAAATCTAAACCCCGAAAACTAAAAGAAAATACTCAAACAATGATATTCCTACTTTATAATATGCAGGATGTTTCTACTAATCAAATGATCACGTTTCCTTCCATTATTATCCATATCCTAAAGATGTTCAAATAATATCAATCAAACAGTTCGTGGTAAATTACGCGACCCGGCTCAATGAACCGAAACTCGCACAATAGAAATCAAATTGGATACTGAGAAATAACCGTGTTTCATTAAGTTATCTCCCATCAAAAGTTATGGAATCTCGTATATGCTGACCGTACAAGCTACTGAAACCCGTGTTTTCCATCAGAAGAAAGATCACGAAGTTCGGGAATTTCAAGCCCTATCTACAAAAATGTTTAAAAAATCGTAACGGAAAGAAAGTTGTAGGCCCCCTTCATTTTTTTTCACCCGATCTTTTGCTTTCACATCAAGCTGAAGGTAAAAAAAAAAGTACTAAAAGGGATTTTATCCAGACTTTTAGTAATTGGTAAGTTGACCATCTTACATGGGGGAAGGGACAGTTGACGCGTACATTTCAGGTCAAAAATGAAAAAAACAAGTTTTTAACTGATCAACTGTATACGTTTTTAACCAAAAAAAATTCGAAGAGGGGACAATCTATCTTCACTAATTAAAGTTCGTAGGGTTTATCCATAGTAGCTTAAGTTCAAATGTAAGTGAAACAAGTTTCGATACATTTTCTATGATATAATATGCATTTTGGTGCTGTACGGTGAGCCAAAATGTTAGCAGTTCAAAAATTAAATTAAATAAAAAAAAGTAGTTAGTAAAGTGTTAAAAAGGTTTTATGGGGGGCAGTTGCCCTCCCTATAGTTTGACCCACAATATGGGAGAGAGAAAATATTATATATCTGTTCCGTGTCCTTACTTGACTATCATTTATTATGATGGAAATAAATGGATACTCCGTTCCCCCCCGTATCCCCCTGACCCCCCCCGTGTAATAAAAAGTTCGGGAATGTTAAAAAATCTGGAAAGAATTCGTCAGGATGGCTCATCAAGCTGACTAAAAAAAAAATACTAAAAGGGACATTTATTTTAGTAATGGTAGTTGCCCTGAAATAAAAGAATTAGGTCAGAATCAAGAGGGCCTTACAAGAAATCAACTAATTAACGTATTTTAGACAGATCAAAAGGATTACATTTTCTAATACGACGTAGGTTCTTTTCCTTGTTAGAAAGGTTTTGAGGGCGGAAAAAAAAGAAAAAAAAATTAAATCAGAAAAATAAAATCGTTCGTCAGGTAAAATAAAAGAATTAGCAGAATCAAGAGGGCCTATTTTAACAGAAGCAAGGATTTAATATTAATCGCTGTTAAATATAATCGCTAAATATAATCGCTATTAAAGAAAAACCACTATTACGTTGTAATCCTCTATTACCTTCAAATCCTTAAAAAGCATATCTCAATAAATCAAAGTTTGGTTAATATTTGAAGGACAGATCTACGCAATAGCTTCATGTCTGGCGAATTCCCACTGCGAACATTTCCCTACGGAAAATTCCCCCCCTCACAGACAATGTCTTCCCAGAAAACTTTCCCCACATGCAAGACCGTATCCCAGGGGTAGGGGGAAAGTTAGGGGTTTAACCCCCTGAAATGTTTATCCGACTCATGAATATAAGCAAAAATGAATATAAACAAATTTTTGATGTGTTTTTTAAAGTTTCTTTTTTGTAATCATCCACCCCCAGAAAAAAACTTTTGTACCCCCCCCCCCCACAAAAACAAAATCCTGGACACGACCCTGCCCACTTGTGAAATTGTGCAGTAAGAGAGAAAGTAAGACCATAAAAAGCACGAGGAAAACAAGGGATTCTGGAATATTCTATCTGAATATAGATTCTGGAATATTCTATCTGAATATAGATTCTGGTTTATTTATTTCTGAATATAGGTAGAATATATGATGTGTCCAGAAAGATTTGTTTTTATATTCTAATTTCTTCTTTTTCGTGTTTTTGGGGGCTGGGGTTGAGTTATCATAGAAGGGTGGGATAAAGCTTAAAGAAAATAATTTCCTTGCTTACTTAAAATAAAGGATTCGGTCCATCTTAAATTTTCTTGGTTCTGAATCGGAGTTTGACTCTATGTTATAGAAAAAAAAAAAAAAAAAAAAAAACACCCCTCAAAGGTGGTTCAGACGGGAAACTTTCCGATGTACTCTTAGTGGATGCGTTGTCGATCGCAAGGGATGAACTGAAATCATATAATATACATATCGACGCCAGAGAGGGCTTCAACTTCACGCCCCCCCCCCCTAAAATGGGAATTTTGAGGTCTTCTAATGGCAAAATATTTGCATTAAGGAATTTTGAACAATCTTCTAGATTTTTCAATTAGTGACAATTGTCAAATGGTTGCCCGGTGATGGAAGTGCTGGAATTAAGAAGCATGAGTAATTACTTCCCAGGGACTTGGTGTAGTACCGACATCTGTAATACATGATACAGGTTCAACCAGGGGCGGATCCAGGATTTTTTTTTAGGGGGAGGGGCAAAATAGGTTATTCCGATAAACTTGCGTTAGGAGCAAGTTTATTTAACGCAAACTTGCGTTAATTAAGTAAATTACACTACTTTAGACTACCTTAATGGGCGCGCGCGCCCCCCTCGCCCCCCTCTGGATCCGCCACTAGGTTCAACCCTTACAATCATGATCACGTCCACTAGACCGCACGTCAGATTATTTCTCGTCTGAAGTATCAGAAGGGAAATTGCTGTCCCCTCCTCAACGCCTCGCTCTTTACGCTAAAGTTTTTATTGTTCAAAAAAATTTTTTTAGACAAACTTTAGCGTCAAGAGCAAGGCATTGAGGAAGGACAGCCCCTTTCATATACGGAATAATTTCTGTCTGTTTTAAGTTTTAATGTCGCTCCTTACTTTCTGTTAAAAAACACATGTTTTTTTTTTATTCAATCTAGAACTAAGATCAAAATAATCAAGAATTTGTAAATTATTAGATCACCTCTTCGCTCCACGTAACTCATTGATACACAGTACCCCCCAAAATTACTCACAGTAGGGGAGGAGACATAACAAATGAGTCATGGAAAGACGAAAACGCACCAAAACAAAAAACGCAAGGCAAAGAGCAAGCGTTCGAAGCAATCTATGAAACTTCAAGGACCAAGAGATTCTTGGGTGACGCCTCCTGGAAGAGCATGCAAATGCCGATGGCCGAGTTTTCCATTAGCAGTTCCGAGCCATCGTATACAATATCTTCTTCCGTCGTATCTGAACCTTCCCCGGGATCAATACTAGTGGTTGCGTCGTAATGCTTCGGCATTTAGAACCTACAATAATACATGCTATTTAATAAATTTATTTTGAAGGAAAATATATTTTGTAAGTTTTTGTATACCCTTAATTCCTCCTGAAGTAATATCCCTTGATTTATTTTCGTATCTTGTTACGAATCAGTAATTCCATTGTGTCACAAATCGACTTCAATTACTTCAGTCCAGTAAGAATATGGCTTTGGGCCGGCATTTGAACCTGGCATTTGAGCAACAAGAATGTTTTGGCACTAAAATTTTCAAAAAAATTCACATAAGAACACGTTCATCGGTCGTGCAGAAATACCCCCTTTTTTCAGGGGAAAGAGGGGAAAGGAGGGGAATCCGAATTTTAATTTCTGCAATACTTTCTGAACTGGAAGATCATTTCCTATTATTTTGAGCCCCCGGGAGACTGAAAATGACACCAAAATTGGAAAATTCCATCACTAAATCATCCCATTTACACCCAAACAAGGTCAGATGAGGATGTAAATCAGAATAATAATTTGTGCAGTATTTAGTGGTTTGAAAGGTCTTTCCCTATTAATTCGACCCTGGGGAGACCGAAAATGACACCAGAAATTGGAAAATTCCATCACTAAAGCACCTATTTCCACTCAAACAAGGTCACAGGAGAGGATGAAAAACCAGAAACTTAATTTGTGCAATATTTAGTGGTTTGAAAGGTCTTTCCCTATTAATTCAAGCCTGGGGAGACTGAAAATGACACCAGAAATTGGAAAATTCCATCACTAAAGCACCTATTTCCACTCAAACAAGGTCACAGGAGGATGAAAAACCAAAAACTTAATTTGTGCAATATTTAGTGGTTTGAAAAGTCTTTCCCTATTAATTCAAGCCTGGGGAGACTGAAAATGACACCAGAAATTGGAAAATTCCATCACTAAAGCACCCCATTTACACCCAAACAAGGTCAGATGAGGATGAAAATCAGAATAATAATTTGTGCAGTGTTTAGTGATTTGAAAGGTCTTTTCCCTATTAATCGAAGCCTGGGGAGACCGGAAATGACACTAGAAATTGGAAAATTCCATCACTTAGTACCCCATTTCCACTCTAGGTTTGGTAAGAAGGGTGAAAACACCATTTGTGCTATTATTATAACATAACATATAATTAAAAAATATATAATTGAAAGGACGTTTCCTATTAATTCGAGTCCGGTGAGACCGGAAAAGACAACAGAATATTAAATTTAAAACAAAACTTTAATGACAACAGAAATTTAAACACGAGATTCCCCCTCTTTTTCCTAGAAAAAGGGGTATTTTCACGGCCAAAATGATGGCTTATTTTGGATGTTATTGAGCAATTTTTTCTGAACATTTTGGAGGCATAAACGTTTCTGTTGCTTAATGCCGAGGTTTGGTCTTTTTTCTTAGTTTTATTGGACATCCAATATACGTAAAACTTTCATTGAAAATTGCCATTTTTTTTTATATTTTTCAATAAAAAAATTACAAACTACCTCCCCCCCAAAAGATTTTGAAAGATATATTTAGAATCCCCACTAAATTTTCATGAATTGACACCAATACGTAGCAATGTTAACTCTGGCTGGTATATCTGATTAAAAACAAAAGCATCAGAAATATTTCTACTAAGTTTACCAAAAAAAAAAACATGTGAATACCATTCTGAAAATGCATACTAACGTTCGACTTTTAAATATATACATGAATAGAAAGCTTCAAGTTATCAAACAGTTCGTGGTAACGAACTGTAAGTAAGGAGCCCGACAGTAACCGAAACTCTAAAAAACGGAATTTTGATACAAATAGATACATCAAAAGAAGAGGATTTTTAAGCTGATTTTAATATAAGTTTCATCAACTTTAGTCCAACCCATCAAAAGTTACGAGCTTGAGAAAATTTGCCCTATTTTCGAAAAAGGGGGAAACACCCCCTAGAAGTCATCGTATCGACCCAGTGGTCCTAAAATTTCGTGAGAGGGCTCATTTGAACGGAAATTAAAGGTTCTAGGACCAAAAAATTAGAGGGAAACTAGGTCCCCTCCCACGCTCATTTTTTCCCAAAGTCACCGGATCTAAATTTTGAGATCTCCGTTTTGTTCAGCATAGTTGAAACATCTAGTAACTATGTCTTTGAGGACGACTTAATCCCCCACAGTCCCCAGGGGAAGGGCTGCAAGTTATGAACTTTGCCCATTGTTTATATATAGTATTGGTTATTGGTAAGTATAGAGACGTTTTCAGGAGAGACTTTTTTCTGGGAGGGAGGAGGGGTCGGGGGGATTGAGTTACGTGGGAGGATCTTTCCATGGAAGAATTTTTTCACGGGAGAAGAGAATTTCCATGAAGGGGATGCTGGGTTTCCTAGCATTACTTAAAAAACAATCAGACATTAAAAAAAACAAGATTTTTCAACTGAAAGTGAGGAGTAACATTAAAACTTAAAAACGAACAGAAATTATTACGTACATGAGGGGTTCGTCCCCTCCTCAACATCTCGCTCTTTACGCTAAAGTATTTTTTAATAATTTCAAAAGAGCTATTTATTCTAATTAAACGGCCTTTGTGATTCAGGGGTCATTCTTAAAGAATTGGAACAAAATTTGAGCTGTAGCGTAAAGAGAGAGATATGACGAGGGGACGAACCCCGCATATTACCTATATGAGGAATTTCACCCCCTCGTCAATACCTCGCTCTTTACGCTAAAGTTCGAATTTTGTTAAATCTTGGCCGATATAAGTAATAATTTGTTTGTGTTATTTTCCGGCCAATCTTAGCATGTAATTTTACCTTAAGAAGCTTCATAACTATGATTTTTATGTGATAATAAACCAAAGATATTATATGTCTCCGGCTTGTGGGTGTTATTAAATAAAAAAAAAAACAATTTTTTCCAACTGAAAGTAAGGAATAACATTAAAACTTAAAACGAACATAAATTATTACATATATCTTTTAAAGATTTTCCCTTTCATTTATTTCA
>CM051276.1:48304708-48509708 GCA_027921565.1 Artemia sinica | reverse complement strand
GCTGTAGATTCATCTAGACCTCCATACTCTTCAATGCGGAAATATCATTCTGTTCGTATCCATCTGTAGATTCATTTCTAGATTTCTAGGCATCCATCAATAAACTTGACTAGACCTCCATACTCTTTTTCACCTTCACCTGCATTTCGTTAAAAGTCTTACTGCCGAGCGTTTAACTTGCTGATAAACTTTTTATCTATACTCTGTATGCACACACATCACAATATATATATATATATATATATATATATATAGTATCCCTCTATATCCAGTACCGGGCGAGCCCGTCTTCACCACCCGAGCATGTTCTTGTCGCATGTCACAGAATACAATGTGAGCCTTCTTGATGTCTTGTCGCGTGGCAGGCTTGTATATATAGATTTTTTTTTTTGTCGCTTATCTTCTAACCGCAGACAGTGTGAGCCGCTTCTTGATGTCATGGCGTCAACATAGGTTGGATACAACCACCCTGAGCGCAAATTAGTGAGAAAAAAGCGAATTTCTCCTTAAAGTTGTGATCTACTTTTGTGGCCGGAATGTCAATGTGCCAGTTTTAAGAAAAAAAAGTAGCCGATTTCGATGCCGGGCGCCGGCACGGCTACGTGACAGCCTTGTATAAACTGGTTCTTTTTGTCACTTACGTTCTAACCACAGTATACAGATATAGCAGTAAGTTTACCGCAGATAATTTCTCGCTCTTCATTCTCGGTGCGAACAAACAGCTCCTCCCAATAGTTCTTTCATTAGCGCGTACAAACAGATCCTCTCATTTGGTCTGCCATCAGGGGTCCAATTACCCTGGAACACGTATTTTGGCAGAAACTTTCTCAAAATGCCTGTGAAACCAACTTGAGACTTCAAAACCTACTTTTAATTCCTAAAAACATCTAATAATAACATTGCACTACTAGTTACCGATTTCCATATATGTATTGGAATAAATTAATTTAAAATTAGTTTCTTCAAAATTTAGTGTTCCAACGTTGAAGCCAAGTTTCGCATTCAAGAGAAATCTGACTTGTCTACCCATGAAAAGATCTAATGTCGCTTATGTTTCTACGTTCTCTGGAGCACTCGCACCTCGGTCTCGGTTTTTATAATGGGTGAGATAGGGAAATATCATACTGCCTATAATTTATACACTGTGGTTCTAACCGAAGACAATGTGAGCCCCTTCTTGATGTCATGGCGTCAACATTGGTTCGATACAACTACCGTGGGAAAAATACATTTCTTCCTATAAGTTGTGGTCTGTTTGGATCGTTTTAGTGGCCAAAAATATTAATATGCCAGTTAAGAAAAAAGCCATGTATCAAATTTGGAGGCAGGGCTCCAGCACTGGGCATGTGGCAGGCTTGTATACATTGATTCTCGTTATACCTTCAAATTTCTCGTTAACAACCTTCAAATGAGTCACCTTCGTTTGTAAGAAAATTCCGAGAAAATTGTCTTAGGCAATCTCAAGCCTATTACCTCCAATTCATTATACATTCATACCTACACATATTATGCAACTACGGGGAGGCAATCGATAGTAGATAAATTAGCTAGGAAGAGGTTTTTCAGCCCGAAAACACCTGCCAAAACAAACCAAGCCCAGAAGAATTATCCATTAATCAGAATCACGTGCGAATGTTGTGTCGTTTATTAACTACTACTACTACTACTACTAACAACTCACCGCAGCACCAAGCCGCCTGAGGCCAACACAGCTACGCACGATCCTCCTCCACCCCAATCTATTCAAAGCCTCCCTTTTTACACCCGCCAACGAAGTTCCAATTTCCTTTAAATCTTTCTTTATGACGTCCTCCCACCCCAGACGGGGACGACCTGCTTTTCGTTTAGCCCTAGATGGTTGGCCGAAAAGAACAACCTTCGGCAAACTGTCATCCTTCATCCGCACAACGTGCCCTAACCACCTCAACCTTTCTTTCATTATAGCCCTAGAGAGCGATATTGAACCACATTTTTCGTATAGCCTATTGTTTGAAATACGGTCAGTCAGCCGGGTATCCAGAACAATCCTTAAGCAATTTCTCTGGAAAACATCTAGCAAATCTTCATCCGCTTTTCGGAGCGTCCATGCTTCAGAGCCATATTTGACCACTGTCATCACTGTAGCTTCTAATATTCTAATCTTGGTTTGCAGACTTATCTTCCTATTCTTCCAGACTTTTTTTAACTGTGAAAAAACACCCTGAGCCTTGGCTATTCTATTTTTAACATCTTCACTGCTCCCACCATCTGTACTAATAATACTACCAAGGTAAGTGAAGCTGCCCACCTGATCAATCTTTTCATTACCCAACGTCACCTTTTCATCTTCACTTATTCCTAGCCTTAGTGACTTAGTCTTCCTAACATTAATTTTCAAACCAATTCTGGCACCCTGAACTCGCAAAACCTCTAAAACTTCATTCATTTTGCTCACACTTTCATCTAGGATGCTTAAATCATCAGCATAATCCAAGTCCAGGAGACTTTTTCCTCCCCATTTGATTCCGTGGTCTCCCATTGCCTTTCCTGTGCTCCTTAAAACAAAGTCCATCAAAATAATCCATATAAAGGGGGATAGAACACAGCCCTGCTTAACTCCTGATTTAATACAAAACCAGCTGCTAACCTCATTTGCTACCTTAACCGCAGCAGTGTTATTCTCGTACATAGCACTAATCACTTTAATGTATTTGTCTGGTATACCATACAAGGATAAAGCTTTACTAAAGCTCTTCTATCAACAGAATCGAACGCTTGCTCGTAATCTATAAAACTGAGGACCAAAGGTGTTTGAAAATTCAGGCACTTCTCAATTATTAGCCTAAGAGTGAAAATTCGGTCGACACATCCTCTACCTTTTCTAAAACCGCACTGCTCTTCTCTTAAAACTTTGTCTATGGCATCTCTCAGTCTAAAAAGTATCATATTACTAAGTAATTTACTACCTACAGAGACCAGACTAATGCCTCGATAATTACCACACTCACTTTTATCACCTTTCTTATAAAGTGGCTTTAATTAAGGTTTTCCTAAAATCGTTAGGTACTTCCCCTTTTTCAAAAATCATATTCATAATCTTCAATAACTTATTTCTGAACTCAGAGCCACCATATTTAAGAAACTCATTTACCACTCTATCAGCACCTGGAGCCTTATTATTCTTTAATCCTTTTAGTACTGTCGCTAATTCTTCCTCACAAAACAAATCTTCCTTCACATCCAAAGTATCACAAACTTTTTCATTTTCCTTTATATTTTTTCCTGCAACTCTATCTTGGTTAAGCAAGTTCTCAAAATGTTCGGCCCATGTCTCTTTAGTTTTTCCTTATCGCTAATTGCGACCCCATTCCTATCTTTAACTGGGACAAGTCCGGATTGACTACTCCCTCTCAATTTGTTAACGTGCCAGTACAAAATTTTACTATTATGCCGTCAAGCTGCATCTTCCAGATCCTCGGCAATTTTATCCATGGCCTCCACTTCACACCTCCTTAGTTCATATTTTAATGCTTTCTCCACTTTCTTTACATTTCTTTTGTTTTCATACGATTTATCACTCAGATAATTCTTGTACAAGTCCTTTCTCCTTTCTATTAAACATAAAGCTTTTTCACTAATATTCTTAGCTGCAGTTCTAGCTTTCTTCCCTAATACACCTTCAGCAACTTCACAAATTATTTTTCTAAAATTATTCCAACCATCTTCCACATTTCAGATTTTAAACTCTCAAGTTTAGTATTTAACTGTTCCTGGAAAGTTTCTCTCAAATTCTCATCCTGGAGTCTACCAACATCATAACTTCCCGGGAGGTAGTTACCCTTCGATATTTTAGTTTTAAATTAACCCTTGACACTACTAGATGGTGATCTTTACTTTTAACATCAATAACAGCACTCCTATATACCCTAGTATCTTGTATTGATCCTGCCAGTCTTCGGTTTACTATAACATAATCAATAAGGTTTGCTGTCTTACCATCACGTGAATACCATGTTAACTTATGAGCCATTTTATGACCAAACACGGTATTGGTTATAACTAGATTGTTATACCTACAAAATTGCAAAAGTCCGTATCCATTACTGTTTTTCCTACACCAAATTTACCTAGGCTGGGATACCATCTATCCCTATTTCTACCAACCTGGGCATTAAAATCTCCCAGTAATAACATCATATTTCTACCTGGGACCTTGTCTATTTGCTCCTGTAACTGTAGGTAAAATTCATCTGAGTCCCTAGTATCTCCGTCAGTCGGTTCTACAGGGGCGTATACTACTATAACTGATACCCTGAACTTTCTAGTCATAAAATGAGCAATTAGTATTCTATTATTAATACCTTCCCAGCCTAAACAAGACTTAGCAGCTTCCTTATTCATCATGAGCCCTACTCCCTGTCTATGTACCCCATCCTTCCTGCCTGAGTAAACAAATTCTATATCACCTAATTTCATGCTTCCTACCCCTGGGATATGAGTTTCTGAAACTCCTAATAAATCCAGTTCGAATCGTCTGAATTCGTCAGTCAAAATGTCGATACGATAGTCATTTTTTAATGTCGTAACATTCCAAGTTCCAATTTTCATGTTCTTTAAATCATTGAAATTATTTTCGCCTCAGGAAAAGCAATGATCCCGGATATCAGTGTCGTTTATTAACCAAATAAATAATTACAGATTAACAAATTATAATGATTGAAACAATTATTTTAATAGACAATTAATACGTAAATATATAATAAATTAAAAGCAAATAATAAATTAATTATTATTATTGATAGGACCGCACCTCTTTTTGTAATACCCCCACAGTGTTGACATAAATATTGAAACTGGACAGAACTCCTTCAGCCATAAAGATATCATTATCATAGGCAGCGCGCTAGCGCTGCCTAAGTAAAGAACGATGTGAGTACTATGTGTTGTTTTTTTTTCTCTACACCCAGACACTTCGTATCGAAGGAGTTGTCGTAGAAACTTCGAATAGGGCTCATTCGGTTGGAAATTGGAGTGGTTAGTGCCCTTTTTAATAGTCGAAAGTGATTGGAGGGCAACTAGCCCCCCCACGCCCATCATTCCCCCAAACACAACCAATCAAAATTTTGAGATAGCCATTTTTGTTCAGCGTAGTTGATTTCCAATTAGAAATATCTTTTGAGAAGGGCACTCCCCCACACAACCCTCAGGGCAAGGGTTTTAAGTTATGCCCTGGGGCATATAAGGTTTTTATAGAAGGCGTTGTCGTAGAAACTTCAAAAAAGGCTCATTCGATTGGAAGTTCAAAGGGCTAGTGCCTTTTTTAATAGTCGAAAGAGATTGGAGGGCAACTAGCCCCCCCCCCCCCCACCCATCATTCCCCCAAAAACATCCAATCAAAACTTTGAGATAGCCATTTTGTTCAGCGTAGTTGATTTCCAGATAGAAAATATATGTTTTTGAGGAGGACACTCCCCCACAAACCTCGGGGTAAGGGTTTTAGGTTATGCCCTGAGGGCATAGGCCTATAAGAACGATGTTGGCACTGAACTAAGTATATTTTTTTTCTCTTTAGATAAGGGCACTACATATGGAAGGGTCGTCGTAGAAACTTCAAAAGGGGCTCATTCGATTGGAAATTGAGAGTTCTAGTGCCCTTTTTAATAGTCGAAATTGATTGGAGGGCAACTAGTCCCCCCCCCACGCCCATCATTCCCTCAAACACATCCAATCAAAATTTTGAGATAGCCATTTTGTTCAGCGTAGTTGATTTCCAGATAGAAAATATATCTCTGAGGAGGACACTCCCCCACAACCCTCAGGGCAAGGATTATAAGTTACGCCCTGGAGGCATATAAGGTTTTTATTGAATCTTTGTCGTAGAAACTTGAAAAAGGGGTCATTCGATTTGAAATTCAAAGGGATAGTACCCTTTTTAAGAGTCGAAAGTGATTGGAGGGCAACTAACCCGCCTCTCACGCCCACCTTTTCCCCAAAACACATCCAGTAAAAATTTTGAAATAGCCATTTTGTTCTGCGTAGTTGATTTCCAATCAACTACGGCATAGGGGCGCAAAACCCCTATGCCTTCCCAAGGCCAGAACAAAATTTGCACTTTACTGAAAAAATACAAATGAATGTGCATTGTCAGTTTAATATACATATACTGATATTTAGTAATCAAAATGTTTATATTATTTGATTTATTAAAGTTATAAAATTAAAAACATTTATTTTTTTCAGTAAAGTGCAAATCTTGTTCTGGCCTTGGGAAGGCATAGGGGTTTTGCGCCCCAACTTATGTTAATTTCTGCTCGTTTTGAGTTTGACTCGGTTAATTATTGTCATTTCTGTTCGTTTTGGGTTTCATTTATTTATCGATGCTGATTTGTGGTAGTTTCACGCTTGGTAGATTATTTGATTTTATTTTTGCTAATTCTTTTGTTTAATGGAGTTCTTTAATTTTCTTTGAAAAACTTATTTTGTGGAAAAAGTTTTTTAAATTAATACCTTGAAATAGCTAACATCGTAGGCTATATAACTTTCATTAAGTCGAATCTTCATACAGATGTGAAAATTACATCTACTCCCCCTTATTAAGACTTATTGCAATAAAGACCTTATTAAGACTTTTGCTTCATACCCACATAAGACTTGCAGAGAAATTAATACGTGAGATTTGCCAGTTCCATACCTCCCTCGAGAGATCAATTTTCAACTATTTCCCCTCCTATTTTACATCTCTTTTCTTTTATTCATTTATGAATATCCGAAAATTGAATTATTTTAGAAAATATTAGAAGAATAAAATAGTAAATAATTGAAGCTTTCACATCTGATATATAAACTGACATTAAAAACAGAAAATATAAATAAAATTAACAGTAACATTTCAGTAAAATTTGAGTAAAAGAAAGTGCATATCAAGACTTGGGTATATTTACCCTGGCTGCTTCCAAGAATAGGTCCTTTGGGCTCATTTTTTTCACGAAAATCAAGATGTTTTTGGTTGTTACCAAGGTTTACTACGTTAATCATATAATTTTCTTCTGTTTTTGCAATCATTTTGATTTTTTCTACTCTTTCTTTATTTATTATACAAGCTTTGGCTTTAATTTTGACTTCTCCCTTCATATGCAGGTGGGGGGGGGGGGCTTCGACTATTATGTTAATGTACTTGGAAAAAAGAAGAAGGATTGTAATGGACATCCTGTGTTAAAATTAGCCAATTACATTCTAAAGTTTATAGAAAAAGAAAAAAAAAATGCTTCTATTACTTTAGTAAAATCCACAATGCAATTCTTCACCTTAAACTTAAAAGTCGATCTAAAATTTAATATATTTATTATCGAGGTATACATAACATACGTCACGTTCTAAATACACAACATACCAAAAGCATAGAATTTCAAACAAAATCGCATCACCAGCAAAATAAACCTTCTAAATATAATAAAAACGAAACGGCAGAACTAAAATTGTCATTACAGTGAACAAAGGCAATAAAAATAAGGGCAGATAAAGTCATTCTATATATTAATATGCATTATGGTAAAACTGAATAATAGCACACATAACAAAAGTAGTTGAAGATAGTGCTGAACCATTAAGATAAAGTATACAGCACATTGGATTCAACACCACAATGATAAGATCTTCAACCAAATAGAATCAGCAGAGCTACAGATTCATTGCAATACTTCAGCAAAGAATGTTAACAAGATATGCAGCACAATAGATACATCACAATAACTAACAGACCAATAATAAGATCTCCAACCAAATGAAATCAGCAGAGCTACAGATTCATTGCAATGCTTCAGCAAAGGATGTTAACAAGATATGCAGCATATTGGATGCATCACAATGGCTAAACAGAACATTAATAAGTCAAACCAAATGAAATCAGCAGAGGTACAGATTCATTGTAATGCTTCAGAAAAGGATGTTAACAAGACATGTAGCACATTGGATAAATGTGCTACAATGATTAAATAAAACGACAATAAGATTTCTAACCAAACAAAACCAATAGAGCTACAGATTCATTGCAATTATTTAGACTTACTAAATAGCAGGGGCGTCGTTTCGAGGGGGGGGCTGTTGCCTTCCCAAATAAACGGGAGAAATTTTTTTTTATATAGCCTATGCCTCTTGACTATACGGATATGGACCCCTCCTGCCCCCCCCCCCCCCCCCCCGATAAAAATGATGGAGCTAAACCCCTACTAAAGGGTGATAACTTTTGAAGAAGAGTTTTTGTGGACACTCCTTTTTAAAGGCAAAGTGTAGACGGGGATAAAATTAACACTCTCATTCTTTCATACAGGGAGGAGGAAATGGATTTATAGCCCACCCCCCTTAGACATTGTACAATAAACGTAAAGATTATGCACATATTTGGATATTGGACATCAAAATTATTATTTTCTTAATACTAGATCCCCTCGGAATCCCATTGGGTCCCCCAAAAAATTTGATTGGATACATCTATCTATACACCCAGCCAAGTCACTGACTGAATTTCACTGACAGTGTCACTGACAGTGACTGAATATCATGTGACACTCTTCTGGTGACCCTCTCAGTGACACTGACAGACAGTCAATGACAATGTCTGAATTTCAAGTGACACTGACAGACAAGTCACTGACAATGACTGAATTTCAAGTGACAACTCTTCTGGATTGGAGAAATTACATCAGAATTATTAAACCACAACCATTTCAACAACAAGCTGAATATCTTTTACTGAGCACTGTATAGATATCCTCCCCGATTTTGCAGAAAATGGCCCCCCTACTCTACCTTATATATAATTTAGTCATTAAGCTTAATAGAAAATATCATTGGGAAGGATTGAAAAACTTCCTAATTCTGCTCCCGTTCCACACTAATGAAAAAGCTCTCCTGAACCCACTCTCCCCTAAGGGTCGAAACTGTGTTTGATATGTGAACAAAGTTAATGTGACTTGTCAGAGGGGGGGGGGGGGAGGAGAGCAGAAAATTTTAAAATGAAAATCTACAAAATTTACAGACGACTAATATACTTTCTTTTTGGCTTGTAAACCCTTCTAATTTTTTACTGCAGAATTATAAAATACCCAGGCTTTGAACCAAACCTACATCTCAGACTCCAAATATGTAATATCGCCCATTTGTTGCTATTTGATATTCTTTCCATCTCCAAGAGGATTTGTGGACCCATGCCTGTTAGAAAAACTAGATAGAGGCTTGACTCTTGAGCTTTGTGACAAATTGTTACAATTTGACTAATAAGAATATTTAAATATCCATTATTGTTCAATCCTACCATTTCTAGAATCATACTCACAATATATTTATTTTTTTCAAGAACTAAGTATATAGTATCTATGTATGTGAGTACATACTAACAATATATTTCTTTTTTTTCAAGCACTTTCTATTTACTTTCTTTCAACGTGAGATAACCTCTAATTACATCTCTGTGTACATACTCAGTGTGAGTGTACATTATCTACTGTGAGTACATACTTACAATGTAATTCTTTTTTTTTTAAGCGCTATGTATTGACTTTATTTCGATGTGAGATAGGCCTGTATTAACAGACCATCTGTACATACTCAGTGTGAGTGTACATCCTCTACTGTGAGTGCATACTCACAAAATATTTCTTTTTTTTCAAGCACTATGTATTTACTTTCTTTCAACGTGAGACATCCTGTACTCACAGACTATGTGTACATACTCAGTGTGAGTGTACATCCTCTACTGTAAGCACATACTCACAATATATTTCTCTTTTTTCAAGCACAATGTATTTATTTTCTTTCAACGCACATAGCCTGTACTTACAGGCTATGTGCGTATACTCAGTGCGAGTGTACATCATCCACTGTGAGTACACACTCATAATACATTTTTTTTTCAGCACTATGTATTCACTTCCCAGCAATATGAGGTAGCCTCAAATGGAAACGGTTTATTTTGGTCAAAGGTCATGGCAAAATTCCTTGGTCACTTTGGGCATGAAAATCATGATGAGGGGGATTCCATACGATCGAACAAAGCTAATAAACCTACACTTAATGCTTGTTTGCTTGCAATGACAACTTCACCTATATAAAGACTAGTTTGAAACGAAAACCACACTATTAGCATAAAACAAAAATTCAGCCCCGAATTTTGTAGCCCCTTACTTATTACATTCCTCTTTACTGCAACTAGGCGTTAAAGGATGGACCTAAAAGCATCAAAACCCCCTTTTTTTTTTTTTTGTTAGAGTCATGAAATGGGGACAGAGGACCGTGCATAGCTATTTTGGCCTCAGGCGGCTTGGTGATGCAGGGAGTTGCTAGCAGTAAATTTATCTACAAGAGCGTAATACCCTTGACCCTCCTCCACGGGTTTCCCAAGGTGGGGGCGAGCCGCTCCTCCAACTTTTTTAGCATTGGGTAAAATTTTTGCCATGGCGAAAATTTCGGCAGTAATTTTGCAAAATTGGCTGAAATTTTGCAAAATTCTTGATTTCAGCAGAAAATTCAGCATAAATCAGGTAGCTATTCGGTAAAATTTACAAAGATCACCCCCCCCCCCCCAGTAAAATGAGCCTCGGGACGCCCCTGCCCTCCTGCTAAACCCCAGCGAGCGTCAAAAGGGTAAAAAAAAGCTTTTTTTCAAAAAAAACAAGTTCCAAAAAAGAAACCTTTTTATTTAAGGAAAAAAAACGTACACCCACTTTGTTTTTCTCTTTGTTCTGAAATAGATTGACTGTTGAAAGTTTTTCTGAAAATAAAAAATTAAAGTACCAGCAAATGGTTAAAGCGGAACAGCAGCAGAACAACATAAAAATACTCAACAAACAAACAATATAATCATGTGATATTTACTACCACGGTATTCCACACTAAAATTAGAGTATTCTTCCTAGTTGTTAACAAAATTATCAATGAGTTCTTGCAAAGGTTGTAACTCCCTCCTATCTATGAGGCTGAATTCATCAACAAAAAATATGAAATGCTTAAAAGACGTATTCAAATGTGCTTCCTCTCCAAGATCTACAATTCGACTAAAATGCTGGTGATAAATATGAGCATAAACTCGGAATAATCTTTTCAATATGGTTTTGGCAATCGACAAAAAATTCTTGGGAAAAGGAACTCCATTTTTCGAGGGGAAGAGAGATTCGTCATCTAGCTGGTCTTGTACCCAGGTCATTAAGTAGTCTATATACTTTGGGGCAGAGCACTTAATAGGTTTTTTCACCGTTTGTCCATCAGCCCAATGGTATTCGTACTTAGGCCCAGCGGACATAACCGTACAACTTTCTTCTGTGCAATACTCAGTTATAGTTCCATACAGCATATTAATCTGATTGAAGAAATCAACCGTATTTACAGCAATCCATTCATTCAAATCTTCACCGTCTGGAAGGGCAACAGCCAATCGTAGATTGCCAGAGCCAAGAGTTGCAGCGGCCTGTTTCATCAGGTCATACTGATGGGTTCCTTCTGGGATGTTCTTTTTGGGTTTAAACGTCTTGACATTTTTACTCCCAAAAAGGAAACTCATTCTGAAAGAATGAAAAGTTATATTCAAAGAAGAAGAAGATGTAAATAATGGATGCGTTCCAGGCACTCTTCCAGTTAACTCTTGACTCTCTTATATAATGACGACCCTCTTAATATTCAAAGACACTTTTTTATTTAATCCAAATAAGGGAAGGAATCACATTTACTGACTTCAATGGATTGATTTATAGATCTTCTTTATAGGCCTTGTTCAAGCTGATTTTCAGTAACGAATATACAAACAAGATTGGAAGCGTTTTCTCCTATTCAAACCCTTTGGGAATAATCTGGAGTTAACCTGGTAAGTACATGGAACGATTCCACAGAATATAAAATACATAAGAAAAACCAAAAAAACAATCTAAAAATATGCTTTTCAAAAAGAAAAATAAGCGCTATTAAAAAATTGCTGCTTCAACAAGACCTTAAGGTACAAGACTTCAAATGTTTGAGGAATTACATTAAGATAGCCAATTCAAGTTAGGTCTTCCACAAGAGTGATCAAAGACTGGTCACAAAAGGGAACATTTGTAGGCCCAAAAACGTAGTTTCTCCTTAAAAGATGCTTTAATTAATAATAGACTATGTTCTGATTACCATTTATAAATGAAGGACAGACATTGTTTAAAATAGCGTTATTTTGGCATTAAGTATATTTGATGATTAACTACCGAGGGTTGGGGGAGGGATGTGAATTTGGTCACAACACCATTTTTAGGCCCAAAGATGTGGATTCCCCTACCTGATGCTTGAACCTGTACTAAACTATGGTCTGTTTGATGAGCTTAAAGAGAGACTCCTGCAGATCATTTACAATAGGATTTTTCTTCAGGCAAAATACAAGGCTGAGGGGGGCGCGGGGAATGTCATAAGTGGGTCTGAAGTTAGAGTATACCAAGACCAAAGTAACAGTTTCCTCCAAAATTTTGTTTAAATTTATAAGTAAAGTGCAAGCCATCAGCAAGGAAACTATAGACAGAAGTCACTTAAAAAAAAGTTAAAAGAAGAGATCAGAAGCTGGCAACAAAATGGACTATTTCTGGGCCTAAAAGTGAAGTTTCCCCCTTGTTTTTGCTTAAGGTTTAAATAAATGATTTTCTACTAGTCATCTATAAAGAGAACACACATAGAGATTCCCTTAAAATGGCTTTGATTGGTTGCTAGCAATCTAAGGTCTTTAGACTTAAGCAATACTATTGTATTTTATATTAGATTAGCAATCTTAGAGAGGATAGAGGGGTTCACATCTAAGCAACAACTCATGATAATCCTACCAAAACTTTCGTGGCAAATTTACCCCTTCCACACATAGAGATGACAAGGTTAATAACTTGATCTTATGGATTATATATATATATATATATATATATATATATATATATATATATATATATATATATATATATATATATATATATATAGTATATATATGGATATATATATATATATATATACATATATATATATATACATATATATATATATATATATAACCTAAGTCAACCTAACCTGTCGTCATCAAACCTTGTATTGAAATGAAAAAGTTCAATGGCAATGCTGACTAAATCCAACAAGAAATAAAAGGCATAAAGAAATTGACCAGTGAATCTTGATATCCACCAATTATAGACATTCATGGCAACATATATGTATATCAGGTTTTTTTATATCTTGGAACATAGTTGAGGCAGGTGAATGAAACTCGGAAATCGTTCCATGTTCTTACCAGGTTCAAAAAGACTGAAAACCCAAAATTAAAATTCAATATTTTTGTGGAAATCTAAATAGGAACAGTAGGAGAGTGGGGAGGTGATCCTGTGGTCTCTGATTCAGAAGCACTGGAAGCTGTTGTGCCACTATCTGGCTCAGTAGAACTATCTCTGAAGTAAGGGTCATATAAATCCTTTGCTCTTAGTCTCCTTCTTCTAACCTTCAACCTTGATAGTATAGCAGGTAATGGTTCTGAATCAGTATCAGAAGATAAAAGATAGTTCTTTGTCATTAAAATTGAGGATCCATTATTTGGTTGAACTTGTCTAGTATTTACTCCTTCTCTCATAAGTCTAGATAGTTCCTCTTCAGTCAGTAGATCCTCTTCATCAATGTGAGGAGGATTTACAAATGAGGGAGGCGTTACAAAGAGATAATCTTCTAGATGTGCTAAGACTGAAGTAAAAGAGGCCCCTGGAACAGAAACTACTTCTTGCAGCTTCTTCGGTCTTTTTGCAATAGCTCCCAAAGTAAATTCTGGATCATCATTCTTCTGCCTTCTCATAAATTCTAAAGACTCCAATATCTGAGCATCATTCAGATTCACACCGGGCGTCAATGTTACCATATAAAGCCACTGGTGGGCAATCCGAGCTGATCTTATAGATAAATCTCTATTTTCCAACAGATCATTCCTTGCCGATTTGTATGCTTGGGCATACATTCTGAGAGGTAAGCTATATTGAGGTAAGACAATATGCACTATAACTGACACAAGTGAATTTAAGATAGTAGATGCGTTAATCATTTCTCTTGCAAGTAAATGAGCTGCTTGTAATCCTATTATCTATATCATTGACTTCACCTTCTGAATGGATGCTCATATCAATGTTCTTCAGAAGTTGAAACATAAATTGAGGCAGTCCATTTGAGGCATTTTCACTAGAAGTTTCATCTTGTGATAAGGCTGGTTGGCTTTGTTGGAGCCAACTCCATGAACACATGGCTTTGTTGGAGGTTGCGTGACAGAAAACCAGTGTCACATACAATCTTCTAAGACCTATAAATACGAATTAGATAGATTTAGTAGCTTGAAAAGACCTTCCCAAGGTATATATTATATCCTGGATTCCTTCTTGAGTGTTTCATTTATATAACACATTTGCTTTCCAAGATACTAAGAAGCCGTTATGTAATGGGTATCCTCAAAGGGGAGGGCGTTATTAACTCATAAACCTCCTGAAATTGGGGACATATACAGTACAATATAAGGAACCAAAGGATGAGAACGCCATGGAAGCAAATCAAAAATGAAAAATGTATATCAACCCTTGGTCAACCATCAATCAACAGGTTCTGACCCTTCAGAGGGGCAATACAAGTTTTTTTTTTGTAGAAACTTCAAAGCGCTCATTCCATTGGAAATTGAAAGGCCTAGTGCCCTTTTTAATAGTCGAAAGTGATTGGAGGGCAACTAACCCCCCTCTCACGTCCATTTTTTCCCCAAACACATCCAATCAAAATTTTGAAATAACCATTTTGTTCAACGTAGTTGAAAGTTCTGAAAATTAGGTCTGAGGATGACAAACCCCCACACCCTCAGGGCAAGGGTTGTAAGCTATGCCTTGAGAGCATATAACGTTATATAGAAAGCACTGTCATAGAAAATCAATAAGGGCTCATTCAATGGGAAATTGAAAGGACTAGAGCCCTTTTTCATAGTCGAAAGTGATTAAAGGGCATGTAAAACCCCTCTCACGCCCACGATTTCCCTGAACACATCCAATCAAAATTTTGATATAGCCATTTTGTTCAACGTAGTTGAAACGCCCGGAAATTTATGTCTTTGAGGGTGACAAACCCCCAACGCCCCCAGGGTAAAGGTTGTAAGTTATACCCTGGGGGAAAATATACTTTTTTACAGAAAGTGATGTCATAGAAACTTCAAAAAGGGCTCATTCAATTGAGAATTGAGAGGCCAATTGTCCTTATTAATAATCAAAAGCGATCAGAGGGCAAATGCCCCCCCCCCCACGCCCATCATTTCCCCAAACAGTCATGATCAACATTTTGATACAGCCATTTTGTTGAATATAGTGAAGGGCCTGGAAATTATATCTTTGAGTATGATAGCCCCCCCCCCCCCCATACAGCCCTCAGTACTAAGGTTGAAAGTTATGCCCTGGGGGCATATAAGATTTTTTATAAAATGTGTTGTTGTAAAAACATCAAAAAAAGTTCATTTGAATGGAAAAGTAATGGAAGGGACAATAACCCCCTACGCCCATCATTTCCCTAGACATTTCAGCATTTTGATATGTACATTTTGTTCAATGTAGTTGAAAGGTCTGGAAATTATGTCCTTTAGAATGACAAACACCCCGCCCCCCATAGCCCTCAGGACAAGGGTCGTAAGTTATGCCCTATGGTAAGGTTTTTATAGAAAGTTTTGTTGTAGAAGCTTCAAAAAGAGCTCATTCGATTGGAAATTGAGAGGACTAGTGCCCTTTTTATTAGTTGAAAGTGATCAAATGTACCCCCCCCCCCCACACCTATCATTTCCCCAAACACTTCCATTCAAAACTTTGAGATAGCCATTTTGTTCAAAGTATTTGAAAGGTCTGGAAATTATGTCTTGAGGTTAAAAAATCCCCCCAGCCCTCAGAGCGAGGGTTGTAAGTTATGCCCTGGGGGTAAATAAGTTTTTTTTTATAGAAAGTGTGATCAAATAACTTCGGAGGGGGCTCATTGGATTGGTAATCAGACGCTCTAGTGTTGTCCCAAAATGTATTGAATAGAAATTTTGAGATAGCCATTCCATTCAAAATAGTCTAACTATCATATAAAAAGACTTTTGGGGTTGAAACAAACCCTAGAGATTAGGGCAAGGGTTGTAAGTTATGCCTAGGAGATATTTAAAACAATGCCTTTTTTCACCAAATGCATCTGATTGAGATTATGAGACAGCGATTTTTTTCAAAATATTCCAAATAACTTATAACAATGTCTCTACGGAATACATAAACCCCAAAAGCCTTGGGAATAGGGCTGTAAGTTATTTTATGAGGACATATTAGGTTTTTTATCTAATCATATAAATATCAGATGGGGCTTATTTGATTTGAAATTGGAAGTTATAATGCCTTTTTTTAAGAGTCAAAGTGATTTGAGAGCAATCACCCTGTCTCTACGCACAGCATTTGCCTTAACACCTCCCATCAAAACTTGGAGATAAAAGTTTTATTCATTGTAGTTGAAGGCTCCAGAAATTATGCTGTGAGGAAGACCCCCCCCCCTATAGCTATCAGGGAAAGAGTTTTAAGTCTAGTGAGTCTCAGGGAAAGGGCTGCATGGCCTTGGGGCATACAAGGTTCTTGCAAAAAGGGTGGTCATATATGCTTTGGAGGGGACTCATTGGATTGGTAATCATAGGTTCTAGTGCCCTTTTTAAGAGTCAAAGTGATCAGAGTGCAGCTACCCCCCTCCCCCCCCACACACAAACACTTTGTGTTTTCTTTATATGTACCCACTAGATATTTTGTGACAGTCCTTTTATTCAAAATAGTCCAAATATTATATAAAAAAGCTTTTGAGATTGATACAAACCACCAAAGGCTGAGGACAAGGGTTTTAAATTATACCCTGGGGCATTTAAGGTTTTTATGGAAGGGATTAATGTATAATGTTTAGAGGTGGCTCATTTGGTTGAAATTGGAAGTTCTTGTTCCCTTTTAAGAGTCAATAGTGATAGAGGTCAAGTAGCACCCCACCCCCCAACAAACTACTCCTCTTTTCAACAAATGCATCTGATTGAAACTGTGAAATGGCAATTTTGTTTTTAAAACAGTCCAAAGAATGTGTAACAATGTTTCCAGGGTTGGCACAACCGCCCCCTCCCCAGAACCCTGGGGCAAAGGCTTTGTTATGTCCTGAGGTATATTAGGTTTTTATGGAATAGATGGTTGTATTAAATTCAGATGGGTCTCATTTGATTTTAAATTGGCAGTTATAGTGCTCTTTTTAAGAGTCCAATGATTTGAGAGAAATCCCCCCCCCCCCACAACAATCATTTCCCATAACAAATATCTAAACAAAGTTTTGAGACATCAATTTTTTCAGCATTGTTGGAAACTTCAGTAATTATAAGTAGCAATGGTTGTAGTAGCAGTATGCAAATAGGTCCTTTTTTCTCCATCTCCTTCAACACACGATGAAATTTTTAACTTAATATCATCAACCAGTCCTGAAGCATTGCTGATACGTCCTCTTGACAACCTATATGGGCATAGTGTGTTTTGATGTATTTCAATACAGGTATAAAATTGCCAAAATTTCCGCCTTAATACTCTTAGGTTTATTAGTTGTAGTAGTAGCAGCAGCAAATAGTTTAGTAACAGTAGTAAGAGTAGCAAATGAAACTCAGAGAGGAAAGAAAATAACAATTGACAAATAAAATAAAAAAAGGTGAAAAAACTGAGGATTTTGTCAGCCAGTGGCGAACCATGAAGAAGAAGAAATAAGAAATATTTCGACAACGACCTCCGCCGAGTCGTCCTCAGTGCTAAACAAAAAAGAAAGAAAAGAAACCAACGAAAATCGAACCTTTCAAAGTTTACTTGCCAACGACAGAACATAAACTAAATAAGAACCAGGTTGGAATCAACGAAAAAGAAATCTACCAAGATGATTGGGCAATAATCCTTTGTTTTGCTATAGCCTTGGCTGGCCTACAAATTCGTTCATCGTTTGATGTGCAAATAGGTTCTTTTAAGTTATACTGGGTGAAAATATTGATTGAGTCCTCCAAAAATTAAACTGTTGTAAATTGGGTTTAATGAAATATCTCCAGTATCTCTATTTACTAGTAAAATTTCGGTAAATGTATTTTTTTTTATCTCAACTACCTCTTTAAAACTTTGTGGTAGGCCATTTACAGTAGATATTAAGGTTGCCTCGGCAAAAAGAACTAGATGGGTCGAATTTATGAAAATATGCGAAGCCAATGCCGAATCAAAGTTGTCATTGTTATTTTTTAGTCACAGGGACTTAATGTAAAATTTATCACATAAAAACGGAATTCTGTAAACACCACTACCCAGTAAAGGGTCAGTTTTATCCTTCCTGAGCTGAAAAAATGTTCAACTTTTTGTTCAGTTTGAAAGAAACAGAGAGATCATGTTTTTTTTTATTTTTCCAACTTTATCACCAAGTTTCGGGGATATATGGTAAAGTGATGAAATTTTTTTTCTCAATTACCGGGGTAACTGAATCAAGGGGGACGGGCTCCCAATTTTGTTGTTTTATCTTTTTCAATCGTCTATCTATGATATTTTCAATAAGTTTGATTGGGTAACCATTGCAGAAAAGAATATCCTTGACACAGTTTAATTCACAATTTATATAATTACAGGAACAGATTTTTAAAACTCTGTCACCTAAAGAGATTATTACCCCTCTTTCACAGAAGGAGGGTGATGGGAAGAGAAATGTAGATGTAATACGAGAAAATGTATAAAAGAGAAAATGTAGAACGTAATTACGTCAAGCTTACGTAGGAGTAGCAATAGTTGCAGGAGTAGAAGAACTAGTATTATGATGCAAATATGTCTTTTGGTTAGTTCAACATCCCCCACAACAAGCATTAGGGAACGTTTAGGAGTTTCAATTGAATTAAAAACCTATATGCATGCAAGTATTAAAAGGGCATATAATCACTATAGGACCTATAAGGCCCAGACGGTTCCAATCAAAACTTTAAGACATCAATTTTGATCAGCATAGCTGAATGGTCTAGTAATTACATCTCTAAGGTTACTGGGTAGATCAACTTCCACAGTTATGTAATTTGCCCATTATGGTTAAAAACTAAATATTGCTTTAAAATTAAATCAAACACACACTATTTGCATGCTGGTTGCCAATAAGACATTTCAGCAATATACCTAGAACAACTGAGGGCATTAAGTTACTAGAGGATGTATATGACTAAATAAACACTACTATTTGTGTCACAGTTTTCAAAAGAGTTTATGCTGTCAAAAATTGTGAAAAAGTTTTTCCAACATATAAATAGCAGGCCAAACTATAAATTCTTAAAGAATAACCAGAAAGATTCAAAATATTATTTTGTTTTCAAACAGTTTGTGGTAACAAACTGTAAGTAAGGAGCAAACCCGGCTCAATGGTAACCTAAACTCTAGAAAACGGGTTTTTGATACCAATAGATACAGCAAAAAAAATCAGATTTCAATGCTAAATTCAAATATATAACTTTCATCAAGTTTAGTCCAACCCATCAAAAGTTACGTGCCAGAGAAAATTTGCCTGATTTTCGAAAAAAGGGGGAAAGACCCCCTAAAAGTTATAGAGCCTTAATGACAATCACACCATCATATTCATCAGAGAACCCTACTTTAGAGGTTTCAAGCTCCTATCTACAAAAATGTGGAATTTTGGATTTTTTGCCAGAAGAAAGATCACAGATGCATGTTTATTTGTTGTTGTTTTTTTCCCAGGGGCTATCATATCGACCCAGTGGTCCTAGAATATCGTGGGAGGACTCACTGGAACAGAAATTAAAAGTTCTAGTGCCCTTTAAAGTGACCAAAAAAACAATGGAGGGCAACTAAGCCCCCTCCCACGCTCATTTTTTCCCAAAGTCACCTGATCAAAATTTTGAGTTAGCCATTTTGTTCAGCATGGCTGAAAATATGATAACTATGTCCTTTAGGATAATTTAATCCCCGAAGTCCCTGGGGGGAGGGCTGAAAGTTATGAACTTTACCCAATGTTAACATATAGTATTGGTTATTAGGAAGTATACAGACGTTTTCAGGGGGGATTTTTTCTGGTAGTAGGGGGTGGGTGGGTCGGGGGTTATGTGGGAAGATCCTTCCATGAAGGAAGTTTTCATGGGGGAAGGGACATTGCTATGAAGGGAGGGCCGGATTTCCCAGCATTATTTAAAAAAAGATCAGAAACTAAATATAAAAAAACAAGTTTTCCAACTGAAAATAAGGAGTAACATCAAAACTTAAAACGTACAGACAATATTACGTGTATGATTGGGTTTACCCCTAGTCAATGCCTTGCTCTTTAAGTCAAAGATTTTTTTAGTACTTTCATAAGAGCTATTTATTCTAAATAATAGCCTTTGTGATTAAGGGGTCATTTTTAAAGAATTGGAACAAAATTCGAACTTTAGCTTAAAGAGCAAGGTATTGACTAGGGGGCGAGCCCCCTAATATACGTATTAAAAATATATGAATATAGAAGTTCGTTACGTAAGTTAATACGTACGTTACGTATATTTATTACTAATAAAAAACGTTCGTAAATAAAATTAAACAAGTTTCGAGAAAGTTATTTAACCAAATAAAAGTAAAATTAATATGTAAATTTTGTTTTAATTATTCATGAACGGTGAGCCAAAATTAAAACCTCCATTAATTCAAAAACGTTCAAAAATTAAATAAGAAAAACGAGTTTTTCTAACTGAAAGTAAGGAACAACGTTAAAAATTAAAACGAACAGAAATTATTCCATATATGAAAGGGACTGTCCCCTCCTCAACGCCTCGCTCTTTACGCTAAAGTTTGACTTTTTAAAACAATAAAAAAATTTAGCATAAAGAGCAAGGCGTTGAGGAGGGGACAGCCCCTTTCATATACGGGATAATTTCTGTTCGTTTTAAGTTTTAACATCATTCCTTACTTTCAGTTAGAAAAACTCGTTTTTTTTTTTTTTTAAATTTAATTCAGTGAAAAAGACAATATCAATATAAAACAAACAGAAATTAATTAAAAACCTTTTTCCACAAAACAAGTTTTCCAAAAAAAGTAAAGAACTCCAAAATGAAAAGAAAAAAAAATAAACGAAAATAGAATCAAATAATATGCAAACCATAAAACTACCACAAATCAGTATCAATAAATAAATGAAACCCAAACGAACAGAAATTAAAATAAATAACAGTCAAACTCAAAACAAGCAGAAATTAATATGATTAGGGTTCAAACCCCTATGCTTTCTAAAAGGAAGAATATAATTTGAATTTTTTCTGGAAAAATTCTCTTAAATGTTTTCACTTTTTTAATTTTGAGAAATAAAAAATTAATTAAGATTCTAAGGAACAAATATCAGTATATGTATATTAAACTGACATATGTATATTTAAGATGAACAAAATAAGTTTTCCAAAAAAAGTAAAGAACTCTATTAGATGAAAAATGAACCAAAGAATCAAATAATATACCAAGCATACAACTACCACAAATCAGTATCAATAAATACTACTACTACTACTACTACTAACAAACTCACCGCAGCACCAAGCCGCCTGAGGCCAACACAGCTACGCACGCTCCTCCTCCACCCCAATCTATTTAAAGCCTCCCTTTTTTCACCCGCCCACGAAGTTCCCATTTCCTTTAAATCTTTCTTTATGACGTCCTCCCATCCCAGACGGGGACGACTGCTTTCCGTTTAGCCCTAGATGGTTGGCCGAAAAGTATAGCCCTAGAGAGCGGTATTGAACCACATTTTTTGTATAGCCTATTGTTTGAAATACGGTCAGTCAGCCGGGTACCCAGAACAATCCTTAAGCAATTTATCTGGAAAACATCTAGCAAATCTTCATCTGCTTTTCGGAGCGTCCATGCTCCAGAGCCATATTTGACCACTGTCATCACTGTAGCTTCTAATATTCTAATCTTGGTTTGCAGACTTATCTTCCTATTCTTCCAGACTTTTTTTTAACTGTGAAAAAACACCCTGAGCCTTGGCTTTTCTATTTTTAACATCTTCACTGCTCCCACCATCTTTACTAATAATACTACAAAGGTAAGTGAAGCTGCCCACCTTATCAATCTTTTCATTACCCAACATCACCTTTTCATCTTGACTTATTCCTAGCCTTAGTGACTTAGTCTTCCTAACATTAATTTTCAAACCAATTCTGGCACCCTGAACTCGCAAAACTTCTAAAACTTCATTCATTTTGCTCACACTTTCATCTAGGATGCTTAAATCATAAGCATAATCCAAGTCCAGGAGACGTTTTTCTCCCCATTTGATTCCGTGGTCTCCCATTGCCTTTCCTGTGCTCCTTAAAACAAAGTCCATCAAAACAATCCATATAAAGGGGGAAAGAACACAGCCCTGCTTAACTCCTGATTTAATACAAAACCAGCTGCTAACCTCATTTCCTACCTTAACTGCAGCAGTGTTATTCTTGTACATAGCATTAACCACTTTAATGTATTTGTCTGGTACTAATGCTCTTCTATCAACAGAATCGAACGCTTGCTCATAATCTATAAAACTGAGGACCAAAGGTGTTTGAAAACTCAGGCACTTCTCAATTATTAGCCTAAGAGAGAAAATTTGGTCGACACATCCTCTACCTTTTCTAAAACCCACACTGCTCTTCTCTTAAAACTTTTTCTACGGCATCTCTCAGTCTAAAAAGTATCATATTACTAAGTAATTTGCTACCTACAGAGACCAGACTAATGCCTCGATAATTACCACACTCACTTTTATCACCTTTCTTATAAAGTGGCTTAATTAAGGTTTTCCTAAAATCGTTAGGTACTTCCCCTTTTTCAAAAATCATATTCATAATCTTCAATAAACTTATTTCTAACCTCAGAGCCACCATATTTAAGAAACTCATTTACCCCCCTATCAGCACCTGGAACCTTATTATTCTATAATCCTTTTAGTACTGTTGCTAATTCCTCCTCACAAAACAAATCTTCCTTCACATCCAAGGTATCACAAACTTTTTCATTTTCCTCTATATTTTTTCCTGCAACTCTATCTCGGTTAAGCAAGTTCTCAAAATGTTCGGCCCATCTTGCTTTAGTTTTTTCCTTATCGCTAATTGCGACTCCATTCCTATCTTTAACTGGGACAAGTCCGGATTGACTACTCCATCTCAATTTGTTAACGTGCCAGTACAATATTTTACTATTATGCCGTCTAGCTGCATCTTCCAGATCCTCGGCAATTTTATCCATGGCCTCCACTTCACACCTCCTTAGTTCATATTTTAATGCTTGCTCCACTTTCTTTTACATTTCTTTTGTTTTCATACGATCTATCACTCAGATAATTCTTGTACAAGTCCTTTCTCCTTTCTATTAAACATAAAGCTTTTTCACTAATATTCTTAGCTGCAGTTCTAGCTTTCTTCCCTAATACACCTTCAGCAACTTCACAAATTATTTTCTAAAATTATTCCAACCATCTTCCACATTATCAAATTTTAAACTCTCAAGTTTAGTATTCAATTGTTCCTGGAAAGCTTCTCTCAAATTCTCATCCTGGAGTCTACCAACATCATAACTTCCCGGGAGGTAGTTACCCTTCCGATATTTCAGCTTTAAATTAACCCTTGACACTACTAGATGGTGATCTTTACTTTTAACATCAATAACAGCACTCCTATATACCCTAGTATCTTGTATTGATCCTGCAAGTCTTCGGTTTACTATAACATAATCAATAAGGTTTGCTGTCTTACCATCACGTGAATACCATGTTAACTTATGAGCCATTTTATGACCAAACACCGTATTGGTTATAACTAGATTATAACATTGGTTATAACATTTATTTATCAATAAATAAATGAAACCCAAAATGAACAGAAATTAAAATAAATAACAATCAAACTCAAAACAAGCAGAAATTAATATGATTAGGGTTCAAAACCCCTATGCTTTCTAAAAGGAAAAATATAATTTGCATTTTTGCTAGAAAAATTCTTTTAAATGTTTTCACTTTTTTAACATTAAGAAATCAAAAATTAATTAAGATTCTAAGGAACAAATATCAGTACATGTATATTAAACTGACAATGCATATTCATTTGAATTTTTTTTTCAGTGAAGTACAAATTATATTCTTGCTTTTAGAAAACAAAGGGTTTTTGAACCCTACTCATTTTAATTTCCGCTTGTTTTAATTTCTAACTCTTAGTAGAAAAACTTGTAAAAAAAAAAAAAATCTGACTATTTTTATTTTTAAAATCATTCCCAGACCTAACCAAGGTATGATTTTTAAACCTACAAGTTTCCTGCTCTTAAAGTGTATATATCAGTTATTTTAAATTGATTGGTAGCACCCTAATTTACAGTTTTCTGCTTTCAGATTTTTTACTTTCAGTTTTCAGAATTAAAATGTTGCATTACAGCCAAAATTTTATTATATTGTCAAAATTGTAAAGTCAGTAGTTTTGCTAAAGTCCTTTGACATTTTTAATACAGAATTTTGGGTGTACAAAGAGGGATATTGCTATTTGTACAGATGTAAATTCCGATCTTCTACATGGCCAAGCCATCACAACCACTACAATATGGTTTTCTGATGTTAAATACATTATTTACACATGGTTACGAACATGTAATATTTTAGTTTACGTAAATAAACAAAGACAAACACTATCATACAAAATTGCTGAAAATAAATTCCTACTAGCATTCCCATAATCCCAAGAAATTTCCTAGCAAGGCTCAATATGGCCTGCCTTTTCTACCTCTGTGTTGGTAGGTGTGTGAATGTATATTTTAAGCTACATATACAAATATTCTTGCAATGAAAATGGCACTATTACCCCCCCCCCCACTCCAAACCAATAATAAAGAGGTATATCAAAAATATTTGCTGGAATCAAGAAGGATTATATATCAGTTTTCACCACATCTCAACACTCATTCTATATCATTTCTCTCTGTTGTTGGAAGCAAGAAGAGGAGTACCTTAAGGCACAGTCAAGCAGTTAAAGTATTTGGGGATAATAGACAATCATTTCTCTCTAATGTCATGAAAGTAAGAAGTGGAGTACTTCATAGCACAGTCCTGGGCCCAACTATATTTGATATTTTCATTAATGATGCACCTTGTAACAGCAAAAATAGAATCCATTCAAGCAAACTTGGACTCATTTACTTGCTGGGCAGAAACTTGGAAGCTGAAGTTCAATGTCCAGAAATGCAAGGTTATCCACTGTGGTAATAAAAATTCAAGACACCAGTACTCAATTGAGTCAATGGACAAAACAAGGCAACTTATTATCAGTAGTCATGCTGAATACGATCTGGGTCTCTTAGTTGATGAACAGCTAAAGTTCAGTTTGTATGCCCAAACTGTGGCAGCAAAGGCCAGTCAGACTCTTGGTATATTTAAGAGAACTTTCAGTAGTCATTCACCATCAGTTATTTCAAAGCTCTATAAAGGTTTAATTTGACCTAAGCTAGATTTTGGCATTTGCATTGTCAACCCAATTAATAAATCTGACCAAGAAACTCTAGAAGCAGTTCAGAGACATAAAACTAAAATCACCTGGGGTTTCCATAATATTCCCTACCCCTCCAGGCTTAAAAACTAAATTTACCTTCACTGACTTTTTGCCTAAAGAGAGGGGATGATATGATTATGGCATTCAAGTAGCTCATCCATAGAGAACTTATCCAAAATGTCTTTCAACCAGAGATCTCTTCAAGGACAAGAGGACATGATCAAAAACTTTTCAAGAAGTGTGCCAACTCAAGATTACATAAGCTACGTTTTCAGACACCAGGTTAAAACACAGCTCTGCACCAGTCGTTTTCAGAAGTCTGGGTTCTACTTGAGTCTGCTATCAATTGTATTCAGCCATTGTGTTTTCTATCATATTCAAACCCAAGTTTTTAAAGCCTGGAATCTGCTTTAGTACCAAGTTCAAACATTGGTTTACAGTAATTGGCGCTAGAATTCAAAATGAATTAAAAACCTGAGTTTATAGTTAATGAATTTGTTCATTAGGATCTGTTGTTCAATTTTATGTGGCCTTTGTCATTGTGGTGAAAACTATCCACAGGTTCAATCTTTCACATTATGACCAATTTATGCATCTCTTTAAGATACAATTGAAATGCAATAATAGAAACATATTGTAAAATTTGAATTTTCTTTATGGAAAACCATAAAAATCAATAAAAATCTGAAGCAGAACTAACTTCTTCTTCTTCTTCTATTTAACAGCAGGCGGGCTTTTCAGTAATACTATTTAGCCCTTTTCCTTTTGCTTCACTCTGTGGGCTACAGAGCTACTGGCTTGATTGCCTCATGATTATTAGATATTTTCAGATATCTTTCAGTAGATCTTTTGACTCTAGGAGTTCAATTATGAGATGATAGATGTCAATTTCTATGCTCTGTGTGCAGGTATAGTTGGCTAGGCTCTTGGCTGATAGTGAGATTTTGTGGTGTTTGAAGCAATTTAACAGTTTAAAAAGCAAGGTATGTTGTGCAGACAACTTGAACTTGTGTGTTATAAAAATGAAACCTTGCAAAATAGATCTTCTGCTTAAATGAAGTACAACAAAATTGCTTTCAGCTTCATAACTTTGCCCAATCCCAATTTGTAAGGTTTTAAAGATATGCAAATATATTTCTTAAATTTTGGGAAAAAACATTGATATGGCTTAAAATTCTACTCAAATAACTGGAATTAGGCCTACATTTTCAGAACTAAAGCCATAGGCCTAAAAAAAGAAACTGATAACTGAAAATTAAGGTAAAATGTTGTTTTATCAAAATTTCAATAGGTCATGTAGGCAAATTTCAGGACCTTCTAGAGAGAGAAGGAGTGGAGGTAGGTATTTCAAAATACCTTCACTGGACACATTTAAGCCTGTAGACCCATCCACAGGTTCAATCTTTCACATTATGACCAATTTATGCATCTCTTTAAGATACAGTTGAAATGCAATAATAGAAAACATATTGTAAATTTTGAATTTTTCTTTATGGAAAACCATAAAAATCAATAAAAATCTGAAGCAGAACTAACTTCTTCTTCTTCTTCTATTTAACAGCAGGTGGGCTTTTCAGTAATACTATTTAGCCCTTTCCTTTTGCTTCACTCTGTGGGCTACAGAGCTACTGGCTTGATTGCCTCATGATTATTAGATATTTTCAGATATCTTTCAGTAGATCTTTTGACTCTAGGAGTTCAATTATGAGATGATAGATGTCGATTTCTATGCTCTGTGTGCAGGTATAGTTGGCTAGGCTCTTGGCTGATAGTGAGATTTTGTGGTGTTTGAAGCAATTTAACAGTTTAAAAAGCAAGGTATGTTGTGCAGACAACTTGAACTTGTGTGTTATAAAAATGAAACCTTGCAAAATAGATCTTCTGCTTAAATGAAGTACAACAAAATTGCTTTCAGCTTCATAACTTTGCCCAATCCCAATTTGTAAGGTTTTAAAGATATGCAAATACATTTCTTAAATTTTGGGAAAAACATTGATATGGCTTAAAATTCTGCTCAAATAACTGGAATTAGGCCTACATTTTCAGAACTAAAGCCATAGGCCTAAAAAAAGAAACTGATAACTGAAAATTAAGGTAAAATGTTGTTTTATGATCAAAATTTCAATAGGTCATGTAGGCAAATTTCAGGACCTTCTAGAGAGAGAAGGAGTGGAGGTAGGTATTTCAAAATACCTTCACTGGACACATTTAAGCCTGTAGACCCATCCTTGAAAGTTTCATTTTCCTAACCTAACCCCTTTACAAGATAACTAAAAGTAGCTAAAGTAGAATTTTCCTCTTCAAAATACCGGTAAATATATACCAAATCATATTAATGAGTTTCAAATAAAGTGAATATACCATTTGATGCCTTTTTTTTTGTGCTGATTTCAAATAGGCTATAACAACCATTTCTATTGGAAATGAATCTTAGCCCCCTCCCCTATATATGTCAATTCAGGATATATATTTGCACATATGGGGGGGGGAGTTAGGTTAGGGGGGGGGGGAGCTGAAAATCATTTCCAATAGAAATGATTCCTATTATATTTGTAATCAGCATAAAAAAAGGTAGGCTATCAAATGGTGTATTCACTTTATTCCTAACTCAATAATATGATTTGGTAGGTATATATTTACCAAAATACCTTCCTGGGACATAGTTTAGCCTGTAGACCCATCCCTGAAAGTTTCAGCTTCCTAACTTAACCCCTTTCCAGGGTAGCCAAAAGTGGCTAAATTAGAATTTTAACTTAGTTTTTTTTTCTTTTGGAGAACAAAAACGATACCATACATTCACCTTCTACTAAACAGAATAATGGACAAAATATAACCTATTTGCCAAATCCCTTTCAGGTTCCATTGTCAAACCCACACTGAAAGAAAATCAACCACTACTACACATTTTTATAGTATGAGCTGCGAAAAAATTGTTATTCAGTATCCTCACCTTTAAAAATGACTATGAATTCTGATTCTCTCTTTGCTTTAACTAACCTTTTTTGCTAGGCTATCTTGAGAATATTCTGTCAATTGTTTTCTTGTCTTTCTTCCAATAGAAAAGTCTACGAGTTAGACACCTATCTTAAGCATTAAACGCTATCTGTTTCTACGGTATTGTCATTATCACGTGATTAAAAATCCAAATCACAAGACTGAAATTAATTCTATCATTCCATTGAAGAAAGTATTAGCTTAGGTCTACCAGGTTATTAAGTATTTGATAGAGTAGTCATGGCGCTTACAGATGCCGACGTCCAGAAACAGGTAAGTTTGATTGAAAATTGGGCTACAGAGATAGGGATGGCTAGACTTAGCCTAATTCTCACCTCATATCTTAGTTAGGCTTGTACTTTATAACACTCGGTGAAAGGGATGATTGGTAAAGGTTTAGAATTGGGGCAATTGAGAAGGAAACAGGTTAAGAAAGCAATCCTTACTTTATAATTCGCAAGATAGGCCTAATAGGCTAGTAGTTAGGCCAACATATTTTGACTACAATCACAATAGGCTTAGTTAAATTTTGGCAGTTCAAATTTTTGACTTACAAATAAAGTAAACATACTACTCAATGCCTTTTTGGTAAAGTTCTACAAAATCATATTATTGAGTTAGGGTAAAAGACCTCTTTTGGGAAAGACCACTTTTCTTTGGCATTCTGGAAAAAAATAGCAATGGGTTTTCGGACCACCCCTTTTTGCTACAACATGAAGCAATGTGAGGGCAGTAACAAGAACCCCGCCTTCTTAGTCAAATTTTCACCAATGATTTGTCAGCATAAATTGAAAAATGTGGTCTCTGTTTTGAAAAGCAATTGAAAAGAAAAATTATATTTAAATATTTGTGATTTATAGAATAAATATCAAGCAATAAAAGTTACATTTCTAGAATCAGAAGAAAATCAGCTTTCTGTCAATATATGAATAAAACTGAAACACTAAAAGTATATATACATCAAAATAGGATAATTGGTATTTCCAAAAAGAGGTCCCTGCAGGTAAGTCAATAAAACTAATAGTTTCAAGTGGTTGATCTTAAATAATCTGAATAATAACCATATTGGTGCATAGCTTAGACTTTTAGCTATTCATTAATATACCCAATCCTTCTCAATTCCTCTTTGGTAACAAGATGTGAGGGTTTTAGTTTTACACAATTTTGCTCAATTGGATACTGGTTTTTTACCCTATGACAAAAGTGAATACACCATTCAATGCCTTTTTTTATGCTGATTATGAATATAATAAGCATTTCTATTGGAAATGAGTTTCAGCCCCCCCCCCCCCTATATAGGCCAATTCAGGGTTAGGTTAGGTATAGCTATATAGGGGGGGGGGGGCTGAAATTCATTTCTGATAGAAATGCTTATTATATTTGTAATCAGCATAAAAAAGCATCTAATGGTGTGTTCACTTTATTCCTAACTCAATAATATGATTTTGTAGAACTTTACTGCCTTTTTTATGCTCTTTCCAAATATAACAATCATTGTGTTGTGAATTTTACCCCCTACCCCTATATAGGCTAGGCATATACCAATTCAGGGTAGCCTATATATTTGCACATTAGGGGGGTGGGGGTAAAGTTTATTTGTGGTGCAAATGAGTGGTAAGTCTAAACTCCTCCCCCTCCCCCTAATGCACAAATATATACCCTGAATTGGTATATATAGGGGGGGGGGCTACAATTATTGTTAGCTATGTTAGCTACAATTATTCTGTTCTACATATTATAAAGTAAGAATTATTTTCTTAACAGGTTCCCTGCTCAATAGCCCCAATTCTAGACTTAGCAGATAATCCACTAAATATACAAGGTAAATAGGCTATTGAGCAGTTCATATTATTGACCTACAAATAAAGTGAGCATACCTCTCAATGTCTTTTTTATGCTATTTTTAAATATAATAATTGCTTTAGGTTCACATGAACTTTACCCCCACCCCTATATATACCATTTCATGATATATAATTGCTGATTGGCGGGGGGGGGGGCAAAGTTTATTTCTGATGCAATTGGATGTTAAACTTGGATTCAGGATGCAATTCTGACTATGGAAGTAAGCTTAAACTTTTCTGTACAAATATACACCCTGAATTGGTATATATAGGTGTGGTTGTACAAGTCAAGTTAGTTCAAGTTCAATCATTTTATTATTCACATATACATGTATATATTTGACATAGGCCCATGGGGAGACAAGCTTGATAAACTAGGCTTACACCAAGATACAATAACAAATTATCCTACAATATATAAATTATCCTACAATGGCGTGTCACTGGGCCCTAACACAGTGATGAATTTTTGCCATCATTTGACCCGAGCACAACAGATCCAGTATGGACCTTAATTTGCTCCGAAGTGCGAATTAAGGTAATTAAGGTAATACAAAGATAAACACAATGGCATAGATACAATAAAAATACACAACAATAATATGAAAGTAGCAGCTAGCCCAGGATCCATAAATAATTAAAAAAAAAATTCAATATTATTAAATATAAATTAATACTAGAAGATAGCCAAGAGGCCCACATTTACCCAGAGCAATAAACCATACAAATAACTTTGTCTTATTAAAAAGATGCTTAATTAAAAATAATCCTAAACTAAATGACTCTTTTTTTCATTTTTGATTTCATTGATTTGGTGATTTGAAAGTTCATTTGTGCCAAAAGCAATTAGTATATTCAGAAGAGCATAAAAAAAAGGCAAGTGATATGTTAACTTTATTTGTAGGTCAGTAACATGAACTGCTAAATATTTACCATCAGTACAGCCATATATATATATATATATATATATATATATATATATATATATATATATATATATATATATATATATATATATATATATATATATATATATATATATATATATATATATATATATATATATATATATATATATATATATATATATATATATATATATATATATATATATATATATATATATATATATATATATATATATATATATATATATATATATATATATGTATATATATATATATCCTAGGGGGTGGCTATATTTGTCCCATTAGAAGTGTACTTCCCATTAGAATATGCTGCAAGATTACATCTTGAGTGGTGGCTTACCAGAAGAAAACATCTTAATGAAAAATAAGTAATAACCCTACCATTAAATTTCTTATCTTATGCTCATTCCAAACATCATACTTGCCTTATGCTTTCTTTTAAAAATGGGATTTTTGCATTAACAATGTGTAAAAACTGCTCCACTGGGTAATTGCAATTGAATTACTGAATAAAATTTCATTTAGAAATGTGGATAGTCTGACAATGAAATGAAACATGACAATTTGGTCAAATAGAAATTTGCTACATAATAAAAAAAAGTAAGAATTTCATTGCTTTAGTGTTTTCTTTTAGTTTGCAGCTGATTTTTCATAAGGCTATTAATAGAACAATCAGAGGGGGGCATTGTCAAAATGCAAATATGATGTTTGAAAGGAGCATAAAATAGGGAATCTAACTGTACTACTTTTAGTTATACCCTACTTTTATTTTGTTAAAATGTTTCCTTCTATGGAGCCACCAATCTAGGACTTTCCCAGGATGCAATTAAAATAACAATAATAATTACATTTGAAAGCATTAAATAGGGAATCAAATTATATTTTTTCTTAAGTTTTATGTGATTTTCTGGCCTATATTGTAATTTACTCATCCCTTGCTCTTTCTAAATTTAAGAATTGTGACTGATGCAATTTCCTTCCCAGCCTCCTAAGCTAACCTTTAATAGGTCTAGACAGAGCTGTAGTCTATTTTACATACAAAAGTCTTCCTAATATTTTGGGTTTGCATTATTTTTTTGCACTTAGATTTACCTTAAATTACCTTACCTTAAATCATGCTTACTAGCAATAAGACACTATTTCATCAATAGTGATTCATAATACCAAATAAAGCCTATTTAAAAAAAAAAATCAACAAACATTTGTATAGCTACTTAGGGCTCTGCCTAGTCCTTAAGGGGAAGGGGGATGAAATTGCTATGGCATGCTTGTTATATTTGAATAGAGCATTCAAGCATTCCAATATCTGCAAAAATTGCTGGCTTTGATGATTTTATCCTCTTTCTCATTAGTGGATCCTCTTTCTCATCTTTGTTTGTCCTCACTTCTCATTTGTGGTTGGTTTGTAATCCCAATTTTGAAAAAAAAAGTCAACAAAATCAATATTTTTTTGCACATTACCTTAATTAATTACCTTAATTTGCACTTTAGAGCAAATATAGATCCATCTTGATCTGTTAATTGCTCCATACTTGATTATAATAATAATAATACTAATATATTGAAAACCCATTGTACATTAAATGTACAATGACAGAGTATACAAAAATGCAAAAAGAGGAAACAAAAAGAAAACATACTAAAAGAAAAATAACAACAAAAGCACCAACTTCTTAAATAGTATAAAAAAAATAGTACAAAAAGAGGAAACAGAAAGATAACATAGGCTACTCAAAAATTACAACAGAAACAACAACTTCTTTGAAAATAGCAACAAGGACAACAACTTCTGAAAGGAGAAAAAAAGGGGAAACAAGAGGGACAAAACAAGCAAACTTGCCCACTCATGCTTTAGAATTGCTGGTTTTATTTTTTGCTGTCTAATAAGTGTCTCAACAGCTAGATTTGGGTCTGCTAGGTTGTAGTGCCAAAATCAAAAAACTTTTTTGTCCAAGGTGACAATTTTAGTAGGTACTTGGCAAAACAGAAAAATAAAGAGTGGATTTTAGACTTTTCATGGTTTGCCAGTAATTTCCAGAAAGGGGTCACATATAATATATGTGGCAGAGCGGTATTCTCTTTCCTTTTCTTTTCTCTTCTGCATTGTAAATACTTGCCAGTAGTGTACAATTTAATCTCAGAGTGGATTTAACAATCAAAGCATAGGAGCTGGAAATTTGCCATTCAAGATGTGAAATCAGGAGGGAGCAGGTATGCTGTAATCTGGTGCCTATTGGCCCCATATGTACTATTTTATCAACAGATTTTACTGAGCAATCACCTAGTGTGACATTAGTAGGAGGGTCATTCTTCCAATTGTAAAGCAAGACTTCCAACTTTTGAGAGTTAAATCTCAGACTGACTTTCTGGGATTTTCAGACCAGCCAGGGAGGGTAGGATGATGGGGTCTACTTAGAGGGATGGCAGCTTTTTCAGCACAGCAAAGGGCATGGCCAATTTCTGTGCAATAAATATCAACTGATAGTTGTGTTTTCCTCCTTTGAAAGAGCAGTTAATCTAGAGAGAAGATGGAAAGGGACACATATCTGACCAAGGACTCTGGTGGCTTGGTGTTTTCAAAGTTGTTTGCATTTGTGTATCTGAGCTGTGGCAAGGAATCTTTGCTGAGAACTGTATTGGTAAGTGATCAGATAGCTGAAAATCAAGCACAACCTTGACAGGCAAAATCCTAAGATTTGCAGATGCAATGATGTGATCAAGATCTGATGTAGACATTGAGGTGTGTAAAATTTAAATCTTTGCACTTGAGATCAAGCTGGTCTCCAAAAATACTAAGCAACAATGTAGAACATAAAGACCTAGATACAAGCAGTTCATTCAAATTGCAATCAAAGTCACCAACTAATATGCATTGAAGGCTTAAGGATCTAATATGGTTCATACACTGGCCAAGTTTATCACTAGAATAAGTAAAAGCACACTCTGAACACTCATCATGGTAATTTGTAGGAAAATATACATTAATAAAAACACAGCCCTCAACACAAGATCTTAGAGTTGAACAAACAAAAGTGGCAATACCACAGGAAGGTCACCCTTTTCCACTTAGCTGCTTTGCTGAAACTGAATAAACCAATACTGAACTATTAAAACTAAGAATACTTTTACTGCAGCTTGTAACAAAATGTTTCTTGTAAACAGACAACTTAATTTTGCTCAAATACAACATCTAAGATCGGAATTTTATTTGTGAACAAGCCATTAATGTTCCACAATAAACATTTAACTGCAGAAGCTTCAGATGTCATTTCTTTTGTGGATTACTGTTTGAGGGACATTTTACACTGTAACACATATGACTGCCAATTTTGCATTCAATGCAGAATGTTGGCTGTCTGCATGGTTCATCTTGCATAGAACAATGTTCATTTGAGGCACATCTAGAGCATAAAGGTTCAACCATACACTGGGAAGCAAGGTGACCAATTTTGTGACAGTTATAGCATTGTCTTGGCAAGAACTTAAAGGGATCAGCAGTTAGATGCTCATAGCCAATAATCACCAAAACACTCAGAAATTGTTGGAGCTCACTGTTAGTGTCAAAATACACTTGAAAGAATGGGATTTTCCGCATTGTTCAGTCTTTGTACTATTTGGGATTAGATTTTTTTAGTCCTTCACAGTTTATATCCTCAGGGACATTTTGAATCACAGCTATGTGCTGGGGTTCTTGAACAGCAATTTTGAGATCAGACTTGTAAGATTTTGCTTTCTCAACAATTTTCAATGCTGCAGCTTTCGACCTGACCACAAGCTTCCATTTGTTTGCAGATTCGCAAAGTTTGCTAATGTCATTTGCATTTTCACAGAAACTGTCTATGAAAGCTTTCTCATTAGGGCCATTGAGTTCCTTGGGGGGATTTTTCAAGACAACAGAATAGGAAGGATCTTTGGGCTTGGACATTTGAGGTGCACTACAACTGCCTGTGAAAATACTGATGGCTGGAGTGGACTGGGTAGCTAAAAAAAACTATCAAGCTTCTGAGAGAGTTCATTTACTTTGGCAGTAACTGTTGCATTCACCACATCTCTGATAACCAGAACCGAGCAGGGGTTAAAGATGACAAATTTTGGCATGCTGACATTATTTTTCACAGCTCCTACTAGAAGTTTGCACATTTCAATGATATTGTCTTCATCTTTAGAGTAGGTCACAAGAAGATTTGTAATATTCAACTCAGTATGAAGGATTGCCTTTATAACATCTTCATGTGTATAGAAAGCAACACACACTTTTATGATACAGTCCAATTTTATTCCATCTGTAAGTGCTCTTGTAACACAATTCAGTAACGGATTCAAAATAATTTTTTCACTTTCAGCCATTGTAGGTCCAAGCATAATCAAATCTCAATGTAAAGTTGCAAAAACAAAGACTTACCTGAAGGGGGCTTTTTTAAGTCCCCCCACTTCCAATAAACGCCTTCTAACTATCCAAATGAAATAATCCAATCCAAATGAAATAGTACAAATAGTTCAATCACACAGCCTGACAGTCAATAAACCAAAAACTGGTTTTTTCAATAGATAATTCTCTCAGAAAATAAGAGCTGTTAATTGCATGAATGCTTGACCTGAATGATGAAACATCAAATACATCTCACTGGAACCTCCAGGGAACACCATTCCATTTGATATCTAATAACTTCTTGAAAACTTCATCATTGGTGCTGAGACTGTTGTATTTGAGACTATTCCAGTGGTTTACCAAATCGCAGAAGAAAAACTATTGTCAGTGTTGAGTTTTGACAGATGGCTTGAACAGCTTCTTTGAATGTCCTGTCAGTGCCAATATTTATATAGCCGAGGACTACTTCCAGGCAACAGGGGGGGGGGGGGGGGGGGGGGGGTAGGAGTGTAGTTAAACTGAACTTAACTCTGCAACTCTGGTAAGTAGAATTTTTCTGAGCCTAGTTACCTTAAATAGTATTGTCCAGAAGTGTAATTGAGGGAGAAGAATTTTAGCCTTACAATGTAAATTTACCATAAAGACTATAATAGCAAAATTTTTAATTCATACAGATTTTTTCAAAACTTGATTTCAGAATCATGTCCAGTTTAACTATGACACAAACAAAGGTGGATCTAGAGAAAAAATCTCAGGGAGCCTAACATAACAAGGGCACCAATAATTAACCAAATTGGCAAGTTTATTTAAAAAAGAATAAATAACAGAATGAGGATGCCAGAATTTTTTTTTTTTTTTTTGGGGGGGGGGGGTGCCCCTGGACACAAAAGGCTGTTGCTACAATATGGATGGTAATTAGAGTCTTGAAATGAGATTGCTACTTATATTGTCTCTTTTGTCACTCATGAACCTTAATAAGATGAAGGAGAATTGCAGTCACAGAAGAAGATTTGATTAGTTGTTGAAGAAGAATAATGCCCAGAAAAGGCAGAAATAATTGGGTCTGTTTTTAATCAGAGAGGCAGTTAAAAAAAGGGTGAGAAACAAATAACATGACTAAGATTTTTCAGCTATATGTTTCAAAAGCTTTTACTAGCTATTTTGGCAATGAGTATGATATTCTCTGTTAATGAATGTTCTGTCAGTATGTTTCATGTTGTAATGTAATCTTTGGAAAAACCAAAGATTTAATTTTTAATTTATTTTAAACAAAAATAGAGTTAGCCATAGGCTGGTCTCATTGCTAAGACAATAGACAAATGCAGCAACAAAACCATAAATGTAACAGTATGATGCTGTTCAAAGGGGGGGGGGGCGACTGGGGTGTTGCCCCAGGCACCATGGCTGGGGGGTGTGGCTCCAGGGTTGCCCAGTTTTATCAAAATTTTCAATTGCATTTGGCTTTTTTTTTTTTAGTTAGGAAGAAGGGGGGGGGGCTGTAATTAATTTGTCCCTAGGAGCAGCTCTGAGTCTGATAGCCATTACAAAATAACAGCAACAACATAACAAGAATAGCACTTTTGGTTCTGAGCAACAAAGCCATAAACATTATAGCCTCATTACCATTTCACATTACACATACTTCTGAATATACAAGGAAACAAATTCATAGTACTCTTCTTAGAAGGGGAACTAAGTAAAACATACCATACTAAGATCATAAATATTATGGTTCTATATACTGCCATATTTATTCTGGATATTATTGCCTGGGGTCTGGAAAATAAACCTTTTTCTAGGTTTACACCCTCTTATTGTTGTAAAACAACTTACAAGACTCTTTCAAATGGAGTAGGTTAGTATTGCTAACATATTTCATCACATATTTGCCATATTAGATAATTCACTTTAACTCCCTTCTATTATCAATTCTAGAATTCTTGTCTACGTTTTATATATTAACTATATATAAGCTATTTCTATTTATTACTTTAAGCAATCAAGCAATCTGCAATCAAGGTAAACCTGTAGACACCTGGCCAGTGTCGTGGGGACAGGAACATCAGGCGTAACCCATGCTGTATGCCATGATTTTGTATGCCAGTCTTGATCAAATGAACTATTGGAAGGATCAACACTGTGTTTTTTTTTTTTTTTTTTTTCAAGGGTATTCCACATGTTCATAATGCAGACTGAGAAGAAGTTGTTTCTCAACAGTATGTATGAAGAAGTTGTATTTGCTCTTCTCCAGAACTTCATTGGGTGGCTTTGCTCTTCTTAGAAGGGGAACTAAGTAAAACATACCATACTAAGATCATAAATATTATGGTTCTATATACTGCCATATTTATTCTGGATATTATTGCCTGGGGTCTGGAAAATAAAGCTTTTTTCTAGGTTTACACCCTCTTATTATTGTAAAACAACTTACAAGACTAATGTAGATTGAGAAGAAGTTGTTTCTCAACAGTATGTATGAAGAAGTTGTATTTGCTCTTCTCCAGAACTTCATTGGGTGGCTTCTTGGTCAGGTATTGTTGTTCAACTGGGAGAAAAATTCTCCAAAATAGTAGCTTTTAGGCTACCCTTTTTTTTGTAGCTGAGGGACAAAAGATATTGGACTTTCTGGCCTCTCTTGCACCCAGGACAAAATCTTGATTAGCGCCCTCCCCCTGTCTCCCACAAAATTTTCAGGCCGGATTGAAAAATTTTCCATTTATTAACAAAATAATTTTTAATTTTTTTAATTGTATAATGATTCATTTTTTTATTTGTCATTGAAATTATTTAATTATTTTTAATTCATGAATTATTTTCATTTATTAACTGTCCCCTCTACTTTATTAATAAAATTTTAAAATTACACAAATGATTATAACTGTTAGATTATTTGTTTGAAATTTTGTGCCCCTAAAATGTCTGTCCTCAGGAAAGTGCCCCTTCTGTCCCTCTCCTTAAACTGCCTCTGCTGAGGGAGGGAAGCTTGAGTCTCTCAAGATGCAATGGATAATCACAGTCTTTTGTGTTTTTATGCGCTCGTTTTACAGTATTTATTTTATTTTAAAGTTTGTTTCTATTTAGGAACATTTTGCTTATAATATCAATTAAAATTTATTTAAACCAATTTGTAATTTAACAAAATGTCTAACAGAAATAAATAATATTATACTTTTTAACTTCAATTAAAAACAATTTCCAACATTAGCCCTAGAAATCCGCTTTTGTCCAGTCTGCATCACCAGTTGAAAACATCTGGTTTGGTTGGTAAAAGTTGTGGGGAAACATAATTGAAATTGAGATTCAAATTTATTTTGTTTTCTCTTTTCTGCCATTTTTCCATCAGTTTCTGTGTTAATGATGGGTGTAAAATAAATTCAAACTCAAATAGTGACTCAGATAATAAAATGGATAAGTATGCTGGCAAGCAGGAGGTAGAGGGAATTTCATCAGGAGTTCACTATTTTTCTGAAGAAATATGTTTGCTGAATTCTTGTTCTCAGTCTAAGCTTAGATGACTTGCTAGAACCATAGGTAGACACAGGTTGGATCATTAGAGTAAAGGTGGATCTGGAAACAGATGCATGCAGGGGCGTCACGCATGAGGGGGGACTCCCTCCCCCCTAATATTTTCAGTCAGTTGGTAGCAAATTTGAGGTGGTAAAATAGTGGTATAGAGCGTCACTGTTTTACTTACTCAAATCTTTTTTTTATTGGATAATGGGCAGTCTTTGCTGGTAAAAAAAAAAAAACGAATGAGGTACTTGTAATAGCAATATTGCCCAGATCAGTCAGTAGAAATGGCCAGAGCAAGTTGCAAGTTATGGCTGTAGATGCATGGTGATGACTGGATATTAAAATATGTTGTTAATGCCAGCCAAGATGGGTCCGGACCCAATGCAGTTCTTTGGATAACATTGCTATCAATAGAACATTTTTCCTTTCAAGTTAAGATTTCAGATAATTATTAAGATACACATAGTTAAGAATCTTCTTTTTTTCAGAACATCAACATGAACATAAAACTTTGTTTTCAAGTATGCTTTTTGTTCAATTTTTGACTTTTTACATCTTAAACCTAAAGATTGCATTAGCAAAGTATGTCAGTAACTAAGCTGGTGCACACACTCAAAATGGTTATTTTTTTTAATTCAAGTTTTTTTTCTATAAAAGGTGTTCTTTTTAAAATCCCATTCACTCAGAAACAATTTTTTTTTTTTTAGAAAATTTGTAAAAACAAAAGCTCCTCCCCATTGGAATTCCAAGAATTTTAATCAAACATAAGATCATTTTTTGTCTTTTTCTAAAAGTGTATAAAAAGACTATATTTCTTTTTCATAAATTAAGCAAATAATGGGTGTTACTATGGAAGAATTGAGCTAGTTTTTAAGTATAAATTTTATTTTTTTCATAGATTAAGCAAATGATGGGCTTTATTACCTTAAATTACCTTAAATCGCATTATCCAGCAAAATAAGGAAAACAAATCCTGTAGAGTTGCTGGTTGCTGGTCTGTGATGATGGGGAGCCATTGGTTTGGCGGCGTCTCACTTATGGTTTGGTGGACCAATTCTTATCAACGGCGATCTTGAATGCGTTGACAGAGGAAGTGGTGACAGCTGCATTGGGAAGACTGTTCCAGGGGGCCACCACTCTATTGGAAAAATAGTGGTTGTGGAGTCTGCTGTGAGCTCTCTTCCGAAACAGCTTCTTATTATGCCCTCTTGTCCTGGATGATTCGTCAAGTGGGAAAGGCTTCTGAGCAGAGGAATCAGCATGCAGTAGCTTGTAAGCCATGATGACATCACCCCTCTGTTGTCTGTAGACAAGTGTTGGGAGCTGTAGTTTGTTTTTAGGCAAGATGGATAGTCGAGGTTCTTGCATCCATCAACAGCTTTGGTTGCGCGTCTTTGAACAGACTCTATTTTCTGTTGGTCACCCTTATTCAGGGTGTGGCAACAAATCCCAAATTCCAGCAATGGTCGCACAAGACCCTTGTACAGCTTTGTCGTGACTTTAGATGATCTGCTACCTACTGTACGCTTAATTATTCCAAGGGTCTGAGATGCTTTGGCAACTGCTGTTTGTGTGTGTTTGTGGAATTTTAGTTCTTCATCGACGACTATTCCCAGATCTCTTTCAGCTGCTGAAGAACTAATCGATTGCCATCCCCTCCACTCATATGGTACTACCACTTATCATTCTTTTTCTCGAAATGGACTGTCTTGCATTTCTGAATGTTAAGCTCAAGCTTCCATTGGCGGGCCCAAAGGGAAAGTGGATCCAGGTCTTCCTGTATAGTGGCTCTTGTTGCTGTCGACTCCCTGGGCCCAATAAGCTTTGAATCGTCGGCATAAATGCTCATCTTATTTCTTATAGCCTGTGGAGCATCATTAATGAAAATATTGAAAAGTGTTGGGCCCAAGATTGTTCCCTGGGGCACGCCACTGTCAACTCCAGTAACTTCTGAGAGAATTCTTGGCCCTCATCCCCAAACACTTTAACTCTCTGCTTTCTTCCTGAGAGGAACTGCATCACCCATTCAACAACCTCCGCATGTATCCTGGTAGCTAAGAGTTTTGCCTTCAAACGATGATGGCAAGCTTTGTCAAAAGCCTTTGCAAAGTCTAATAGGATCATATCAGCAGGGATACCCGGGTCTAGCAGCTTGGTAACATATTCATATGTATCAATAAGATTTGTCTCAACCAAGCATCCAGATCTGAATCGATGTTGGCTATCAGTAAGTAATTTGTTGTCAATTAGGTGTTTCAATACAGTGGTTTTTTTCATAATTCCTTCGAGGATTTTGCTGACTGTTGAGGTGATACTAATGGGTCGGTAATTGGCAGCACAGATCCCGCTTCCACCCTTGTGAACAGGTGTAATATTTGCATTTTGCCAATCTTGAGGGACTTGTTTGGTATCAAGAGACTTCTGGAACAGTTTTGCTAGGGGAGGGCAAGCTCCGCCTGAGCCTCTTTCGAAGTCCGAGGCGAACCCCATCAGGACCAACTGACTTATTTGGGTTCAAACTTTTGAGCCATGATTCCACATCCAATGTGTTGACAGTAGTAATTGCATTGGTTTCTGAATATCATATTCTGGCATCTGTGGCAAGGGGGCATCTTCTTTAGGTGTAAAAACTGACTTGAACTGCTGGTTCAGATCTTCAGCTATATCTCAAGGGTTGCTTATGGTATTCCCATTAACTGAGAGTTCCGTTACTGAATGTCTTCCAGGCTTTTGAGTGGAGGCATACTTCCAAAATTTCTTTGGGTTTGTTTTCAATGCTGAAGCTAAAGACTCCTCATACTTTCTAGTAATTTCTCTTGTAAGGTAGCGGACTTTGTTTTGTATTTGTTTGAATTTGTCATGATTTGCCTGCGTTGGGACCTTCTCCAGAACTTCTTTTTCCTTCGGACTGCTAGCTTGATTTCTCGTGTGATGAAAGGGAGCGTCCTTGGTCTTTGTTTCCAAGTGGTTGTTGTGTGTTTTGCAGTTGTTTCACTGATGACCCTTTCCATCTCAAGCCAAGTTTCCTCTACATTATTCTTTTTAACAAAAGACCAATCTTGGTTAGCTAAATCTTGCCTGACCTTGTTATAGTTTGTATACACGTGCTTTCTAAAATTGTTTATCTGCAGATACATCTTTAGTCGACAAGTTATGGCTATATGGTCGCTTGCGCCAAAAGGTGGCCCTGGGTCTATACTTTGGATTGCCTCCTCGGCTTTGACAACTAGGAGATCCAGGAGAGATTGTACCTAGTCTTTCCTAGAGGGTACAGAGATTGTACCCTCTCTGTACCTAGTCGGGAAATCGATTGTCTGATAAAATGAATGTTCTTTTTGGCACTCGAGGAGTGGGCCAATCTGGTCATCGTTATCTCTTGTAGCAGCGTAACCACTAACTCATTGAATCTGAGGCAGGTTGAAGTCTCCGACAATTACTATATTATGGCAAGGACGACTCATCACTGAACTTATAGAATTCACAATCGCGAGGTGGGAATCTTTCTGACAGGGAGAGCTTGAGCTTCTATAAATACAACCTATAATTAAGGGGTGACCCTTTAGATAAATTTTTATCCAGACCTACTCTACCCACGGCTCATACTGAGAACCAAGGTTAAGGTCTTTTACCTTCAGTGATGATTTGACGTACAGGACAATTCCTCTTCCTTCCGGTTTCAACAGGTTTGAAATTATTGAGCAAGAATTGAGCTAATTTTATAAGTATAACTTTTACTTTTTTTTGCAGTTTAAGCAAATGATGGGCTTTATTGAGCAAAAATTGAGCTATTATATTATGTATAAATTCATTTTGTCATAGATTAAGTCAATGATGGGATTTATTTAGCAAGAATTAGGCTAATATTTGAAGTAGACTATAAATTTTGTTTGTTTCATAGTTACAGCAAATGATGGGCTTGTTGACCAATAATTTAGCTAATTTTGTATATATAATTTTTTTCCATTGGTTAAGCAAACGATGGGCTTTATTGAGCAAGACTTGAGCTAATTTTATAAGCATAATTTTTTTTTCCAGTTTAAGCAAATGATGGGCTTTATTGACAAAAATACATTATGTATTAATTTGATTTTTTCATAGATTAAGCAAATGATGGGATTTATTGAGCAAAATTGAGCTTTTATATTATGTAGGCTATAAGTATTTTTTTTTATAGATTAAGCAAATGATGGGATTTATTGAGCAAGAATTGGGCTAATATTTTGAGTATAAATTTTCTTTGTTTCATAGTTAAAGCAAATGATGGAATTTATTGAGCAAGAATTGGGCTTATATTTGAAGTATAAATTTTATTTGTTTCATAATTATAGTAAATGATGGGCTTTATTGACCAAGAATTACGCTAATTTTGTAAATATAATTTTTTTTTTTCATTGATTAAGCAAATTATGGGGTTTATTGAGCAAGACTTTAGCTAATATTTTAAGTATAAATTTTATTTGTTTCATAGTTTTAGCAAATGATGGGCTTTATTGAGCAGGAGTTGAGCTAGTTTTTTAAGTATAAATTAATTTTTTCATAGATTAAGCAAATGATGGGCTTTATTGAGCAAGAAGCTAATGAGAAAGTAGAAGAAATCGATGCTAAAGCAGAGGAGGAATTCAACATTGAGAAAGGAAGACTAGTGCAACAGCATAGACTGAAAATTATGGAGACTTATGACAGAAAAGAAAAGGCAGTAGAACTACAAAAGAAAATGTGAGCAAAAAGCATATTTCTAAGAGAATAATAGTTATAATAGAACAATAATCATAAAGTGACAATTCAGCTTTCTGTTATATATTTTTGTTGTAATATAAAATATAATCTAAGATATAGCTACAATGTAGTTTTCCATGGAGCCGAAGCTTATTGTCTCCATATACAAATAGCAACAAACCGGTTATTGTCTGACTTTATAGATCTAAATTCTCGAGTGTGTACTGGCTAACAGATAAGTACCTTTTCTTCTTACAAGCTATCATAATACGTTATCTTCTGATTTTAATATTCTTTTTTTCTGATTAAGTTTTATCCTCTTCAATGACCATTTTAGGGGCTTCAAGGATCATTTCAGGGATCTGGGTGAACATTTTAGGAATGTGACCATTGTTGGAATTTTGACCATTGTGACCATTGCAATGTGACCATTGCAATTTCAATGACCATTTTAGAGATTTCATTTAGAGCTGTGGATGCATAGACAGTTTTAGGGAGGAGCAGAGGAGGCATTTGCCCTGGGTGCAGAAATTTTAATCATTTTGTATTTTCGAAATTTCATTCTTATAAAAATAAAATAGAGGGCGCAGTTGGCAGTAATAAGTAAATCGAATCTGAAATTTTAATTTTTCCCATATCTTCATCACCATTCCTTGAAAATAAAAGTAAGTAGACTGAATTTAATGTTTTGTGATATTTGTATTCAAGTTTTGTTAATAAATGAAAATTTGTTTAAGTTAGGCCTGAAAAATTTTTGAGAGGAAGGGGGCCTGACCGAGATTCTGCCCTGGGCTGAAGAGGGCCCAGAATCACCACTGTAGGGATGCGCAAATCGGGCAGCCTGTAAAAGAGTAGAAGAAAACTGGTAAATATAGATGCACATTATGCACACAGTTTCCAAACTTAGATGGAACTAGAAGATTGTCTGTTGAAGAGTTTAATGTCTAAAAAGTACAATTTTAGGCCAAACTTCTGAAAAGAAACATTGGACTTCTTTGGAGCAATCCTATTGAACATTATTTCTGGCTTTTGTGTATGGGTATAAGGAAAGACCAGTTCAAATAAATCTGCTGGATGACCTCACATTACTAGAAAACAAAGAATGTTGTTTGAAGTTGCAACTGTATGTCTTTTCTTCTGCTAAATTTTGAATGTTTTATTTATTGTATTTGCCAGTTAAAAGAATTCTAATTTAACAATTCTCTTTTTTATTAAATACTGTATAAGGCCAGGCAGATACATTGTATACTTAAGGAGATATACTATCATATTACTATTACGAGAAGATGTACTATCATTATTACTGCTATGATTGTAACTACCGTTTCTTTTTCAAGTCAATCTTCGACAATGCTGAATCAAGCTCGTTTGAGAGTTTTAAAGGCTCAAGATGATCATGTTGGAAATGTCATTGAAGAAACGAAGAAACGACTGAGTGATATTACTCGGGACCAGGCAAAGTATTTAGATGTCCTTAAGTCTCTGATTGTGCAAGGTCTATTCCAGGTAAGATTGTTTTTTGTGTCATTTTGCCTATCTTCTTCTTCAGCAAAAAAAACTCTTGTATCTACATCACTCGGGGTTCTTGTGGCTTCGAAGTTGGTTGATGCTCCTCCATGGCATTGATGTTTATTCTTCCAAGGGGGAGGGGGAGAGAAAACTACTTTGGCTTTTTCATAAGGCAAAACAAGGAAGCGTAGGGTCCTGTTACCTTTTTCGCGCAATTTAAGAGTAGAGCCTATCTCAAAAGTAAGAAAAGCTTATAGGACTTGAACAGCGTTTCCAACGCTTAGAAATAAACTGTACCAGTTTTTCGACTAAAATTATACCGTGAGAGATTTGATTTGTACCATCTGAACAGATAGTTGTAACTTTGCCGTAATAAGAAGAAAATTTTCGTTAAACTAAAATTTGAACAGATATCTGCGTCCGAAAGGAGCAATTAAAACTCATGTACTGGAAAATTGTATTGTTCCAAAATATCCAATTGTACCAGGACCTCTAAATTATACCAAAAACGGTACAATTGTACCACGTTGGCAACCCTGTACTCAAAGTTCTTATCCATTCCCTGAATCTATCCATCTTATCAATCTGATTGCATTTCTCTTGATGAAAGTGGGTTATGCGGACAAATATTCCGTTTTTTTTTTTTCTCATTTGGATCAGAGTGGGGAATTTTATATTTTGGGCTGTCAAAATTGTATCAAAGAAAAACAAACTTCTTTTTCTGAAAAATGTAGTATTGACTGTACAATACCAAGAGCGCCACAAGTAAATTTTTCCTGGGGGAGGGGGCAATTTAAAAATTTGAAGAACAGATTTACTCTTTGTTTACTATAATTGACTCCTTGTGTAAGGAGTAGATAAGGATTAAATTGACTGTAAATTACTTCTTATACATTAATACTACTCCTTTTATGTTAAACACTACTCCTTTTCGATTAATGCTACTATTTTTTATATTAATACTAATCCTTTTATATTAGTACTGCTTCTATTGTATTAATAATACTTCTTTTATTAATACTACTCCTTTATATTCATTTAATTTGTCATGGCATCCCCCCCCCCCCCCAAAAAAAAAAAAAAATTGAATATACGGGCAATTCTTGTTCAAATTACAAAATCAAATCGTTGTTTTATTGTTGCACCCCCCCCTATTTTTATCCCGAAAAGAAATTCTTGGGTACGCACCTGGGTGGAGGTAAATCCAAAGAAACTACGGGAATCCTGGTCAACGAAATAGCATACCTGCACTTTTTCGCAAAGAGCTTGGAAATGAAGTTGGTACTTTCAGGCTCTGTTGGGGAAAGAAAGGGGGGCAAAGGGACTTCAAGTTTTGCGTGAGGGGCAGAAGATAGGGGAAAAATAATTTCTGTTCAGGGTTGCCACCGTCAGTAGGATTTTACTAGGTCTAGTAAAAAAAATCTAGTAAATTTAGAGGGTCTAGTAAATTTCCCGAAATCTAGTAAAAAGTCATGATTTGTAGTAAACAAAACTTTTGCTATTTTCCATGAATTAAGGAAAAAAAAATTAAGGTCCATTGATTACAAAATCTCATTTCGATTACGTTAGACGTTATGGCTGCTATTGCTCTCATTTTTGCGATTTCGCGTCAATCCTAGCGCTTAAGAATCTTTACTTTTCTCTCGGCTTCTTCTTGATACTCGCTTTGAAAGGCAAACTATTTGAAATCAGGACTGGTAGCCGGCTTAATTTGTTTTCAGACAATTTTCCCAGACTCTCATAACAGCTGCTAAGTTTGTTAGTTAGCCTTGTCCCTTTTTAAAAACGCTGATGGAAACGAACTTTTTCCATACTTTCCAGTTCTTTCTGACTCTCTGCAGCTTGCCCCATTCAAGTGCTGGAGCAGAGAGACAAATCTTGATTTTTGTCGGTCATCAAAACTAAAAACGGCATTGGCTAAATGTCTCGAGTGTTTCGTCCCTGATGAAAACGAAGTAACTTGTTCTCAGGTCGTCAAGTGGAGTACATGACTGGATGATCCCCAGCGATTTGTCTCGGGCTATCAAGAAATGGAAACAAGTAGATCCCTTCAGTCAGAATTTGACACTAGTGGATACTTTAAATTCGGATGAGGCCGAGGATAATCAAAGCCTTTTAAGTGCGACTTTTTTTTTTAATTGTGACTACATATTTCTCTTCGTACTTTTCAATTTGTATGATTTGTCTGACCATGAAGACTATTGACACAATGTTTTTTTTTTTTTAAAAAACTAATTATTGTATGTTACATAAGCTTTCTTTTTCTCGGCAGCCCTAGTCCAAATTGAGGTACACTTTTTAATTTACATATTTTTACAACTAAACCGGAAGCCGATTACGTCATTTCGGTTTTGAAGTGACATAGATTGTATTGGTTTTGGATTCCCTTCAATACGAGAGAGAATCCAGAAAACAAAAAGTTAAAAAAAAATCCTAAATTAATTGCTTAAAAATTTGCCAGAAATCATAGTAAGCAGCTTATCCCTCATTTAAAGACCAGCCCAATTAGTGTTTTAAAAGTGGCAAATTTCTTCTTAAAAATGCAAGATTGAAGGGTTTAGATTTCAAACCTAAAAACAGAAACTGGGGGACAAATTTCAAAAGCCGTCACTTTCAAACACACCTCAGATTCTAAGCACTCCATCGCCTGAATTGCTACGTGAATATGAGTTGTAGCTGTTTTTCTTCGTTGATTGTTTTTTAATTTTTCAATATATCTGAACTTTATGACCTGAAGACCATTGATAAATTTAAAGCCGGGCTTTACCAGCAGGATTTACCGAATCGAAGATTCCAGACTATTGTTTGACGTCTTGGATACACCGCATCTGGAATATGAAGCCTATCCAGTAGTACATCCAAATAATAAAAAAAGGATTTTTAAATTATAGGTTTCCGGAATTTTCAATCATACTATGAAAACGAAAGAAAAGAGGAAAAAAGGAAGAAAGATTGTGGAAATCCTATTGATTATCCTCCTATAGTAAAAATCGATACTTGATGGTGCGCGCAAAAATTTTTTTTTTTAGCATTTAGTAAAAACAGATTCGATTTAGTAAATTTTTCCTCTCAGATTTAGTAAATTCTTCCAGGCCAGGGTTGCAACCCTGTTTCTGTTTCTGATCCACCAATACATTTTTTAATTATAAGCTCTTTTGGAATCTATGCACGGTTAAGTGAAGATGTATATAAAAAACGCTACGTGTTGCCTGACTATCAACACGACATATCAGCTCCGGGTGTCTTGTTGAAGCTTTCAGGGACTAGTGAGTGGGAAGCGGGGGGGGGGGTTTTGGAAATTAGGTCTTTAAGGATGTTTTCTTGAAAAATCCATTTTGTCGTTGGGGGTGGTCATTGAATTATATAACTTAGGGGAGAGGATAGGACTAGATCAAAATATCATAGCAGCAATAGCTTGAAAATTCGGGACGGAATCAAAGCTATTAGAAAGTATTTGAGAAGAAATGGGGAGGGACAGGAGGACTTTTAGTTTTGTGTTGGGAAGATGGGCTAAATGAAACGTATTCAGGTATAACTAGTGATGTAAATCAAAAGACAGTAATTGTTGCCAGGTTCTTAAATTAGCGTATCATTAGAATGTATTAGAAGATCAAGTTCTTTTGGCGAAGAGGGAGCATTTACTTACTTGTACTTCAATGAGGACACAAGCTGGGCAGCAACTCGCCCTGCTGCGAGGACGGTACAGACGGTTGAATTCAAATTTCCTCGGTTGTGAGCCTGTGAGCTGACTATTTTTAGCTTGTCTGGATCCTAATGGCGGCCGCCATTAGGCGGAGGTTTACGACGCAAACCTCCAATTGGCCCAATGTCCGTCTTAACAGGGCTCATCCGTTCTTGATTTGTCTGCCCCTTGAATGTTTTTTTCTATGTGGATTGGCCTATACCAAAAGGGACCTCCAATTTGAACTTGACGGAGGGGCTGAGAAGGACTGAAAATAGTTTGTCTCAAATCTGCCTAAAAGTGTCAGCACTTTAGCCTGAATCTATTCAGTGGGATTAGAATCTATTCACGGCGAAGTGGAATATTGAAAGACGCTGGATATGTGCCCGGCGTCAGAAACTACAATATCCGTAATATCTCAAGAACGGCTCGGGAGATCGAGTTGAAACTTCTAGGGTGGTATTGAAAAAAGTAAAGAGCCATATTAAAATAAGACGAGCAGAAAAACGTCATAAATAATTGAAGCTTTCAAAACTTCCAGGGGTGTTGGGGGTCAAATCGATCTCAAATTCTGACTTGGACGTGAGGCCAGAGGTAAATCTGAAGATATTGTGTGTATCACTTTACACTGACCATCAAAATAGCGTATCCGCAATAACTCGAGAATTGCCTTGGGTATCAAGTTGAAACTTTTAGGAAGTTTGAGGGGCAGGGGGAGGCAACTGGACCTCAAATTTTGACTTAGGGGAGAAGGCAGGGGTGTTGGTGAAAAGGGTTTTTCCTCTGGTCCATCTGAACGTTTTGGGAAAGGCAAGAGCATTTTAGATGTTATGTTTAGGGAAAGAGATGGAAGTGTCAAAATATTTTTTGTCTCCTTGATATTAGTTCGTCTGAAAAAGGACGGACAGTTTTTTATGTTAAAGCATGAAATTTCTATCCGTAAGTGAATCGATCAAGGGGATTCTTATTTAAAGAAAAAACTTGAAAATTATTTATTTTGCCCGAAAATGGGCCCAAATCTTATTTTCTCGATAAGTTAGGATTTATAATACTTTTACTCAGCTCAGTTACTTGACTTTGAATGTTTTTTATTATTCCAGACCACAAGACTAAAAGATTCGGGAGGCACAAAAATGGGGCCTTAAATTTCGTCTCTCCCTTTGGTTTGATCCGTCCTAGTCGAGTGGTTAGAGCGCTAGACTTGAAATCCTGAGGATTGGGGTTTGAGTCCTGGTGTCCTTGGTTATTTGGTTTGAAACGCGGGTCAATAGTGTGACTCTGTAAGCTCAGCCACTCGGTCGTATTGACCAGCTTTAAAATTGTCAAACTCTGTCAACTTTCAAGACCGGAGAATCTGGGAAACACGGAAGCGTATCAAGATCAATCAAGAATTTGGGGGTTGACAAGTGACAATTGTTGACATTTGCTAACGAATGAGTGAAAGCACGCTTGTTTTTACGAATGCTCACATGTCTCGACGGAAGCCAAAAAAAAAGTTCAAGAGAAGGAATTTTGATTGCTAACTGGTGATTTTTTACGAAGGCATCACATCTCGAAGAAGGAATTTTGATTTGAACTGGTATTTTTATCAAATCAGCGAAATCTTATACTCAGGGATAATTTTTTGAGGGGTAACCGTCTAGGGAGGAATCATCCGGGAGGGGCATTAGCCAGAAAAGTGTTAATGCACAAGCAACTACGAAAAATCATTGAAAGTTGAATCAACGTGTTTTGTTTGGGTGGGGGCGCGGGGAATTATTTGGACACTGTAAATACATAAACAACGTAGAGATTTTCGTTGAAAGTCAAATTCAAAACCATGCTTTTTCTCTGGGTTACCGATGACAATCGTTCTAAGATTCTTAATAATGTTTGAAAAATAGAGTGGGGGATTAGCTGGGACACCATAAATATATATAAAAATGTCAAATGGATGGTAATTTTGAAGGAAACCAGGGGCGTAGTTTGCTATGAGGTAGGGGGGCAACATCCCCTCCCAGACCTTGGTCTGCCTTCCCCAAGACCCCAGTTTGCCCCCCCCCCCCGGCTGAAATTTAGTTTCTTCCAAAATCTTGTAAAAACTAAGATAAACCTGCATAATTCAAGCATCAACAGAAACATATAGTTTTCTAGTACAGTACTATAAGTTACCTTTATATAAATACTAGTACCTTTATAGTACTCTTAAATTACTAAATAGTGCCTATATGATACCAAACGGCTTATTTTTTAGTTTTTACTGTCATTTTCACTTGGTTTGGGAAAATGGGCTCCAACTTAGCCCCCCCCCCCCCCCAGTATTTTGATAAAATTACGCCCCTGACGGAAACCCTACCGGGGTCTTGGCCTAACCTGAATTTTGATGACAAAGACCGCTAAGAAATGTTTATTTGGGTACAATATAGGGTAATTACATGCATATATATATAAACTCGCCTATAAACTAACCTAGCTATCCTAATTTGAATATGTGAGGGTTTTATTTATCCGTCGACTTGCCTAGAAATGGCTCACGAATCGCCATAATGCGTGGCACTCTTCTGTCAACAATGTCTGGCAACAAAGCTTCCTTATAAAATTTATGGAGCTTTGGAAACATTTTGTGTTGTCAGAAATTTTTTCGACGTGGATATCTCCTTTGCCGAAGTACACAACGAAAAATCCGAGGTCGAGGTTGCAACATTCTAGCTGCATCTGAACTTGATGAAAATAATTATGGTTTTTCTAAGATACCTGGGAAATTCGGTGTTGACTTTTAGTTTTCTCTCGTTTATTTAAATCTATTATCTAAGTTCTATAAGTTATATCAAGGCCGCCAACATAATTCTAAATAGTTTAGCGACACAAACTAAAAAACGTTTGTAATGGACGAGATAGGGCAAGTCTTTATCGTACCACATCCCCTTAATATAGAATTATGACCTTCTATTTTTTCAGAGACAGCAGGGGGGGGGGGGCTCAGGCCATGCAGCCCCATTGTCTTGTCACTTGGTCCTCCCCCCCCCCGAACCCCCCCCCCAAAAAAAAAAAAAAAAAATATATATATATATATATATATATATATATATATATATATATATATATATATATATATATATATATATATATATATATATATATATATATATATATATATATATATATATATATATATATATATATATATATATATAATATATATATGTATATAGCACTGGTGTCAACTGGGCCATTGGTGACTCTTTTGGCGTGGTATAGTGTCAAGTTGTCCTCCATTGTCTTCCTCATCCCGAGAACCCCATCCGTAAGTTCAAACCGGCAATGCTCGTCCCTCAAAAGAAAGGAGAGAGTCACTTGCCAGCCATCAGCGACAAGGGGTGTTTCATGCGAGGACTTCTTCGTCCCCCTCCCCTGTTCTTCAAGGAGGTGTTCTTGTGCCATGGTTGGCACTTCACATGTAATGGGGGATTGAACACCCCGTACATGATTTTGGAAGCCACTACTGGCTTCAGTCCATCCGATCTCGGCAGCGTATCCCACAAAGTACTTTGCCTTATGGTCAGACACTAAGCAGGACGGCCAATGACTGAATTCAGTAGGCCCCTGTAGGCCCCAATGATTGAAATCAGGGGCCTTTGAAATCAAAGGCCCCTGTCTGTACCTACCAATGGCTTGATTAGCATTAAAACTTATTGCATACAAATTATAGATCAAAATTTTGACTGGATATTCATATTTTTGTCTAAAATTTTAATTGCAATCCAACTTTTTGATCACAAAAACTTAATTTAAGCAGAAAAACTGAAAAAGAAAATTGTGCATTTCGAATCAGTAATGAAATTATGTCATTAAAAAATAGACTGAAATTAATTTAATAGAAACGTTTTCCAAGAAAGAAGTTGTTCAAAAAGAGCAAAGAGCCATATTAAAATATAAGACGAGCAGAAATAAAGTCATAAACTTTCAGGAACAGAAATTACTATGATACTCAAAACAAACAGATATTGAAATCAATAAACACATCAAATATAAAAAAATTTGGAACCCGAAACAGAAACCCAAAAACATCAAAACGTCAAACAAAAAATATAACTGTTGGTGAATAAAGCAATCCTAAAACGAGCAGAAATTGAAGTCAATAATCAAGTCAAACTCTAAACAAATAGAAATTACTAGTAGGGCTATCGCCCCCTAAACCTTCTAAAGGCCAGAGTTTCATTTGTGCCATACTGAAAATAAATTTTTCTGATAAATCTGATTTCTGAAAAATAAATTTTTCTGGTATAACATTACAAAGTCAAAATCGCTGAGACTTGTAGGTACTAATATAATTAAGCATAATTATTATATAAGTAATATTATACAAATAATATAATTATAATTTAATTAAGATAAATATAATTAAAGTAGGTACTAATATAATTAATATATTGAACAATCAGTGTATGTTCATTAGTTCTTTCTAATAGTCTTTATTATTATTAATCACTTCCTTTGTTATTGTTGATTTTTTTTTTTTTACACAAATATAACCACATTTTTCAAGATAGATATCGTTTTCTGTAAAACCCAAATAATGCTCAAGCCATGAAACGGAGGGGGGCACCACTCTTAATGATAAATCTTGATTAGCCTTGGGATATTGTTTTTGTGTTTCTTTTGATATTCTGAAAAATAGAAAAAAGCATTCCTCAAAATAAAATATTTTTCAATAAGCAAACGAAACTTTGGCTTTGAGGAGGTTTAAGGGCCTGTAGCCCTACTCCTATGTGTGGTAATTTTTGTTGATTTTAAGTTTAACTTGATTTGTCATTTTAGTATCGGGTCGCTTTAGGATTTATTCATATATAGTAGTATCTGTGAACTTCATGTTTGATTTGATTTCTCATTTCCAATTCTGTTTGTTCTGAGCTTCATTTATTCAGCTATATAATTTTTTGTTCGTTTCACGTTGAATCGTAATGCCTGTATTTCTTCTCGTTGTATTTTTTAGTATGGCCTATTTACTTTTCTTTGAAAAACTTCCGTTTTGGAAAACAAGTTTTCAATTAAATTCTTGAGTAAAAAGCAAACTGAAATTAGGACATTTCAGCGCAGTCACCCTCTGTCTAAAAATTCGAAATAAAAAAAAAAAAAATATCCTACGAACTGTTAAATAATTTTATAAATTCCTTTTGGTTATTTCCAGCTCATGGAAGCAACTGTAGCTCTCCGCTGTCGTGAAGTTGATGTTTCACTCGTTCAACGTGCAGTTCCAGATGCTATTGAAGCGTATAAGCAGGCAACGTCAAAAGAAGCAGTTATCAAAATCGACACGGAATGTTTTCTGCCAACTGGAACGTAAGGCATTTACATTTCCAGCTGGCTCAAACTTTTTTTAACCCAATAATATTTCCTCAATTTGAAAATTTTTTATATACATTTTTTAAAATCATATATATTTGGTATTCATGTATTTATCATGGGGGCCGGGATTTTCGTCCCTAGAAACTTCCCTTGTGGAAAATTATTGAATCACTTGATTTAAGGCTCCTTCTGCATGATATGTGGCGTAGAGAGCATAGCAACTTTGATGCTCCAGGCGGATCGATCTGCTGCTATGAAAGTGGCTTCGTCAGCTGCAATGTTGGCCATGTTCAAAATCTTCTGTAGGTTGTCCATCCACCTATCCTTTTACTTCCGTAGATTTGGTGTCAAAGTCATATATGATTCTAATAGGGGCTGTCAGTGGCATCCAAAGGAGATGCCTAAACCGTCTGAGAGTCCGCTGGGCAATTCGAGTTGAGATTGGAACTTGATGAGTAACGACAAGGAGCCATTCACACAAAATCGTCCCATCGGAGTCCCTTGATTTGACGGAGTTGTTTAATCTGGCAGGTGTCTGTCGTGCACGCCATCGTGTGAAAATTCCCGCTTGGGAAAATTTTCACACACAAAATTGAAGAGCCACAGAGAAAATACAGGATAGGTATTTCAAAATGTCGATCACATGTATTGAGTCGTAACTAAAGGACCAGATATCGAAAATGGTTCTAGGACAGGGGCTGGATGGTCTTCAATCACCTTCAACTCGAAAAAAAAGACTAGAACTCTCAATTTCCGATTGAATGAACATCCTCCGAAGTTTCTACGACCATGAGGCCAAGGTTGGGATGAGGAAGGGCAGTCCCCTCCCATACGGAGTAATTTCTGCTCGTTTTTGGGTTTAATGTTTTTCTTTACTTTCATAATAACGAAGTAGACTAGAAATATTCCCGGAAATCAAGAGGCATTATGTATCAATCTCTACCTCCACTCCCCTTCCTTAGAATTAATTCTGTTTATATGAAGGATCAATGAGATTTAGAATATTTTAGCACTAAAATGCATATTTTAAGGCCTCTGCCCCCCTCCCTAACTGCAAAACGATCAGAGAACCCTATTAGGGGTTTCAAGCTCTCATCTACAAAAAATTGGAAATTTGTTTTTTTTTTTTTTTTTTATGCCAAAGGAAGATCGCGGATATGTTTTTTTTTTTTATAACCTATAGATTGATTCCATGTTATTCATTTTATTGTTTTTTCACAATTCTAGCTTTTTCGATTCTTCCAATTGTATTTTTGTTTCTTTTTACTTTCCGCGTTGTCTGTTTTTGTGTTTTATTTTTATCCAGTTTGTTTCGTTCCATTTTTGCTCAGAAAATGTGATGAATTGTTTGGTTCCATTTTTTTATTATTGTTTTTTTGTTATTATTTTATATTATTATTTTTTTTTTTTTTTTACTGATAAAAACATGTTAAATTAGTTTAAAAGGTAGATATTTGGTCCTTTAGTTACCCCGGACATCTGATCGACATTTTGAGGTGTCTACTTCATACTTTTTCTGTGGATGCTCAATATTTCATGTGGGGAAATTTTCCGCAGGGATATTATCAGGGAATAGGGAACAACTAGCAGGATTTATCATAAATGTTGTTCGAGATCATATATAATGCCCGAATCAAATTCCGATTTTTTTAGGAGCAGCTTTTTAAAAGCAAAAAATTAAATAACTTATTTTTTATAGGTAAGTTATCACAGTTTAAGTGGTGAAGAGGTCCGTAAATATGTTCTGAGACCACAGTGGCTGACGTACCACAAGAACAAAAAAAAAAACATGATTATGTTGGTTGATTTTCAGCTAGTAAATAAAATGAAAAGCCAAAGCAGATATTTTGACAGATTTTTGCTCAGCCGTCCCTCAGTGCTCAAAAAGGAAAGAGGAAAGGATAAAAGAAAAAAAGGTTAATATTTTTGACCTATCGCATCGAACCAGAGATGTGAGTTTCTCAAACTTTAGACAGAATAAAACTTCACACTGAAAAAAAAATGAAATTGAAAGAAACAGATTATCACAAGAAAACATTAGGATCGTTCTTTTACTCATCTTTGTGCTAAGATTTTACATGTTTTGACAATGAACGCTTAAAAGTGAAATCTTAGCACTAAGATCTTACATCTTATAGCAAACGTCTTTTATCATTCTGCTCTGATCAGCGGTCTAAGAACAGTGATGAGTATATCATCAAAGTTCTCTCATCATTGTTCTATGTGGCAGGAAGATGGCGTCCTTCCCACTTTTTGCTAACGTCAGTGAGCTGTAAGATCTTAAACAAAGATGATGAGTTAAAAGAACGGAAATCTTTGTAGAAAGATGTGAAATCTTAGATGTAAGATCTTAGTACGAAAGAACGGGCCTAATGGCAGTTGAGAGTTCAGTATCATCTCTCTGTTTCATCGCTTTTGGCTCATTTGCGTTCTGTTCAGTGCTTCCACTATCCCCTAATTCTTGGGGATTTGCCCGAAAATCTCGGAAATCAGAGAACATAAATTTTATCAAGTTTTTGTTTACAAACTTTTATAAGAAGATTGTTTCTTCCTTTTTTCCTTTTAATTGTCTCAGTAGAGGTAAGAAAAATTTGAGGGCTTCATGGCAAATCGGTTTTGATCTGTCTTTTATAATTTGTAAATGTTTTTTTTTTTTTTTTGTATTTATATATTCTTATGTACTTTGCGTTTCTTTTTGTATTTGTTATTCATTACTCTTATAACTTTGTTTCTTAGCTTCTGAAATTACCATGACTTTTTTTTGTATAATCATTTCCGAAATTAGTCTCTCATTTCTTTCTTTTGATTTTTTCTGATTAGATAAAAAAAAGTGTATTTAAAAATAAATTGCTATTTTTTACCTATATATTGAATGTGTAAACCAATTTGTGATGCTATAGCAATGGATTTATTCTCGTCCATGTTCTTTTATATCTCTTTACGTTATGTTTTTTTTTTTCTCTAGGACCGAATTTTTATTTCTTAACGTCTGACGAAAAGGAAAAAATTTAATTAAAAATAACCGAGAAAATGATGATAATATCAGCTGATGTAAATGGCTGAGAGGGTAACTGGCGGATATTACCCTCGTTTTCTCGGTTATTTTTTTAATTATATTGTTCTCTTTTTGTCAAACATCATGTATAGCCAGTGTGGTCTCAGAAGTATTTATTTCTTCACCCAATGCCATATAATCTAAATTTCCTGTTACATTCTTTGAACCAAAAAGTATGGAAGCTGATTGTATAGAAACTCGAAATTTGTAAAAATAAGGGGGAAAACAAATATTGCCATCTATCTAGCTGTGCCCAGCAAAATCATAAAACCGTTCAGAACAACTCAATTGAAAGTATTAGTTGCATTAATCTTACTCTTAAATATCTCTTTCTACATTTGCCTCACTTTGGGACTAGTACCACTCTGAACTTTATATGCATCAAAAGTACCAGATATTCTACTAGCGATATGACCACTACGCCGTTAGTCATTCACTCAAACAATATTGAATAATCAAGAAAGATTAATTTTAGAGGCTGGGTTTCAAAAATTAGCCCGATCAGCCACGTTCCGGGGAGCCTCTTTAAATCAAACAATATCCTAATCAAGAAAGATTTTATATCTGAGGGTTCTGGGTTTCAATTTATCTTGTATTTTCATAGCCCGACCTGTCTCTTTTTGTTCAATTTGCCCCTCCCCCATCCTAGAAAAAAGATTCCTACGCACTTTTCTTAGCTCAGTGATAAAAAGCTTGCCTATATCTGTTTTTTTTTTGGGTTTCAATTTACACCTCCCCCTCCAAGAAAAAAAGTTACTTTGTACCCTCGTCCACTTTTCCTTTAAAATATCTGAGGGTTCTTTGGGGTTTCCCCCATTTATCTTGTATTTTTCATAAAAAAAAACTCACCTTCTCTTTTTGTTCAATTTGCCCCTCCCCCATCCTAGAAATAGATTCCTACGCACTTTTCTTAGCTCAGTGATAAAAAGCTTGCCTATCTGTTTTTTTTTTCATTTACACCTCCCCCTCCAAGAAAAAAGTTACTTTGTACTTTACTTAGCCCACTCCCCTCTAGAAAACAGAAAAGCTGTGTGTCAGCACGAATTAGAATAACCTTGCAATTAAAGGATACATTCCATGCGCTTCTAGAGTTGGCCTTATCTAGATTGGTGGATAAACGTAACTGCAAACTTCAGTCAGTCCATCTTCACATCTCAGCTCCTACATTTTTTTTTATTTTCTTTTATACAGTAGTTGTTTTGTCATTGTCTGTGTCGCATATTTGTATTTTTTGTAAATTTTTTTTATAACTTGAAAATGTTAATTGTCTCCCTATTTCATTTTTTTATACTTTATCTTTGTAAGATAATAGTTAAAAAAAATGGCCAATATTTAGCCTATGTAATCAGCCAATAAATAAGGTCTAAGGCAGGAAAGACAGGGGGCATGAGAGGCAATTGCCCCTCCTTAGAATTTGCAGCCCTCCCTAGATTTTGAAAAGTACATTTTGCCCCCCTTTAAATTTCCGCAAATTGATGCCCCTGGAGTTGAAGTCACATATCCCTCATTTGTAGATATACAATAATTAATGATAAACACATGTGTGTGTGTGGGGGGGGGGTCATTCAAACTGCTAAGAAGTAAGATAATAAAAATGAAAATTGGGGAAGAATAGAAAATTGACGGAAAGGCGAAAAAATTATCATTTGTAATTATTAGGCATTTGTTAAAATAATAATAAAATAATTTACTTTATGATGGACAAATTTTTTTTTCTTTTGAAAAATAAACAAACGAACTCTTTCAGGTTCGGTGGAGTTGAACTTTCGGCCATGCGTGGGCGTATCAGGGTTGTCAATACCCTAGAAACTCGTCTAGATATGATTGCGCAACAATTGCTACCAGATATCCGAAATACGTTGTTTGGTAGAAACCCAAACAGAAGATTCCTCGACTGAAAAGACACGTGATTGTCAGTCAAACAATATTTAGGCCAAATTTCTTCTAGGTGTGGAAAGTGTTAAAGCAATGGTCTAACGAGTTGATTTAATTCATTGTGGTGTTCATGTTTTTTTTAGTTCTCTTTTTGTTTTTTTCGATAGATAATAAATGTTTGCGTGTATCAAATAATTACATAATTGATTAATTTTATTCTGTAAATTTGTAATCCCGGAAATGACGCAAAATCAAATCCTCAGACTTCATCAGTTTTACCCTAGGTTCACACGACTGTATTTCGGCGCGTCATTTTGCGTTTGTCATTTTGAGATTTTGTCTTTTTTATCCTGTATTACGAATGAACCGATTTCATATGAACAGTTCTACTTTTTACTGCTTTTACACCAACGCTAGCCATATTGTTGCCAAGGCCGTATGCAGGACTTTTGTCAGGGAAATTACCCCAAAAGGATGGGTAGGATATACAAGACTGAAGCCGTTAAGGTGATTTGGCTTCTTTTTGGGCCTTCTTTCCGCCATAAGCTTCTTTTTCCGTCTATCCACGGAAGGGAAACCCTTCCCGAACGACATCATAGTGCCATCAGGGCAGACGTTTCACAAGTTTGCCTAGGCCGAACTATGACTACGAATAACGTGCCACGATAATCATGGAAGTGGCATCACTGGCGTTTCGGTAGTGACCTTGTGAGCCTAAAAATTCTGAAATGTATTTTCCCTTCTATATCTGGTGCTCTGATATCACTGATTAATGATTGCTTCCGTCAAGGAAGGTTTCCAGATTGTTTAAAAAAAAAGCAAGAGTGACGCCGGTTTATAAAGGTGGTGATAGAAATGATTGGGTTATTATCGCCCAATATCAGTCTTGCCAGTTATTTCTCGTCTTATTGAAAAATGTTTTAGTAATCGGTTGACCCCTTTTTTAGAGAAGTTTATTTTTTTGAATAGTAATCAGCTCGGTTTCAGAAAAGATAGGAAGACAGAAGATGCATTGATATTTTTGACTAGATAATTTAATATAGCTTTAGATGAAGGATTTAAGGTTGGTGCAGTGTTTCTAGACCTACAGAAGGCTTTTGATACAGTTAACCATGGCCTACTCCTGGAGAAAAAGCGAGGTCTATGGGATCCGAGGTAAACCTCTTGACCTTATACGGAGTTTCCTTAGTAACCGGTACCAGTTTGTAGAGATTACTTGTATACAATCAGGACCCCGCCCAATGGTTTGTGGAGTCCCGCAAGGGTCAGTTCTTGGTCCGATTCTTTTTTTATTGTTCATTAATGATATACCTAATTGTATCCTAAGTTGTTGTTTTAATGTTAGTGATATGGCTAAAAATCCCCGGAATGAGACGGTATCATTATTTGCTGATGACACAGTTGCTGTTAGTACCGCGAAGACAGAAGAATTACTTCAGACATCGACGAAAGATACTGTTGAAAGGTTAAACCCCCTGGTTGAGAGATTAAGATAGGTTAAAGATTAAGAGATTAAATAGGTTCAATTTTGCAACCTAACCTGTGAACAAAACGTGAATAATTCCTGTCTTGGATAAGACTTGTGGATACTTTGACTTAAGGTGACCCATTAATCTATTTAACTTTGTTAAAATAGTGAATATTTAAATTTCTTGCAACTGATTAGTAAACACTAAACCAGATTACTGGTACTTTTCTCGTTACTCTTGATTATTTTGAATTTATTGAGAAACAATTTCAATTAGTGTTCGAATTTGTGAGTTTGGATAGCTCAAATGTTTGGAAAAAAGGAGCCTCCAAAACAACCTCCTGATAGGGATATGAGTAAGTCACCATTTCAACCATCTTCAAAAGCCCTTGCTAGAACCCCCCCTACAACTGCGAATGCACCAGTGACCTTTCCGAAGAGTATTCATACCCTAAACATGGATACCACCCAATGTCCATCACTCTCAACAACTGATACTGAAAAAGATGAAGAAGGCTTTAGATAGTAAACTCGGCTAAGCGTAGAAGACAGAGAACAAAAAGTCCACCAGATTCAGCAATAATACATCAAACCGATACCACGAACAACTCTTCAAGAAATCCCGCCGATTCCCCGGTAATTATTCAACTAGTTCCCCAATCTGATAATTGCTTGTTTACCAACCGTGATCTACCAAAGTTGCGAGTTTCCCTCTTCAAGACCATTCATTGCAACTTTAATATGAATATAAACAGATCAGGATCCCTAGATATCCTTTTGAACGATCCCACATCAGTGAAAAAGGTAATGGAGCTTATAAGTGTTGAAAATGTTGTTGTCACAGCCCACCTGTGGTCCCCAAGCCCGATACAAACAAAGATAGTGCTCTACAATGTCCCTAAATCGTTTCTAAACTCGGACCTGATGGAAGCATTGATGAACGAAAAAGGTGAATGCATTCCGGTCTCTAGTGTTCATACCCTTGGTCGCGAAACCACTGAAACCTCAAACTTTAAAACTGTGTTGTTTTGAGCTTCAAGGACAATTTAATATTGACAAAGTGTCCTCTTTGGCAAACAAAAATCTTTCAAGCCTTTCAAAGAAAAGCCATTACAATGTACTAAATGTCTAAAGCTTGGGCACTCCGATAAATACTGTAGAGAGGATTCCAACGTTTGTAAGATTTGCCTTGGCAAGGACCATAATGAGTCAAACTATCAATTTGACCTAATATGTACTAATTGTAAGGGCAAACACCAGTCCCTAGATAAAGGAAACTGTCCCAAATATAAACAAAGGGCAGAGATACTAAGAATAGCAAAAGAGCAACAACTTCCAATCCCTTTTGTAGCAATGCAAGTCCCAAGGACACCAAGAGTCCCCCGTCCCCCAACAGGCCTCAGGCAAAAACAGCCCCTGAACCACCAACAGGCCCCAGGCAACCAGCAGCCCCCAGGACACCAAGAGTTCCCAATGCTTCCCCTAGTGTTGAAAATTTTCAGAATAATCTCATCCGAGATAAAACTAATCCATGGTTACCCTTGATAGCAAGTGCCCCCAAAAAAACCCTGAAGAACCCCTTTCGGAAAATCCTGCGCAAGGAAAGACATCAAGACCGACAAAGCTACCTGGAATTACTCCCCACAGATTTCACACAGTTTCTCCAAATGCTTTGGAAGATGAATCAAACGTGTACTTTAAATTAGCCAGCTTTACAGTTACCTCTATGCTCATCTCCCAATTAGGGTTACCCAATCAGTTGAAATGCATTATTCTGAAGAATTTGGCAAAAACCCACTTTTGCGAGACCATAGTTTCCGAAGCAGAAATTCAAATTGAGAGTGTTATAAGCCAACATAGGCTAATGAGTCACAATCAGAACGCCTGACGACTATATTAATGTGTGACTTTTCGTTTTTAACTAATTTATCCCTTTCTAATAACATTGCTTTTAATTATCCCGATATAGATGATAATCAGCATGCCAACCCTATAAGCAGCCCCCCTGGTACCTTAACAAATGCTAGCTGTAAATACCTTGATATTTTCGATTTGCTACCAATGTGAAGCCAAAACTAGTAAATAATAATTCCCTTATTGTTCTTTGTTTTCAACATCAGAAGCATCCGGGATAAGTGGCTCACGTTTAAACATTTAATTTCATTTAATGGTGTCTGCCCTTTTGATGTAATAGGATTAACAGAGACCTGGCTTTCCGATAATGATGACACTAGTGATTTTTTACTCCCTGGTTACCAAATAATCCATATGCCCAGGAGATTGACAAAGTGTTCTGGTGGTATCTCACTTTACATCCGTTCGAATGTAAATTTTACCAGGCTATCAGAGTGCGAATCTATTTTCTCTGCACAACTAAATCTTAGATGTATTTATTCAATAATTGTAAACATAGTTATCGGCCAAAATTCCTATATACTCTCCTTATTTTATAAACCTCCTCCATTTCTGACCTCATGTTTTTGTTATCTGTTTGATGATTTTTCTAGTTTTATTAACCTACCCCATAAAAAGGCAATAGTTCTTGGGGACTTTAATTGCAACCTACTCAATGTTGGTAAAAATATTGAATCTGACACTTTTTTTGAATCGGTAACCGCGAGTGGTCTTCTACCCACAATTTTTTTCCCCCAGTAGAGTCGATCCTGTGAGATCAACTTCAACATTAATGACAACATTTTTGTATCCACTTCCCTGGGAAACGACCTGTCCTCAAATATAATATTTTCGGATCTGTCAGACCATTTTCCTATTTACTTGTCACTACCTTCGCAACCACTACCTCTACGGTCTAGAATTAATATCCCAACACCTACTCGAAATTACAGTTCTGCAAATATAAACCATTTTATCGATTGCCTAAGAACCACTGACTGGTCCGATGTCTTAAATTGTCAAGAGGTAAATTCTGCCACAAATGGTTTTGCGCAAAGGCTAAGTGAGATTATCCATTCAACTTTTCCTATTCGTAAACCTAACCGGAAAAATATCCCTATTTGTCCCTGGATGTCACATAGCCTCATTGTCTCCTCATATCGTAAAAACAAATTATATAAGTTAGCCTGTAAGACCAGTAGTGATATTGACCTATCTAATTATAAACATTATAAAAACTTATACATTAAACTCATCCGTGAAGCGAAGAAAAATTATTATTATACAAAAATTCTCAATTGCAAAGGAAATCTGAAAAAGATTTGGTCCACCATAACACAAATGGTAGATTAATTGACCCTTTACATGCACCTGATGCATTTAATAATTATTTTTCGAATGTTCCTCATACTGATTCCCGCTCCTCCTCACAGGCTGTATTCCCTTGCTTCAATTTAGATCCATGTTTTTCTGCCCAACTGATAGCAATGAGGTACTTCAAATCATCGGTTCTCTCCCTAATAGTTTTACTCCTGACTGTCTTGGATTAAGTAATAAGCTCCTGAAGACCATATCTCCTTTTGTCTACGAGCCCATCGAGCATATTACCAACCTATCTTTAACCCACGGAGTTTTCCCTGATTTACTAAGTCAGCCATTGTTATTCCAGTTCTTAAAAAGGGCGATCCAACTGAGATAGGTAATTATCGTCCAATCTCAATTCTTCCTGTTATATCCAAAGTGCTCGAGAGAATCATCTTCAGACGTCTGTCTCCCTTTCTGTTTGACAGTCAGCACTCCGTATCCTTGATTTCTCCTCACCAATATGGCTTTAGGCCGAAATTCTCAACTTCTCATGCTCTAATTGACGCCACACAGTTCATACGCTCACAACTCGACCTTAAAAAAACTGTATTGGGCTTATTTTTGGATTTTTCTAAGGCCTTTGACATGGTCGATCATAGTATTTTAATAAGTAAATTAAATAGTTACGGTATTCGTGGTGTTCCCCTCTCTTGGTTTGATTCTTATCTATCTGGAAGGGTACAGAGTGTGAGCCTAGGTGGAGTATCCTCTCAGCCCTTACCTGTTCGGAGGGGTGTCCCGCAAGGCTCCGTTCTAGGCCCTATTTTATTTCTCCTATATATCAATGATCTTGTTATAGACCTGGGCCCTTCAGTGTATCCTGTATTATTTGCTGATGACAGCAACTTCTTCATCACTGGCACCAATCTATCCATTGGCAATAACCTCTGCCCAAGTCCTTCTGAACAGAGTCCAGGCGTGGTGCCTTACGAATAACATGACCATTAATAGCAAAAAAAGTCAAATAGTATTATTCAGAACCCCCTACAACAAAGACGTTATTCAACCTGCTCTTGGTCTCAGGTACTCCTCCGACATCCTCCCACAAGTGGAGGTTGCCAAGTTTCTTGGTGTATTTATTGACTCATGCTTGTCATTCTCTAATCATATTTCTTACATAACAGCAATAATTTTGAGACAAGTTGCTATGATTAACCGTGTGAATTATTTTTTTTCCTCCTGACATCCTAGTTACCCTCTATTATTCCTTTATTTTTCCTTGCCTTTCTTATTGCGGATCAGTTGGGGAAATACAAAACGGTCCTTTACTAAAAAAACTCAAATTTGCACAAAAACCGCGCCATTAAAGCAGTTTTTCGGCTTCCCCGTCTATATCCAACTCGTGATTTGTATTCAGATTTTGGCATAGCTCCACTTGATCAAATCATACAAAAACTAAATTTATCGCTTGCTCACTCTGCTTTCCACAATAATCTTCCACCTCAACTCCTAACCTATAATAATATTAGTAATTCGGAAGCCCACTGTCTCCGTTCATCCAATAGAGCCTTTAAAATTCCTAAATGCGTTTCAAGTGCTGCCCAGCAATCTCCTATTTACAAATCTATTATTCAATGGAACAAAATTCCCTCCAGTGTTGAACTAGCCACAAGTTTCTGCAAGTTGTATAAAAATGAAACAAAACTTGATAGTATAATTTAATCTTTCCATTTTTAACAAATTTGCTCTAATTAGCCATGTTTTATTCTTCTATATTTTTTTTTTCAGTGTTACTTTAATTTTTTTCTTTTTTTGGTCCTTAACAAGTTATCTTCTAGGATCTTTATTGTTATTGATGTTTGTGTTATGTTTTTATTCGAATAAAAATTGAATTGAAATTAAAGATTAACCTGGATAAGACTAATTTTGTTATTTTTTCCCGTTCACCTGATTTTTATCCATGGATTCAGGATATTGTAACACAGTATGGGGACTTTAAAGCGGGTGTGTTATTATAAGTACCTGGGGGTTTATATTGATGAAGTTTTATCATTCAAGCGTCATGTACAGTATGTTTGTAAAACTGTGTCTCGTAACCTGGGTATAATGAGAAAACTTGAGCATTTTCCCCTCCTTTTTTGTGCGCCTTCTTTATTTTTCCCTTATCCATCCATATATACTGTATTGTAGTAGCGTTTTGGCTTGGAACATTTCCTTTTATTGCTTGGCTAGTACGAGTTCTACAAAACAACGCTGTTCGGCTGTTAGATGGCCTGCAAACCCGGGATTCGGTACGAAACACGTATGAGCGTGTAAAGATACTGCCAGCTTCCGGATTACGGGAGTTGTAGAAAAGGGTATAAACCTCCCGTGTTTTGATAGCTTAGCAAACCTGAGATCTTCCGTCCATGATTATGATACTAGGTCATCTGTAGAGGTTAATATTCCGCTGGTTGTTTCAGCCCGATTGATGTTTTCTTTGCTTCATAGGGGATCAGAGTTGGAATAATCTTGATCAAAATATTTTTTTTTTTTTTTTTTTTTTTAAAGATATTGGTAAATATTTATGGCTCCTGGATGTGATGATTATGAATATGATAGTAAATTTAATGAAAATGTTAAGGTATAAGGTTTGCGGTGCTGTTTGGGGACTGTAATATAGATAGATTTTTTTTTTTTTTTTTTTATTGTTTTGTTAGTGTATTTTTGCCACCCCTGGACAAGTTTTTTACTTCTTGGGGTGGCCGCTAAACTAATGTCAAATTTTTTGTTTGTTTAGAATAAATCTCTCTCTCGAGGACTGAATTCTGAGCTATAGATTCTAGATTTTTATGTCTTGGTGGCTCGTTTAAACTGATTTTTGCAAGCACGAATATATATTGATTTGGAAGTAATAGTCCCGAGACTCGTTGTGCTGAACATCAAATCTTGTTCATAGGAGTGAATTGCCACTTTTTCTGAAAACCCTGTCGGGACTGCAATGGGCCTCAGCTTGCAAAAAGCCTCCACTCAACTTAAGATCCTGGAGACGTTGTCCAGTTGTAGAGTGGCTTAAGCCTTTTTTTGTAGACTTGAGAATTTAATGGTCACTAGTGGGACCGTTTCCTGTTCTTTAGGCCCTGTCACTTACATTGATTTAAAAAGTCTATAAATTTCGCTGTTACCACGTTTGAGAGGCAACTATCACAATGACATTTTTACTGACAAATTTAGACATTTTGAGATGGACTTGTCAGGAGTTCAACTCATCTCCCAGGTTAGGAAAATAGCAGTAGACGATAAGGGATTTATTTATTCAGGTAGAAAGAATACAGAGAGCAAACTCATGATGAGTAGGGAAGCTTCTACTTCTTGTTTAGGCTGGGAAAGGTTTAACTAATAAGATTTTAGTTGGACACTATAAGATTTTAGTTGGACACTACGATGAAGAAGCACAAGATACCGCTCATAGTGGTATAGGTTTTCCCCTCATTAAAGAGAAGGATGTAGATTTGGATCATTTTCTCCGGAAATGCCCATTGCTTTCTGATTTCATGGGAGAATATTTACATGGGACTCTCTTGGTACTTCCTTTCCATTCTTCCAACATGTTTAGAATAGGCAGCAATCGTCTGCCTCATAATGTTTGGTATTGGACTCCTCCAGGAGTTTGACGGTGCGGACGACATAAGGCTACACTTGGACAATGCCTAGAAAAAAAGACGCAGCACTCTCAAGAACATCCCTTGATGAACTTTTGACGAAGACGCTTGAGAGGCATCGTTGCGGCCTTATGCGCCGACCGGCGTGGGAAGTCCTAAGTAAGTAAGTAGAAACCCAACAAGAATAACTCGGGTTGGTGTTTGTGCATAGATAAATGCTATAAAAGAAAGAAAAGTTATCCAATTAAGGTATTTTTTCTCCAATTAAAGTATTTTTTGTCATATTAGGCATTTTTCGCTTCATAATTTGTTTTGTTAATGATTTACTTGTTTTGTATATATTTTTGGGGTATATTGCCCTTGGGGTTTTGAACTAAACTGATCTAGCAATCTATAGTACTGTAGAACCGACTGATGGAGATAGCACCGACTTGAACGAAATCTACTTACAGCTCCACGACTAAATATACACAATCTCATGTGTTAATTGATATTTTTATTTGGAGACTTTATACTATACTTGGAACAAAATTTAGATAGATGTTTCCCAACCTTAGTCCAATTTGATACACGAAGGAAAATAGCAATGGTGGTAATAGACGGCAACAATTTTCATAAAATGGCCACCTCGAAACGATTTTAAGGTATCATAGGCAGCGCAGTCTAAGTAAAGAGTGAAGTTGGCGCAACTTATTATTTATTTTTTCTAACCAAGGCACGCCTTATAGAAGGAGTTGTAGGACAAAATATACCCAATCCCACGCATAAATGTGAAACTTTTATTTGGGGACTTAAGTACTATGGTCGGGTCAAAATTTAGATAGATGTTTTCCAACCTTAGTCCAATTTGACACAGGAGAGAAAATAGCAATGCTGGTAATAGACAACAACAATTTTCATAAAATGGCCTCCGTGCGGAGACTCTCGGAATGATTTAAGGTATCATACCCTCTGAAAAATAATGATTACCATCTAGTAGTGTCCAGAGTTAATTTAAATCTGACATTTAGGTAGGATAACTACTTATCAGGCGGCTATGATGTCCATAGAATTCAGGATCAACATTTGAGTAGAACTTCCGAAGGATAGTTGGATAGGAGATTGGAGACTTTAGAATTTGATAATGGGAAATGTAGATGGGATGATTTTAGGAAAATAGCTAGCGAATTACCGGAAGAAATTGACAGTGGGAAAGTTGAAAATTGTGGCTAGGGATATTAGGAATGGAAAAAGAGGGGTTTTGCGCAAGGATCAAGATCTTACTAAACAGGTCTGTCGAAAATGAGGGAAGTAGAGAAGACACTAAAAGGCGAACAAAGGAGACATCAAGTGGGGGCATCGGATAATATTGCCGAGGAGCTGGAAGATGCAGCTAGACAGCATGATAACAAGATATTAAACAAATTTAAAACTTCGTAGGAAATAACATAGAAAATAATTAAAACTATGTTTGTTAATTCTGAATTAAAGGAAAATAAACTTAGTAGGGAGGAAGTTAGAGATGGTGTTAAGATGCCTAAATAACGACAAGGCTTCAGTTACAGATAGAATGGTAAATAAGTTTATGAATAGTGGTTACGAAGTTAGGAATTTGATACTGTGAAAGTTAGAACCTATATTTGTAATAAAGATGAAGCCGATTAAAAAAAATTTAGCCATGCCCGCTAAGAAAAAAGAAGAAGAAGAAGAACACAGCATGTATTATAGAAGAAGACAGGGGGAGGGGGGATCCCACTACCCTTACATTATGCAGGTGATTTGAATGTCATAGATATAACACGTGAGTGAAATGGATGAATTTTGGATTCTGAGAGTTCAGGATATGAGAATAATTTTGAAATCAACATTAAGAGACTAAGTCGCTGAAATTAGGAATAAATAAGGATGAAAGGGTAATGAGAAATAACAATAAAATCGACGAAGAGGACAACTCCAGTTACGTAGTGATATTAGCAAGGCTGCTTGTCAGCTTATTAGTTTTCAATAGCAGTAGTACTAGTATTCAAGATCCAATCCAATCAAAGCAAGCACTTCACAGGAAATTTGGTTGATGCATATAACACGGGGGACAATTTTCTTTCGGGAACTGAGGTCTTTAGGCATGCGGTGTCGATAAATGGCATGGCATTACTTCCCGACACCGGGCATAACTCCTTTACTTAGAATGACCATCGTATATATTTTTATGAATTAATAAAAGGAATTCTGTAATCGTTGAAAAGAAGAAATTCCGACAACCTTGTACTTGATTCAACACAAAATTGAAACCGAGCTTAACTTTTCAACATCATGCACAGGGCCGGATTTAAAGCTTTGACGCTTCTAGGCCCAAGCGTTTTTTGCGAGATTTTTGGGGACGTCCCCGAAAATTCAGGGATAGTAGAAGCACTGAACAGAACGCAACTGATGAGCCACAAGTAATGAAAGAGAGTAGTAATACCGAACTCTCAACTGCCATTCTTGGGAGACATCTGACAGTTTATACGTGGCCAGGGAATTCCTGTGTTGTTTTAAAATCACTTTTCTGTGAATAGGCAGCATGGCGGCGGAGTACACTTGGGGCTTTTACGATATACCCCATCACTCCAGTTTTTTTTAAAGAAAAAAACCGCTCAGTGATACTTTAATGCGCCCCCTGGCATTGTGCGCCCCTAAGCCCGGGCCTATTGGTGAATCTTGGCCTGAACATGCGCAGAAGTAAATACATTTGATTAATGAATTAGGGCCAACGGCTGGAGGCGTCCTAGGGGAAGACCACGCACCAGATGGGTGGACGTCATCGTGATCGGCTCGCCTCCAGAAACATCAACCCGGCTGAAGTGACAACCCTCGCCCTGAACCGACCACTCTGGAGAAGACTGACGGCGCTGACGACTGGTTCCCTCTACGCTGGCGACGCTGCCGAGCAAGAGCTTTAAGTAAGTAAGTAAGTAAGTTTATAGTTGTTTAACACGAGGTAAATTTCTATTTCTTCATATAAACGAATAAGTAGATTTTAACGGTCTCTCAAGAGTAAAAGAAGTGTCTACTCTTTTAAACGTCGAATGAAAAATTTCGTGAAGTTATGGAAATAAAACTTACTCGACCGAAAAAACGATACATCATTCTGCGCATAAACGCCGACGGGGAGGGGGGTTCAAACCTGTTTCCCGAAATGACAAGATTTTTCAACGTATCCCTACACTTTTTATATTTAGATTTACCCCCCTCCCCTTCCAAAATGTCAGAAACCCTACGCCTACGCAAAGGCGTAGCCAAGATTTTTGCTGGGGGGGGGGGGGGGGGGGGGTATTTTCCCAAAAGGAGGGGTTTCACAAAGAAAGAAGAAAAATTTGTTTATATGCTTTTTGCTACGTTTTAGGAGTCGAACAAAAAATTAGGGGGGGGGGGGGTTCAAATCCGTTAGCCCTCCTGGAAACGGCCTTGACCCCTATTATATAAATACTTGCGTTCTCTAACAAATTCTCTACACAAGCACTAATCTAAGAGACGAAACAGACACCATTACAAATTTTATTTCTACATGATAAACAAAAAAATATTAATTTTAACATTAATACTAATTAACTAAATTAATAATTAATTAATATTAACATACAATAGACAAAACAACATTAATGACTGGCAATATCACAATCTAATAAGGGTAGGATTGAACACAATAAAGTAAAACATTGATCCTAATCCTATTCCTCAAAAATAAGGTACTATAGCCCACGATTAACTGAATCCTAATGTATTTCTAAATTATTAATTGTCACGATCAACTAAATCCGGATTAGATATTATTCAATTCATCCGAATTTAAAGATTAGAGGTTATAGTAGTCGATTGAACTCCAATTTATTTTCAGCCTTACCGACGCTCACAATCGATTAAATCATTATTATCTCCTTAGCCAGATAATCGGCACTTTTTTTAAATTCTATTCTTTTCGCTGTTGCTCTAATCAATAAATGATTCATAATCAAGCTAGTTATAAAATATTATGCTCTTCATAATTTGGATCGGTATAGACAGGAAGAGAGAAGGGGGGGGGGGGGTATACTGTAATATTAGAAAATTAATACAGAAAAAAGTACCCAAACCCACCCCTGATTCATTCTAAAAAAAAAAAAATACCTTATAGCTAGGTTCTGAGAGAAATCGAATTTTATTCCGGTAGCCGATTTCATGTCGCCCAGCAAGAAAAAGTTTTAATCTGGGTGGATATTCGGTCCGTTTCTATTTCGGATCGAAATTGTAAAATTCTTTAATCGGTCCAACAAAGTACTGGTAAAAACTATAGTATAATTTTTTTTTAGCATTGTTATTGTTATATTATTGTGCATTGAGTGTGCATACTGTTTTACATTGCTACACCCACTGTACAATATTATCATTATTATTTGTATTACTTGTTACCATTATTTTTTATATAGGTATTCAAATCGTATCCTGCGGTAGCGCAGTGAATTGATTCCTTGTTTTGCAATGAAGACCCGGGGTTTGATATCAGCAGACTCAAGGTTGGGCGACATGCTTACCACCTATCCATGTAAAAAAGAACCGGTAACAGTAACGTCGCCAAGTTTAGACCCTCTATAAAGCTCTGCTGGAGGACCGTAATCCTTTTATTCAAAGAAGTCTTTCTTTGGAGAAATTTTCTAGCGAGAATTCAGAAAATTTTGTTTTTAAGAAGACATAAGCCAGAATTCGAACAGTAACGTTAGTGTGTCGACATTTACCATCTTTGCAGCGTTATTGGGCCGCCACTTGACGACATTTACCATCTTTGCAACGTTATTGGGTCGACACTTGACGATATTTACCATCTCCCAGAACTTAGCTTAACACCTTGAATAGAAGTATCAACCCCAAACTGAAAGAAAAAAAAGTGTATAAAACGGAAGACCAAGGTTCAGAATGTTAGCACAGACATCGTGAATCCAGTAAATACACTCGTAACTATAAAATTCAAGATAGTTTAGAAAAGAAAATTAGAGTATTAATACATGTTAAGAATGCACCACACTATTTTATACCTTTGGATCTCCTGAAGCCACTTTCTAGAGGCTTTCGACCTTTTCTGAAAGTAATAAGGAAGAACGAAGTGAAGGAAGAAAAAACACAAGAAGAACAGAAGAAAAAACACTTCTAAGGTTATTGGCACATGGCCAAAAATCACTGAAGAAGGAGAGTTCTCACCCAAAGTTGGAATGAACCAAATAACAAATTGCAAGTGTCGCCAGGCACATTTTTGGAAGAAGTATTCCGAAGTCCTCCCACTGGAATCGAAAAAAAATTCACTTCCTTCCTTTAAAGTTTAGGCTAATTTCGTCGCACGACAGCAATTTGTAATTTTGGTCATTAGCCCATTCCAATTTGATTTCAGCACCATCCTGCTGCCGAAAACAAATACTAATTTTTTGCTAAAAATTATCACGAAAGAATTGTTTTTATCTTTAGATCAACTTTTTGGAATGACAAACAAAATTTTTTTTTTTTCCAAAATGTAATACTACTAATTTATACCAGTGTCTTTTGCTCATTTTCTTACATACATATTAATTACACAACTGAATGTTATCAGATAATTATTTCTCTTTCTTATTTTTAAGGTATTCGGCGATTTCAGCCAAATTCCAGAACTTAATTCAAATGTGCATTAACTACAACATTTTATATAATTAATAGCATGAATAATTTCAAAAATTAGAGATTTGATTGAAGTGTCTTTTCTTGATATTTTACGAAGTAGAGAAATCACTAGGGGCGACGCACAGACACATAACAGGTTTTTTTTTTCTTTCTTTTTTTTTAGGTGGAATATTCCCCCTCAAAACGGAAATGAAAATTGTAGTAAACTGAGACAGCATAATAAAATATCAGGCTGTTTTTTTTTCATATTATTGAATTTTTACTTAAAAAATTATTTTTATTTCAGATACTCTTCTTACTTTAATATTAATTCAAATAAGTTACAAAAGTTGAAATTATTGACTTGTTTAAAGCTTTTTAAGTTTCTTGAATTAATCTAACTTTTGGTTATAATTAAACAACAAAGACAGGAAATCTCGATTTGTTTACCAACTCCTGGTACGAAGGACGTATCCAGGATTTTCGTTCGAGGAGGGGTGGGGGTGTACAATAAAAACTGTAAAAAAAAAAAAATGCATCAGTATTTTGTTGTTTTTTTTTTTGCATTTTTTGCGTTTTTAGGAGTCAAACAAAAATTTTGGGCGGGGGGGGGGGAGAGGGGATTCAAACCCCATAATGTTCAGGTACAGTCTTGCCTTGTAAAATAGGAAATTGTATCTCAGTTCAAAACTGTAGGCAACGTTTCAAATTTTGGTGATTTGCTATTGGCCCAAAGAGGCGTGTCAAACATTATGCTTCGTATTAACTTAATTGAAAGTTCAATAGTTTTAATTCCTTTGTTTCATCCTACTGAAAGAATTATCAGTTTCAGTATACGGTTGAATGGACCCCCCCCCCCCCCCCCATCCTACCTGTGTATGTATCTGTCCGCGCAAATCATTGTCTACACCTAGCAAATGTTGGCAAAAGAAGGGTCTTAAAAATACTTGAGGACTAGTTAAAAAAACTGGAATTACTTATCTTAGAGCAGTAAATAGATTAGAGAAGAAATAGATTAAAGGAGAAATAACAGTTTCAATGGCAATAAAACAGAAAAATATAGAACAGGGATGAGCAATGATGAGCAGTGATATAGGCGAAATCGTTAGATACAGTGAAAAGGGTTAATCCACAAGCAAAATAATGCTCCTATTTGATTAGATAAAATCCCGAAGTAAAAAAAAAGTTAAGACAAACATAAAAAGATTTAAAGTTAAAGTCTACATTTTTTGACTGTAGACATGAAGTTTTCTGAAGTCGACATTTTGAACTGTAGACAAAAATTTGCTTCGAAGAGAAATGTACTCGACTGGTTTTGACTCTTGATTTTTCTTCTTCTGAAATACAAGCAACAAACAAAAACAAAATTCTATAAGAGGGAATTACATACGCAGCGCCTTACTTCAAGACTTATGGGTCTTATTCAGACTATTTCAAACCATTATAAGACTTATTTCAGACTATTATTGAACCCAATTAGGTAATAATACCGAATTAGGTAATAAATTCGGTATTAACCCAATTAGGTAATAATACCGGATTAAACGGGGCGAGAAGGTTCATAACTCAATTATTTATGAGCTAGATTTCGCCCTCTAGAAGAAGAAGCAGATTTAGTGACAATATCAAAAATAGAAAATTTTGAAATATTTAAAAATGGCCATTTTGTTACACTAAATCAGTTCCAGAATTCTAGGTATTTTTAGTTCAAGCGTAAACACTATTTAGGTCATAAATAAGCCTTTCAGAGGCAAAACTAATCAGGTGAATAAGAGAGGAAAACGGAAGAAAATTCAAGGAGAACATCAATTCCCGTTTTTTGAACTTTTTTACTGATGTTTACAAAGAAGACAGCTGAAAAATTAAAAAGAAGGCACATTATTGGTTTTGATTATTATACCAATTTTCTAGTAAAATAATCTGCAGGATAAAAAGGTGTTTGTTGCTGTGGTTGATTACAGAAGATATTCCATATTCCTATTTTGCGTTATTGATGATGCAGCTTATTAATTAATTAATTAAGCCATGCTTAATTAGGAAGTCACTATGTTTCTTCAACTGACTTTTTTTGTAAATTGACGAAAATAGACCAGTCAATTAAGGAATAAACTTTTTATTATTACGTTTCGGTACAGCCCTCATATAATTTAATTATACGAACGAACACGTACAGTTTTTCAAAAGTGAAGTTCATTTATAAATATTGACACAAAATATATTGCTGGTAATCTAGAGAAAAAGACGAAAATATAAAGTTAAGAGTTAGCCATGTATTAATGGTTAGAAGCGAAATTTAAAAGAGGACTTAATAATTTTGACTTCTGAAAGGCTCAAATACCATAGACCTAAGAGACTTGCTATTTTGGAACAATAGAAAGTGCAAATACGGAATATGTCTTTAGACAACTAAGCTACTTGCTCAGTTCTTGATAGGCGTCGTCACACTCAGGGCAATGCAAGCTTTGGAACAAAAATGAAGCTTAAAGAATATCACTCTAGTTTTCTCCTATGAATATAGTAACCCACCATTCAATTAGGTACGTAGTTTTTTATGTTGGAGGGAGGGGGTACAATTAGAAAGCAGATTTTATTTGAAAATTTGAATAGGAAAAATTCAAGATTTCAGGACCAGCCGCCCCCCATCCCATGCTACCATTATTACTGCTGTGAAACTACCAAGAAAAGCCTGGTAGGTTAAGTTCCGAAGAATTGAAATCTCATACATGCGTTTTTGATGTTCAACAATCACATGGAATTAACAAGGCCGTATCCAGGGGGCGGGGTTAGGGGGTTTTGAGCCCCCCCCCCCCAAAATGTTTGTTTGACTCGTAAAAAACACAACAAAAATGGATATAAACAAATTTTGTAAGCGTTTTTTGAGTGTTTTTTTTTTTGTGTAATCCCCCCCCCCCCAAAAAAAACCGGGTACGGCCTTGGAAATTAACTTTATATATATTAATCCTGTATTTTAAATATCACGAGACTGTATTTATGAAGTATTTCGTAAAAATGAGTAGGTTTGTAAATCCATTACTGCTTTTTGATTTTGCATTACTGATTTTTCATTTTTACCTGCCGACCGCGGGTTTTTGCACCCAAAGAGTTTTTTTTATATAGTACTTTTTAGAGTTTTTTTTTTTAAAATAGTATTTCGTTAAAAATTTACACCGAAGTTCGATCCATTGATAGATTATTTGAAAAAAACTACGTTTTCTAAAGAGTTAAAGAGGATGAGTTACAAGGTCGAACCTTAAAACGTACAGGGATTAGGAGGCACAGTTGGGGGGCTGCCGCCCCCCAAACCCCCGCTTTTGCAGCCTTTAAATAAAAAAAAAAAAGTTTTTTAAACTGAAAGTGAGGAGCGACATTAAATCTTAAAACGAACAGAAATTATTCCGTATATGAAAGAGGCTGTGCCCTCCTCAACGCCTCGCTCTTTACGCTAAAGTTTTTTATTGTTTTAAAAAATAATTTGTGAGACAGAGTCAAACTTTAGCGTAAAGAGCGAGGCGTTTGAAAGGGCACAGCCTCTTTCATATACGGAATAATTCTGTTCGTTTTAAGATTTAATGTCGCTCCTTACTTTCAGTTTAAAAAACTTTTTTTTTTTATTTAAAGGCTGCAAAAGCGGGGGGGTTTTGGGGGAGGCAGCCCCCCAACTGTGCCTCCTAATCCCTGTACGTTTTAAGGTTCGACCTTGTAACTCAGCCTCTTTAACTCTTTAGAAAACGTAATTTTTTTCAAATAATTTCTGCACGTTTTTGTACAGTTTATTACTTATTATTGCTTGACTAACTGTTAGCTGATCGTGTAAGGAGTTAAAGTTGGGGGGCTGCCGCCCCCCAAACCCCCCGCTCTTGAACATTCTTGTTTTAAGGCTTTTAATTCCTGAATACTCAAATCACGTCGTACAGGGTGCCTCCTAATCCCTGTACATTTTAAGGTTCGAACTTGTGACTCAGCCTCTTTAACAGCCCCCAACTGTGCCTCCTAATCACTGTACGTTTTAAGGGTCGACATTGTAACTCAGCCTCTTTAACTCTTTAGAAAACGTAATTTTTTTCAAATAATTTAAAAAAGAAACTGAGTTTCTTTTTTAAAGTTTAAATTCAGTATATGAAAAATTTGCTCTGACGGTGAATCGAACCCGGGTTTTCCGCCTGACAGTCTGAAGTATCAACCGCTGGACTAATGAGACACAATTGTAATTGTTTTTTAGTAAATGGAATCTATTTTCGCAAAGCAAATTCCCACAAAACTTGATATTTGGAAAACAGGGAAGGAGTGATCAGATTGAGCTGAAATTTCGAGGATAAGCTCCCAGGCCCCAGGAAAGCTTATCCTCTAAATTTCAGCCCGATCAGACAACGTTAAAGGGGGGTTGTGGTGGGAAAAATTAACATGGGCTATTATAGGAAAACGAGGTTTTTCGTAAATTTTAATTCGGGGGATAATTTTTTCGGTCTGAAAATATCAAAAGGCCCTAACAGGTCGAATTCTGCTTCGAATGAGTCCTCATTCACCCGGATCAGTTGCCAACTGTGGCCTGTAGGCGTGGATAACAAAAAAAAGAGAAATGAATTTTAAGTGGCTATATTTGGTTTTTTTTGAAAACAGGGAAGGAGTGATCGGATTGAGCTGAAATTTCGAGGACAAGCTCCCGGGCCCTAGGAAAGCTTAACCTCTAAATTTCAGCCCAATCGGACAAGGTCAAAGGGGGGCTGTGGTGGGAAGGTCGAAACTTCCGGCCCAGTTTACCCCATGAAGACAAAGTCGGAGGAGGATCAAATTTTGCACGTTTCTTAGTTTGAGCTTGGGCTACAAAATGCGATCACCGCCGTCTCTCTTCGGCCTCTAGGACCTGAAATCGCTTAACATTGTGGTGGGTCGCCTCTTTATAGAGGCACAAGTGTGCCTCCTTGATAAAGTCTGAGAGGGGTGAAATTTTGCACGTTTCTTAGTTTTGAGCTTGGGCTACAAAATGCGATTACCGCTGTCTCTCTCCGACCGCTAGGACCGGAAATCGCTTGCGGGCTCTTATAGGAAAACGAGCCCGCGTTTTCGCGGGCTAGCCCGCTTATAGCGGGTTCTTATAGGAAAACGAGGTTTTTTCGTAAATGTAAATTCGGGGGATAATTTTTTCGGTCTGAAAATATCAAAAGGCCCTAACAGGTCGAATTCTGCTTCGAATGAGTCCTCATTCACCCGGATCAGTTGCCAACTGTGGCCTGTAGGCGTGGCTAAGAAAAAAAAAAAGAAATGATGAATTTTAAGTGGCTATATTTGGTTTTTTGAAAACATTTGGTTTTTTTTACCCCGGGCCCTGAAGATAAAGTCGGAGGAGGATGAAATTTTGCAAGTTTCTTAGTTTGAGCTTGAGCTACAAAATGCGATTACCGCCGTCTCTCTGCGACCTCTAGGACCTGAAATCGCTTAAACATTGTGGCGGGTCGCCTCTTTATAGAGGCACAAGTGTGCCTCCTTGATCTTCGCAAAGCAAAATTTTTGTCTATAGTTCACAAATTAGTTCATATACCCTATAAAAGTAAATTTAAGTCAGTTTTTGATCCCAAGGATTCCCTCAGCCACTCCCAAATAATACACTGTTTGTGCAATGCCAAAAAGGGGTGCTATTACCATCACTCTGCACCCAGCACCTTTCATGAAAGCGGAAAATCCCTCCTCTCGAATAATTGATCTGAAATAAAAAAAATTACTTAACAAAAAAATTTAAGCAGCATAAAGTGTTTTTATAGTGTTACGCTAATTCTGAGAAAGATCATGAGTAGATATAAACACAATTCAATAGCGATGTGTTAACGTGAATGTCAGAACTCTGGTTAATGTCGACATTCACCGGTGAATATCCGAAATTCTTTTTCTCTGCTTGGATTCAACTAGCTTTGCGAGTCAACTTTTTCAGTCTTACGCAAGCTATGATAGTGAAAGTTAAAGTTAGGTTAGATTATGTTAGTTTACGTCAGGTTAAATTAGCTTAAATTTAATTATAAATATCAAAAATGGGTTAAAAAACCTAACCTATGCTAACCTAATCCAACCTAACCTAACCTAACCTGTCATCATCAAACCTTGCATTAAATTGAAAAAGTTGACCGGCAACCCTGACTAAATCCAAAGAAAAAAAAAGTATTTCGGACATTTACTGGTGAGTGTCAACATTCACCAATCTCGGACATTCCCGGCAACTGCGATAGTGACGGCTAACTTTAATGTTTGACGTTTCGAATACCTAACTTAAAATGATGTCGCAAATGAATGAAGATACTTTGATTGAATTTCGCAACTACATTCACGCTGGGTACTCAAACCCAAAAATATGGGAAACCACAAAGAGACATACAGCAAGTATAATAAGAAGTCTAAAACTCACACGATTACACAGTTTGTGGTAATGAACTGTAAGCAAGGAGCGACCCGGCTCAACAGTAACCAAAACTAAAAAAAAAAAAAAAATTTTGATAACAATAGATCATCTAAAGAATCAGATTTTAATGCTGATTTCAAATATATAAGTTTCATCAAGTTTAGTATTACCCATCATGCACCCTGAGAAAATTTGCCTGATTTTCGGAAAAAGGGGGAGACACCACCTAAAAGTTACAGAACCTTAATGAAAATCAAACCACCGGATTTAGCGTATTAGAGAACCCTACTGTAGAGGTTTCAAACTCCTATCTGCAAAAATGTGGAACTTAGTATTTTTTTACCAGAAGAAAGATCAGGGATGCGTGTTTGTTTTTTTATTTTTTTTTTTATCTTTTTTTTTACCAGGGGTGATCGTATCGACCCAGTGGTCCTAGAATATCATGGTAGGGATCAATCGAGCGGAAACTAAAAGAAATTATAAGAAGCCTAAAAATCATAAGATTGTAAAAAGAAAAGAAAGAATCCATAAGTATTCCGAAAAAAAGAAATGTTAACTTACCTATAAAAAACATAAATAACATTTCAAAATATATTTATTTAACTATTCTTTAACTCTTGCTTTACATTGGACCGAAGACGAAAAAGGTTCTTTCTCAAAAAAAAAAAAAACAATAGCATTTTTTTTTTCTTGAATTAGCTTATGATTCATTAGCCTACAGGTATATTATTGTATAAACGATAGAAAATGGCTGGAAACTAAACAGTTTGCATACTTCCTGAAATTAAAGCCTGGGTCAAAATAACCTTCAATTTCCAGTTTAAATTTCGATTTCAGTAACTTAAATATATTTTTTTTGATTCCTTCTAGTTCTGTTGGGTTAGTGGCACTGTTAGCGCTGGTATTACTGCTAGTGGTAGAGTGGTATTGTAGTGGTAGTGACACTAGTTGTTTTCTACTCACATTACATCTGTCTAATTTGATTGCATTTCGCGATTATATTCACGCAAGGTGCTCCCAGAGCCGTTAAAAGAGGGAGGTAGGGGAGAGGGGCAACCAGGTCAGCTGCCTCGGGTGCAGCAGCTAGGGGGCAGCCACGTCTGGGGGATTGTCAACTTTAATCAAATTTTTCACTTTAAATCATCCTTTTTTGCTTATATTTCAGTTGGAAAGAGGGTGCTGTAATTAATTTCGCCTCGGGAACCACTAACTATAGGCAGGGGCGTAGCTAGGGTTATGATTTTGGAGGGGGATATAAAAAAATATACCAACAAAATCGTCCAGTGTGGCGACAAATGTGGACACATAAGCTAAATTAATACGCCAAATATTCCAAAAAATTCAAATTCATCAACACTGCGTGCCAACGCCCTAGAATTTTGAGGGAGTCCCCCCTCTCTCCCCCCCCCTAGCTGCACCCCTGGTCCCAAAAAACTGCTCTGGGTACTCCAAACCGCAAACATGAGAAATACCAATGAAAGATGCAGCAAGTGTACAAGAGGCCTAAAAATCACGAGTTAAAAATTTCGAAAGCTAATTTATATCCATCCAAAAATTCATTCTATTAAACATGGATGTTTAATTAGAAACATGAAAAAGCAGTTGGCTTAAATGGAATGGAAGGATGGCTTAATGGATGGAATGGATGGCTTAAATGGATGGAAGGAGAGTTGGCCCCCAAAGACCACCTATCCTGTTCCAGTGGATGGAATGGATGCCTTTAATGGCTTAAATGGACGGAAGGAAGGTTGGCCCCAAAGTTCATCTACCCTGCTTCAGTGGATGGAATGGATGGCTTAAATGGATGGAAGGAGGGTTGGCCCCAAAGTCCACTTACCCTGGTTCAGTGGATGGAATGGATGGCTTTAATGGCTTAAATGGATGGAAGGAGGGTTGGCCCCAAAGACCATCTACTTGCTTCAGTGGATTGAATGGATGGCTTTAATGGCTTAAATGGATGGAAGGAGGGTTGGCCCCAAAGACCATCTACTCTGCTTCAGTGGATGGAATGAATGGCTTACATGGATGGAAGGAGGGTTGGCCCCAAAGACCATCTACCCTGCTTCAATGGATGGAATGGATAGCTTCTATACTGCTTCAGTGGATGGAATGGATGGCTTTAATGGCTTAAATGGATGGAAGGAGGGTTGGCCCCAAAGGCCATCTACCCTGCTTCAGTGTCTATACTATGCATTTGTATGCCCTAGGATTTAATATTTTCACATTACAGAAGAACAAGTAGAGTATGTATCCTTAGAAGAATATGACCACAAAATCCACAGAAGAAGAATAAAACCAGATAATTAAAGTCTTCTTCAGTTTTATTTTCCTCTTAAAAATATTTGTTTTATTACTCGTTGGTTAACAGCTTTGTTTAATTGAAGTGTGGAAAGGACAGGACATCTACGCCTTCCTGGGCCATAAGTTTTTAACGCCCGTTTGCCCCTTTTTCGACCATGTTTTTGTTTTTTAATTTAGCAGCCCCTACTGCCAAAAAATGATGGGCCAAGAAGATACGCCTTAAGCCTATTCATACCTGAAAACCACGATCTTCTAATATTTGTGTTTTAGGGTTTCTAAGGCAGTATCACATTTTCCTCAGTGTTGCCACATTAAGTCGTGGAAACCAAACAAGTGGAACTGATTAGCTAAATTTGACAATGTTTTTACTCTGTTAAAATTAACAACCTGTCTACACCCTCAAAGGAAAGCTACATCAGACGTTTTTAGCTTATTATTTGCCCATGTTTCTTTCTGTAATTCAGAACCAAATACCACCCATTACAGCATAACTGCACATGGAAAACTGAATTCTGATTTTTCATTAAAATCAGAACTTTTCATTAAAACTTTTTCGTTAAAAATGAATTCTGATTTTTTACTAATTTTTGAAAACCCCTATAGTTGTGCAAGTTTCTACTCAAACCAATTCAAACAATAAGACTGAATTTTCAATGTCCTTGGTAATTTAATGGAAGACTCTGGAACACTAAAGACACCATATACCAGACATCAGTTAACTTAACAACAGGACAAGTTTAACTTAATCAATTCAAACAATCAGATTTCATTGCCCCTGTCCTCGGTACTTTAAGGAAATACTCTGGAATACTAAAGAGACCAGATACAGCAGAAACCAGATAACTTAACACCAGGACAAGTTTCCACTTAACCATTCAAACAATCAGATTTCATTGTCACTGTCTCGGAACCATAAGGATAGACCCTGGAATACTAGAGACACAAGATACACCAGAAACCGGATAACTTAACACCAGGACAAGTTTCTACTTAACCAATTCAAACATTCAGATTTCATTATCACTGTCCTCGGTACCGTAAGGATAGACCCTGGAATACTAGAGACACAAGATACACCAGAAACCGGATAACTTAACACCAGGACAAGTTTCTACTTAACCAATTCAAACAATCCGATTTCATTGCAAATGACCTCGGTACTTTAAGGAAAGACCCTAGAATAGTAGAGACACCAGATACACCAGAAACCAGATAACTTACCACAAGGACTAGTTTCCACTTAAACAATTCAAAAACTCAGATTTCATTGTCACTGTCCTCGGTACTTTAAGGAAAACCCTGGCATACTAGAGACACCAGATACACCAGAAACCAGATAACTTAACACCAGGATAAGTTTCCACTTAACCAATTCAAACAACCAGATTCATTGCCACTGTCCTCGGCACTTTAAGAAAGACCCTGGAATACTTGAGACACCAGACACCAGATACCTTAACACCAGTACAAGTTTCCACGTAACCAATTCAAACAATCAGATTTTCATTTTCACTGTCCTCGGTACTTCAACAATTATTCTGCACTGTACACAAAATAAAACGGAACAGCATATTATGTTATTTTCCAAAATCAAACCTCGACAAAGAACGATACTGTAGCCTCATGTAGTCTACAGTTCGTTCAAATCTGTCTTGGAGTTAAGAAAAGTTCATGTTGTTGGATTGACACTTTGGTCAATAAATGTGAGCTATAATTTCTAAGCCCGCTGTTGGTTATTCCCCTTACCCGGTTAGGTTTGGGATGAGTCTTATGCGAGTTCTTAATACATATTAAGGGGAACCCTCCTCCAATCCCCAATAATGGGCAACAGTGGCCAAATATACCTCTCATAAAGTAAGCGTTTAGCAAACAATGTCCAGTTTAAGACTTATCTAAAGGCGTCAGGTATCCCCGTATATGCTCGTTCGTTAGCCCCCCTAGTGAGACTTACCCAAAGGCGTCAGGTATCCCTGTATAAGCTCGTTCGTTAGCCCCTCTAGTGAGACTTACCTAAAGGCGTCAGGTATCCCCGTATATGTTCGTTCGTTAGCCCCTCTAGTGAGACTTACCTAAAGGCGTCAGGTATCCCTGTATAAGCTCGTTCGTTAGCCCCTCTAGTGAGACTTACCTAAAGGCGTCAGGTATCCCCGTATATGCTCGTTCGTTAGCCCCTCTAGTGAGACTTACCTAAAGGCGTCAGGTATCCCTCGTTCGTATAGTGAGACTCGTTCGTTAGCCCCTCTAGTGAGACTTAGCCCCTCTAGTGAGACTTACCTAAAGGCGTCAGGTATCCCCGTATATGATCGTTCGTTAGCCCCTCTAGTGAGACTTACCTAAAGGCGTCAGGTATCCCTGTATAAGCTCGTTCGTTAGCCCCTCTAGTGAGACTTACCTAAAGGCGTCAGGTATCCCCGTATATGCTCGTTCGTTAGCACCTCTTGTAAGAAGCTGTAATCGTGTTTTGATGACATCGGCCGGATTCGCAGCCACAGCTGCAACCCCTCCAGCTATTAATCCTGACGTAAATGACCAATAGAATGGAGCCTCATCTAAAAAAAAGTACAGTTTTTAAACAGGATCATTCAAATATAAAGAAACATGGGAAAAAGTACCAGATATCGCAGTTCTACAAATCGTATTAGAAATGACGCACTAAAAACAGTACAAATCGAGATCCTATTCATGTTCGTCTAGATCATTTTCTTTTCTAGAAGATATGCCTTTTGGCTGAGCAAGTTATAATATAATAAGCTATATAGTAATTTACAGCCCATAGTAAGTTGCATATATAATATAATAACAATAATATAACATTATACAATAACATAACAGGCTTTTCCAAGAGTAAATTCAAAGAATGCGCATAAAAGCTCCATTGGATAAAGATATTCAGAATTAGCAGCTGCTGGTTTAACAGTTGCATTTCATTTGCTTAGAATGAAAAAAACTTTCCGGTTATCCTGAAAATGACTGTTGTTATGGTTCGTTTATCATTCGTCGAAAATTAACGTGGAGAGGTATTTGCATGGGATCTAATTGAACTTCAAACTTGCACAGATGCTATTGAACGCCATATTACAACGATTACCATTTAAGTGTTCCAACGTATTATAAACGGTAATAACTCCATTAGCAATAAAGGTAATTTTTTTAATAGCATTTGTTCGAAATTAACGTGGAATTTTTACGGGATAAAAACGTTGTCAAATTTATCTAACTAGCTTTCCTTGTTTATTTCATGACTCAACGTGGCAACACTGACGAAAATGTGAAACTGCCCGAAAAACTTCAGTAAAAAAAGCTAAAAACAAACGGCAACTAAAAAGCTTCAGAAGGTGTATACATCCTTTGAAGGTGTAAACGTCCTTGAGAATCAACAGGTTGATAATCTTTGAATTTTTACGGGATAGAAGTGTCGTCAAATTAGCTAATTAGCTTTCCTTGTTTATTTCATGACTCAACGTGGCAAAACTTACGAAAATGTGAGGCTGCCCGAAAAACTTCAGTAAAAAAAGCTAAAAACAAATGGCACCAAATAGCTTCAGAAGGTGTATACATCCTTTGAAGGTGTAAATGTCCTTGGGAATCAACATGTTGTTAATCTTTCAACTTTTACGGGATAAAAGCGTTGATAAATTTATCTAATTAGCTTTCCTTGTTTATTTCATGACTCAACGTGGCAACACTGACGAAAATGTGAAACTGCCCGAAAAACTTCAGAAAAAAAGCTAAAAACAAACGGCAACTAAAAGCTTCAGAAGGCGTATACATCCTTTAAAGGTGTAAACGTCCTTGGGAATCAACATGTTGTTAATCTTTCAACTTTTACGGGATAAAAGCGTTGTCAAATTTAGCTAATTAGCTTTTTTCTTATTTATTTCATGACTCAACGTGGCAACATTAACGAACTGTGAGACTGCCCAAAAAACTTCAGTAAAAAAACTAAAAAACATATGGCACCAAATAGCTTCAGAAGGTGTATACATCCTTTGAAGGTGTAAATGTCCTTGGGAATCAACATGTTGTTAATGTTTCAACTTTTACGGGATAAAAGCGTTGATAAATATATCTAATTAGCTTTCCTTGTTTATTTCATGACTCAACGTGGCAACACTGACGAAACTGTAAGACTGCCCGAAAAACTTCAGTAAAAAAGCTAAAAAAAAATGGCACCAAATGGCTTCAAAATGTGCATACATCCTTTGAAGGTGTAAATGTCCTTGGGAATCAACATGTTGTTAATCTTTCAACTTTTACGGGATAAAAGCGTTGACAAATTTAGGTTTCGTCAAATTAGACGAAACTGTGAGACTGCCCAAAAACCTTCAGTAAAAAAAAGCTAAAAAAAAGGCACCAAATAGCTTCAAAAGGTGTATACAACCTTTGAAGGTGTAAATGTCCTTGGGAATCAACATGTTGTTCAATCTTTCAACTTCTACGGGATAAAAGCGTTGAAATTTAGGTTTCGTCAAATTAGACGAAACTGTGAGAATGCCCGAAAAAACTTCAGTAAAAAAGCTAAAAACAAATTGCACTAAAAAGCTTCAGAATATACATATATCCTTTGAAAGTGTTGGCCTTGGGGATCCAAAGATTGTTTATTCTTAAAGTTTCTTACGTCTTAAAAATTGGAAAAAATTGGAAAAACACTTCTTAATGAAAAGGACATCCGTAAGCAGTTATGAAGTTTTTGGTAGCAGCCAGAACCAAATCATAGGCAGCGCCATCGCGCTGCCTAAGTAAAGAACAATGTTTGCACAATGTATTACTCTTTTTTCCATACCAGGGCACTTCGTATCGAAGAAGTTGTCGTAGAAACTTCGAAAAGGTTTCGTCAAATTAGACGAAACTGTGAGACTGCCCGAAAAACTTCAGTAAAAAAGCTAAAAACAAATGGCACTAAAAAGCTTCAGAATATACATATATCCTTTGAAAGTGTTGGCCTTGGGGATCCAAAGATTGTTTATTCTTAAAGTTTCTTACATCTTAAAAATTGGGAAAAATTGGAAAAACACTTCTTAATGAAAAGGACATCCGTAAGCAGTTATGAAGTTTTTGGTAGCAGCCAGAACCAAATCATAGGCAGCGCGATGGCGCTCGAATGAAAATTGGAGTGGCTAGTGCCATTTTTAATAGTCGAAAGTGATTGGAGGGCAACTAACCCCCCCCCACGCCCATCATTCCCCAATCACATCCAATCAAAATTTTTAGATAGCCATTTTGTTCAGGGTAGTTGATTTCCAGATAGAAAATATATTTTTGAGGAGGACACTCCCCCACAACCTGGAAGGCAACTAACATCCCTTCCGCGCCCACCATTTCCCGAAACACATCCTATCAAAATTTTTAGATAGCCATTATGTTCAGCGTAGTTTGATTTCTAGATAGAAATTATGTTTTTGAGGAGGACACTGCCCCACAGCCTTCAGGGCAAGGGTTGCAAGTTATGCCCTGGGGGCATATAAGGTTTTTATAGAAGGCGTTGTCGTAAAAACTTCAAAAAAGCTCATTTGATTGGAAATTCAAAGGGCTAGTGCCCTTTTTAATAGTCGAAAGTGATTGGAGGGCAACCAACACCCCTCTCACGCCCACCTTTTCCCCAAACACATCCAATCAAAATTTTGAGATATCCATTTTATTCAACGTAGTTTTAAGTTCAGAAAATTAGGTCTTTGAGGATGACAGCCCCGCCACAGCCATCAGGGCAAGGGTTGTAAGTTATGCCCTGAGGACATACAAGGTTTTTATAGAACGCGTTGTCGTAGAAACTTCAAAAAGGGATCATTCGATTGGAAATTGAAATGGCCAGTGCCCTTTTTAAGTCGAAAGTGATTGGAAGGCAACTAACACCCCTTCCACGCCCACCATTCCCCCAAACACATCCAATAAAAATTTTTATATAGCCATTTTGTTCCACGCAGTTTAAAGTTCAGGAAATTATACCTTTGAGCAGGGCACTCCCCCCACAGTCTTCATGGCAAGGGTTATAAGGTATGCCCTGGGGGCATATAAGATTTTTATTGAAATCTTTGTGTCGTAGAAACTTGAAAAAGGGCTCATTCGATTGGAAATTCAATTTTAATTGTCGGAAAGTGACTTGAGGGCAACTAACCCTCCTCTCACGCCCACCTTTTCCCCAAAAATATTCCAATCAAAATTTTTAGATAGCCATTTTATTCAACGTAGTTGAAAGTTGGCACTATGTATTATTTTTTTTTTCATACCGAGGCACTTCGTATCGAAGGAGTTGTCGTAGAAAGTTCGAAAAGTGCTCATTCGATTGGAAATTGAGTGGCTATTGCCCTTTTTAATAGTCGAAAGTGATTGGAGGGTAACTAGCCGCCCTTCCACGCCCACCATTTCCTGAAACACATCCAATCAAAATTTTGAGATAACCATTTTGTTCAGCGTAGTTGATTTCCAGATAGAAATTATGTTTTTGAGGAGGACACTCCCCCACACCCTTTAAGGCAAGGGTTGTAAGTTATGCCCTGAGAAACATATAAGGTTTTATAGAAGCCGTTGGTGTAGAGACTTCAAAAAAGGGCCCATTCGATTGGAAATTCAAAGGGCTAGTGCCCTTTTTAATAGTCGAAAATGATAGGAGGGCAACTAACACCCTCTCAAGCCCAGCTTTTCCCCAAACACATCCAATCAAAATTTTGAGATAGTCATTTTATTCAACGTAGTTTTAAGTTCTGGAAATTAGGTCTTTGAGGATGAAAACCCATGAGGGGGACCTTGAGGGGGATCAAAACCCCTATGCCTTCCCAAGGCCAGAAAAAAATTTTGCACTTTACTGAAAAAAATACAAATGAATGTGCATTGTCAGTCTAATATACATATACTGATATTTTGTAATCAAAATGTTAATATTATTTGATTTATTAAAGTTATAAAAGTAAAAACATTTATATTTTTTTCAGGAAAGTGCAATTTTGTTCTGGCCTTGGGAAGGCATAGGGGTCTTTAGCCCAACTTATGTTAATTTCTGCTCTTTTTGAAGTTAACTCGGTTATTTATTGTAATTTCTGTTCGTTTTGGGTTTTCATTTATTCATCGATGGTGATTTGTGGTAGTTTCACGCTTGGTAGATAATTTGATTTTATTTTTGCTAATTTTTTGTTTAATGGAGTTATTTACTTTTCTTTGAAAAACTTATTTTGTGGAAAAAGTTTCTTAAATTATTTCTGTTCGTTTTATATTGACATAGTCTTTTCAGGGAAAAAGACAATAATACTTTAAATCTTTTCGTTTTTTAAGACTTTATAGTTTGGCCTGCAAAATTTTGATTGGATGTGTTTTGGAAAATGGTGGGCGTGAGAGGGGCGTTAGTCGCTATCCAATAACTTTGTTTAATGAAGCTCATTTTTTGTTTAATGAAGTTCTTTACTTTTCTTTGAAAAACTTATTTTGTGGAAGAAAATTTATTTAATTAATTAAAATAAAAGGAACTCGGGTAAAAATCAGCGAAAAACGTTGTTTATGGGTTGTAGTTGTTTATGAGTACCTGTTGGGGTTCCACCCCCTGCTTCTTTTCCTTTCAGATAAATGACCTGTTTTCTTTTTCTTAATTACATTTGCTTATAGTATAATTTCAAAAGACAGGTTAAATTCCCGTTACTAAGCGATAGTGGTTTTGCAATAGGTAAGCTTTGAACCAAGTTTATTTTTGTACTTTCTGGATTGGGAGTCATTGAAAGATAAATCTAAGAGGTTGAATTGGGTTCGAATGAGGATGTAGCTGATTGGCTGGGCCAAGCGGAGGTTCCACCCATATGAACAGTTGTGTGAAAAATATTATTTTGTTTTAGTCTGCGTTTTGACCCCATTCGGGGATATATATATTTTTGTGGAACTATTGTGCCTTTTGGAAGAATACAAGTAAGGTATTTTCTACAAACTGTGTACTAGTTTCCGTAACCCAGGTAGGGTAGGAATAGAGCTACGAGGTACCGTCATTATTATATTGACAGGGAGGTTTGTTACCTCCAAGGAGAGAGTTAAGAGATTTTCTAGTCGTAACCCAAGGCAGGTACATTTGGCTTTAGAAAGTGGCGATTGGACCACTCGATCGCGTTATCATACCCGGGGACAGGGTATACTGTAAATCGGGTAGTACCAAACCCGATATTTGCAGAACCGTTGGGGTAAGAGCGGGAATCCCACTAACATTGGGGCCGATAAGGGGTTCTCCCCTTCGAGTAAGTGGCATAGCAACCTTTTAGCGCCATTTTTGCATCAATAAGTGGTGACCCTCGTAATTACACACCAATAAGTGGTGGCAGCAAGAAACGGAGCTATCAACAGCACTGATAGTAAAAGAATTTCGTGTTTTCGAAGAGACTAGTTGAGTTAGCCTACATAGTGATATTAGCCTATTGTGGTTACATATAAAGAGAAAAGAAAGAAATACGGAATCAATTAATAGAATTACGAAGATCTATTATGGGCTGTGCCTTGTGAGATCATAATTGAAAAATTTACGAATCAATATATCGCGCAACTAATTAGTATTCAAAAATATAAGGCTAAAATTGCTGCGTGTCAAAACAATTTTCGCGAGAGACCGGAAGTTAAATGGATAAAAGAATTTTCATTTAGACTGAAGAGGTAATTTGAAGTTAACGAAATTTTGAAATTATGTCAGACAGAGATAAGATTAACTCAATACCGAGAAGGGCGAGTGAAGCCCATAGAAAACGTGAGAAAATAGAAAGAAAATAGGCTAATATGGAGGCCTTTGAGAGAGAGAGCACCGAGAATATGAGGGGAGAAAATGCAGGCTGAGAACGATGAAATTAGAAAGAATAGAAAAGAGGACGAAAGGGCTAGAGTAGCCTATAAAGAAAGATACATGAAAGAAAAGAAACGTAGAAGTGGAGAAGAAAAGGCCCAGTTGGAGGCTTTTGAGAGAGATCAACAAAAAAATTTCTGGTTTCCGGAATGTATGGAGACCAACTAACATTAAAAAGGCTAGCTATAGATTAAATAGTCGTTTTAAGATATTTAGCAACCAAGAGTTTCTAAAAAGAATCTTGTCTAAAGACATTAATCATAGCAATACGGAGCTTTGGTTAAGAGTAGCGGAATTCAACGGAACTAGCAAGGCAGAAGATATTGCTTTCAAAAATTCCTTACGGAGGCCGATAAAAAGCACTTAGAAATATATGAAGAAATTGTTAAGGAAAACGAAAGGAAGCGAATATATGACTTCGCTGTTTTTAAAAGCCGTACAAAAAGAGCACTTAGAGAAAACTTTCAACCCTACGAAGAGTTAAATAAGAGGGTGACAAATTCAGATGGAAATTATTGGCTGGGTTCTTCTATTAATTAAGAAAAATTCTAGACCACAAAAAGTATATACCTCTACTTTACATAAAATTGTAGAAGAGAAAACAGAGGAGGAAAGACAAGAACGCATAGAGTATGAAAGAAAAGCCAGAGAGCAAAAAGAGGAAGGAAGAATAGCTAAAGAAAAAAAGGAAGAGTTTAAAAGAACCACGATAGGCCTAATCGAAGCCCGCTGGGGAATTCCAGAAAGTGAGATTTTATCACAACTAACTTCTAGGCTGTCAGATAGCCATAATAATTTGTCTAAGAATCAATCGCGAGAAAAAGAAAATTACCAGACATTAAACACTTTTACCGGAAAACATGCTACTCCGTTGACAAGGCGGAGAGGTGGACCGGCCCATAAAATAATTGGGAGGCTGTGCCGCCCTATCGGAAAAAAGAAATGCTTGATAGTCAAATGATGATAATCTGGTAAAAATTGATTTCTCGAAGCCTTTTTCTAAAAATTGCCATAATAAAGAGGAGAAAGTAACCTATAAAAGAACGAATTGGGCTATAGCACATGATCAAGGAAATATTGCCGAGTTTATGAAATCAGATAAAATAGAAGGAAAATTAAACGGAAAATTGACCGAAATGGTAATTGACTCAGGGAGTGAGCAAACTTTTGTGCGAATGGGACCTAATTATGAGAACGGAGATAGACCATAAAAATAAGATTACAACATTATGTTATTATGGAGACAAGCACCCATGCCCGTCTGCTCGGGTAAGAATAGAAATTGCAAAGAAGGACGGTACGGTCCAGAGAAAAACGATAAGAGTAGGCTTAGTACCTACGCTAGCAGTGGATGTTTTAGTAGGAGGAGACTTTGGAGATATCGGGAAATCGGAAATCCAAATTTCCAGAAAATGGAAAACTTGAGAACACTTTTAATGAATATGAGACGCTAAAACGTATAGGCCAAAATGAAGCGCTGATTGTACCAGAGAATAAGGAGACGAAAATTTATTGTACGCGCTTTTCCTCGGAAAGTTCGAGAAATTTTAGTAGAATATGAAAAACCAAATGTCGGAGTTCAATTCCCATTTGATAACGAAATATTTTTTCTACGGTAAAAATAAAGAGAAGTAAAAGAGAGAAAAAGAGATATTAAACGGAGCTACAATGAAGTAATGCAGTCAAAGATGGTGGACACTGGAGTCCAAATCAGATTTAACGATGATTTATTATTTTGCGCGAAAGATAGAATTGAGAAAAGTAGAGATGAAAAGAAAACTGTAGAAAAGAGACAACATTTGGAGATTCAGCCTGCAGTGGCGAAAAATAAAAAAAATAAAAAAAATGTTGGATGGGGTTGTGCCTTGAAAACATAAATAATAGGGAGAAAAAATAAAATGTTGGATGGGCTGTGCCTTGATAACATAAATAATAAGGGGGAAAAGAGGTCAAAGACCCATGGGGAATAAAACAAGATGGTTGCAAAATAAACATGAATGACCTACAACGGGTTAGGGGAAAGTTGGGAGACATTGAATGTCGAGTCGGATTGGAAAAATTTGGGAAGGAATCTGATATTGGTCTGATCAACTCAAAAGAGGGTTTGTTCCTTTATGAGGGGGAGGAATCTCTTGGGGAAGATCCCCTGCGGGAAGTCGCGAAAGATAGCCCTTTTCCTCAATGCACAACTGGCGGACAAGTTGTGACCCCTTTACCGAGATTTTCGCCTTTCTGATCTGGAGTCCTTGGGGGATACTCTCTCTCAGTCACTTCATACTTCACCCAAACCCTTGTCCAGTAACCCTATTCGTAGCTGTTATTCTTCATGGAATCGACAATTATTTCTGGCAAATTGTATTCAGTGGGGAGATGTATCTAAGTTCATCTTCAATTAGCATCAACGTATATTCTTCAGTTAATTATCCCAGGGGGAGGGAACCCAGAAAAAAGACGATACATGGTTCGCGAAAAATTTTACTTCATTTCCAGTACCCTTATCGTTTTCACAGGCCTTTGCATTTCGGCCTTAGATTATTTGAAATTATGCCAAGGGGCAATTTACTTTTTGATTGAGATGTGGGGTTGTTTTCCACAGATGGAAATTAAGAGGCTAGTGCAGCTAATTTTTCACGATGGCTGGCATCATCACATGTGCCAGAAACTGATTCTCTGCTCCTCTCAAATGTAAATTCGTGAGAGCGAGAAAATTTTTTGTTTTGATTGTGCTACGCACAATCATTATCTACAAATCTTGAAGATTTCAACTTTCAAAATTTAGTGCGGATGCTATGCGATTTAGACCATGGTGGTCCTACAGTAAAGACGTGTCGAGGACGACCGATCCAGAGCCAAGCGGTGGAAGTGGTAGCACAGACACTGGTGGAAGAGAGAAGGCAAATAGATTTTGTAAAGTTGAAGTTATGTGTTTATGTTTGTAAGGGTGGACCAAGGTAGCGCGTGGGCGGTCATTTATCTTACGGGGGGAGGTTTGGGGTTCCACCCCTGTTTCTTTTCCTTTCAAATAAATGACCTGTTTTCCTTTTCTTAATTACATTTGCTTATAGTATAATTTCAAAAGACAGGTTAAATTCCCGTTACTAAGCGATAGTGGTTTTGCAATAGGTAAGCTCTGAACCAAGTTTATTTTTGTACTTCCTGGTTTGGGAGTCATTGAAAGATAAATCTAAGAGGTGAATTATTTGAATGGGGATGTAGCTGATTGGCTGGGCCAAGCGGAGGTCCACCCATATGAACAGTTGTGTGTGAAAAATATTATTTTGTTTTAGTCTGCGTTTTGACCCCATTCGGGGATATATATATTTTTGTGGAACTATTGTGACCTTTTGGAAGAATACAAGTAAGGTATTTTCTACAAACTGTGTACTAGTTTCCGTAACCAGGTATAGGGTAGGAATAGAGCTACGATTTTTAGGTACCGTCATTATTATATTGACAGGGAGGTTTGTTACCTCCAAGGAGAGAGTTAAGAGATTTTTCTAGTCGTAACCCAAGGCAGGTACATTTGGCTTTAGAAAGTGGCCATTGGACCACTCGATCGCGTTATCATACCCGGGGACAGGGTATACTGTAAATCGGGTAGTACCGAACCCGATATTTGCAGAACCGTTGGGGTAAGAGCGGGAATCCCACTAACATTGGGGCCGATAAGGGGTTCTCCCCTTCGAGTAAGTGGCCATAGCAACCTTTTAGCGCCATTTTTGCATCAATAAGTGGTTGACCCTCGTAATTACACACCAATAAGTGGTGGCAGCAAGAAACGGAGCTATCAACAGCACTGATAGTAAAAGAATTTCGTGTTTTCGAAGAGACTAGTTGAGTTAGCCTACATAGTGATATTAGCCTATTGTGGTTACATATAAAGAGAAAAGAAAGAAATACGGAATCAATTAATAGAATTATGAAGATCTATTATGGGCTGTGCCTTGTGAGATCATAATTGAAAAATTACGAATCAATATATCGCGCAACTAATTAGTATTCAAAAATATAAGGCTAAATTGCTGCGTGTCAAAACAATTTTTCGCGAGAGACCGGAAGTTAAATGGATAAAAGAATTTTCATTTAGACTGAAGAGGTAATTTGAAGTTAACGAAATTTTGAAATTATGTCGGACAGAGATAGATTAACTCAATACCGAGAAGGGCGAGTGAAGCCCATAGAAAAGGTGAGAAAATAGAAAGAAAGGCTAATATGGAGGCCTTTGAGAGAGAGCACCGAGAATATGAGGGGAAAATGCAGGCTAAGAAAGATGAAATTAGAAAGAATAGAAAAGAGGACGAAAGGGCTAGAGTAGCCTATAAAGAAAGAGACATGAAAGAAAAGAAACGTAGAAAGTGGAGAAGAAAAGGCCCAGTTGGAGGCTTTTGAGAGAGATCAACAAAAAAAAAAATTTCTGGTTTCCGGATGTATGGAGACCAAACTAACCTTAAAAAGGCTAGCTATAGATTAAATAGTCGTTTTTAAGATATTTAGCAACCAAGAGTTTCTAAAAAGAATCTTGTCTAAAGACATTAATCATAGCAATACGGAGCTTTGGTTAAGAGTAGCGGAATTCAACGGAACTAGCAAGGCAGAAGATATTGCTTTCAAAATCCTAACGGAGGCCGATAAAAAGCACTTAGAAATATATGAAGAAATTGTTAAGGAAAACGAAAGGAAGCGAATATACGACTTCGCGTTTTTTAAAAGCCGTACAAAAGAGCACTTAGAGAAAACTTTCAACCCTACGAAGAGTTAAATAAGAGGGTTGACAAATTTCAGATGGAAATTATTGGCTGGGTTCTTCTATTAATTAAGAAAAATTCTAGACCACAAAAAGTATATACCTCTACTTTACATAAAATTGTAGAAGAGAAAACAGAGGAGGAAAGACAAGAACGCATAGAGGCTGAAAGAAAAGCCAGAGAGCAAAAAGAGGAAGGAAGAATAGCTAAAGAAAAAAAAGGAAGAGTTAAAAGAACCACGATAGGCCTAATCGAAGCCCGCTGGGGAATTCCAGAAAGTGAGATTTTATCACAACTAACTTCTAGGCTGTCAGATAGCCATAAATAATTTGTCTAAGAATCAATCGCGAGAAAAAGAAAATTACCAGACATTAAACACTTTTACCGGAAATCATGCTACTCCGTTGACAAGGCGGAGAGGTGGACCGGCCCATAAAATAAATTGGGAGGCTGTGCCGCCCTATCGAAAAAAGAAATGCTTGATAGTCAAAATGATGATAATCTGGTAAAAATTGATTTCTCGAAGCCTTTTTCTAAAAAACTGCCATAATAAAGAGGAGAAAGTAACCTATAAAAGAACGAATTGGGCTATAGCACATAATCAAGGAAATATTGCCGAGTTTATGAAATCAGATAAAATAGAAGGAAAATTAAACGGAAAATTGACCGAAATGGTAATTGACTCAGGGAGTGAGCAAACTTTTGTGCGAATGGACCTAATTATGAGAACGGAGATAGACCATAAAAAATAAGATTACAACATTATGTTATTATGGAGACAAGCACCCATGCCCGTCTGCTCGGGTTAGAATAGAAATTGCAAAGAAGGACGGTACGGTCCAGAGAAAAACGATAAGAGTAGGCTTAGTACCTACGCTAGCAGTGGATGTTTTAGTAGGAGGAGACTTTGGAGATATCGGAAATCGGAAATCCAAATTTCCAGAAAATGGAAAACTTGAGAACACTTTTAATGAATATGAGACGCTAAAACGTATAGGCCAAAATGAAGCGCTGATTGTACCAGAGAATAAGGAGACGAAATTTATTGTACGCGCTTTTCCTCGGAAAGTTCGAGAAATTTTTAGTAGAATATGAAAAACCAAATGTCGGAGTTCAATTCCCATTTGATAACGAAATATTTGTTTCTACGGTAAAAGTAAAGAGAAGTAAAAGAGAGAAAAGAGATATTAAACGGAGCTACAATGAAGTAATGCAGTCAAAGATGGTGGACACTGGAGTCCAAATCAGATTTAACGATGATTTATTATTTTGCGCGAAAAGATAGAATTGAGAAAAGTAGAGATGAAAAGAAAACTGTAGAAAAGAGACAACATTTGGAGATTCAGCCTGCAGTGGCGAAAAATAAAAAAAATGTTGGATGGGGTGTGCCTTGAAAACATAAATAATAGGGAGAAAAATAAAATGTTGGATGGGCTGTGCCTTGATAACATAAATAATAAGGGGGGAAAAAAGAGGTCAAAGACCCATGGGGAATAAAACAAGATGGTTGCAAAATAAACATGAATGACCTACAACGGGTTAGGGGAAAGTTGGGAGATATTGAATGTCGAGTCGGATTGGAAAAATTTGGGAAGGAATCTGATATTGGTCTGATCAACTCAAAAGAGGGTTTGTTCCTTTATGAGGGGGAGGAATCTCTTGAGGAAGATCCCCTGCGGGAAGTCGCGAAAGATAGCCCTTTTCCTCAATGCACAACTGGCGGACAAGTTGTGACCCTTTACCGAGATTTTGCCTTTCTGATCTGGAGTCCTTGGGGGATACTCTCTCTCAGTCACTTCATACTTCACCCAAACCCTTGTCCAGTAACCCTATTCGTAGCTGTTATTCTTCATGGGAATCGACAATTATTTCTGGCAAATTGTATTCAGTGGGAGATGTATCTAAGTTTCATCTTCAATTAGCATCAACGTATATTCTTCAGTTAATTATCCCAGGGGAGGGAACCCAGAAAAAAGACGATACATGGTTCGCGAAAAATTTTACTTCATTTCCAGTACCCTTATCGTTTTCACAGGCCTTTGCATTTTCGGCCTTAGATTATTTGAAATTATGCCAAGGGGCAATTTACTTTTTGATTGAGATGTGGGGTTGTTTCCACAGATGGAAATTAAGAGGCTAGTGCAGCTAATTTTTCACGATGGCTGGCATCATCACATGTGCCAGAAACGATTCTGATTTTTGAAATGTGCTACGCACAATCATTATCTACAAATCTTGAAGATTTCAACTTTCAAAATTTAGTGCGGATGCTATGCGATTTAGACCATGGTGGTCCTACAGTAAAGACGTGTCGAGGACGACCGATCCAGAGCCAAGCGGTGGAAGTGGTAGCACAGACACTGGTGGAAGAGAGAAGGCAAATAGATTTTGTAAAGTTGAAGTTATGTGTTTATGTTTGTAAGGGTGGACCAAGGTAGCGCGTGGGCGGTCATTTATCTTACGGGGGGAGGTGTTTGGGGTTCCACCCCTGTTTCTTTTCCTTTCAAATAAATGACCTGTTTTCCTTTCTCTTAATTACATTTGCTTATAGTATAATTTCAAAAGACAGGTTAAATTCCCGTTACTAAGCGATAGTGGTTTTGCAATAGGTAAGCTCTGAACCAAGTTTATTTTTGTACTTCCTGGTTTGGGAGTCATTGAAAGATAAATCTAAGAGGTTGAATTATTTGAATGGGGATGTAGCTGATTGGCTGGGCCAAGCGGAGGTCCACCCATATGAACAGTTGTGTGAAAAAATATTATTTGTTTTAGTCTGCGTTTTGACCCCATTAGGGGATATATATATTTTTGTGGAACTATTGTGACCTTTTGGAAGAATACAAGTAAGGTATTTTCTACAAACTGTGTACTAGTTTCCGTAACCCAGGTAGGGTAGGAATAGAGCTACGAGGTACCGTCATTATTATATTGACAGGGAGGTTGTTACCTCCAAGGAGAGAGTTAAGAGATTTTCCAGCCGCAACCCAAGGCGGCTAAATTTGGCTTTAGAAAGTGGCCATTGGACCCCTCGATCGCGTTATCATACCCCGGGACAGGGTATACTGTAAATCGGGTAGTACCAAACCCGATATTTGCAGAGCCGTTGGGGTAAGAGCGGGAATCCCACTAACATTGGGGCCGATATGGGGTTCTCCCCTTCGAGTAAGTGGCATAGCAACCTTTTTGCGCCATTTTTGCATCAATAAGTGGTGACCCCCGTACATACACCCCAATAGCACCCATAGATTGTTAATGTTTGAATTTTAGGAAGAAAAGCGCTGTCAAATTTAACTAACTATTTTCGCTTATTTATTTCCAGAGTTCACCATGGTAACCAGGGCTGTGGAGTCGCAGTTTTGTAAATTTTGCGGAATGAAGTCAGTACATTGGAAATGTCTGGAATCAAAGGTGTAGTCGAAGCTGGTTATAACTTGTAAAATCTAGTTAAAGGAAGCTTTAAAACAGGGCTGTGGATTCAGAGTCTAGGAGTCAGAGTTTGAATAATTTTTAGCTGAATGGAATGGAATCGAAGTCGAAATCGGTATAACTTATAAAATCTAGGTAAATAAATCTTAAAAACAGGGCTGTGGATTCAGAGTCAAGGAGTCGGAGTAAATTTTGTTGAATGGAGTTGGAGGGGGTATGTTGAGAATGTCTGGAGTTGGATTCGGTTATGACTTATAGCCGACTCCACAGCTTGGGTGGCAACACCAACAAAAATATGATACCGTCCTGAAAACTTTATAATCTTGAAGCACTCAAAAGAAGACCTGAAAAATTTGCTGTTTTTAAGTATGAATTGACCTAAGATAGGTCCGAAGCAAAAAAAAAATAATTCATTTTCATGATTTGGTATTTTAGTCACTTTCGATATTACTTAAACTTTTATAAATACAAATTTTATTACTAAAAATATATTAGGCTTTACTCACTAAAAAATCAGTTGTTTAAAAATAAGCAGTTTTTCTTACCAGCTTGATTAATCCTACCAAGGTCCCTCAAATTGGCAAACAGCGGGAAATATATTAAGAAAAGAAGACATCTCTGAGTAAAGTAGCTGCATTTCCTTTATAAAGACCACTTATTCCTTTGACTTAAGTAGGTTTAAAGCAATGGCAGTGGCGCTGAGACGTGGCGCTTGCAAAGCTGCTCCACCTATAGAAGCAACGAGTAACTACACTGAAGAATAAGTTAAGTTAAACCAACCAACTCTGGAAAACTAACGTCCGAGCGAACTAATTCTACCATCTAGTATTAAAAAAAACGAATATAGTATTGTTGATTATATATATGTAGAAAATAATACGAACAATTAAGACCACGAACGAATTAGGAGGAATTTCATGGAACTTAATTTCATCTTTTCCAAACCAAAATGATTTGGGCGATCGATAATAAATTTGCACATAGGCATTCAATTTATCAATCACCAAAATTCTTTAATATAGTTATTGAATTTATCAATCACCAAAATTATTTCATATAGGCATTAAATTTCTCAATCGCCAAAACTCATTCATATAGGCATTAAATTTATCAATCGCCAAAATCCTTTGAGTCGGAAGGAAAAAAAAAAGGGTCCCAAAGACCACCAGCAAGACAAAATGAATAGTTGGCTCTCCTTAATACAGAAATATACTATCTCTACATACTAGTAAACAAGCAATATATGCTAGTAAACAAGTAAATATACTAGTAAATAAGTCGATATCGTTAATTATAAAGTCATACATCTTGTAGAAGTGGAATAAAAATCTGAATAATTAAGCACATAAAACTCGTCAAATTAGTAAATAAGAAAAAAGGCCAATTAGGTGAAATTTCATTGGACTTAATCTCATCTTTTCTGATACCAATAGTACACGCAAACTAGCCAAAAATACGGGTCAACCCCAAACAAATTGCAACAGAAATGATTTTTAGACCATGTTGATGAGAGAAAAAAAAAGCTCAACAACATATCCAAAGTTGCACATTCTATGTCGACAGAAAACTAGTTTTTTTTGCTTTCCGTGTCAATTTTTTCAGTTTTTCTAAGAAAAATGAACTGTCAGTAAATGTTGGTTTTTCTGTACATGAAGTACCGTCCCGATGTAAGATGAAGAGTTGAGCCCGAAAATGAAAGCAAATTTGATGTACAATGTACCAGAAAAAGTTTCATAATCATCAATATGTGATTTTACCCTTCTCATCGTTGTAATATTCATCAATATGCACTTTTTTTTATTGTCATTTGACATGTTTCTTTTAGCACTTATTGTCCACCAATTCGTCGATTGTTGGAAAAAAAGTGGGCTGATAAATTATGGTTGGCTGACAACCTGCAGTTGTCAGCTCCAGTCTTGACACCCTATGGCTTTCATCCTGGTATTTCAAAACTACAAAACCTGGTTGGAATGACACACAGCACACAATCATGGTAGGGACTCACCCAGGAAAAGCCTCCATTGTTTTCCTCCCTATGATTGACCTTCCAGCTAGTGACGACACTTGCATTTATTCGACTTTGCTTTTCGTAGCAGAGCAGGCCAGGCGACATGGATATATTCCGGTTGTAATATTTGACCAACCACTGTGGTGGAAAGCCATGAAAATTGTCGAAGCTGCTGCTCCAGGAAGTAAGCTCTCAAATATTGCTCCAAAACTTGGAACATTCCACACCATGATGAGCTTCCTTGGATCAGTTGGCTACATCATTGAGGGTTCAAGACTTAGAGAGGTTCTTGAACTTGTCTACACACCTAACACTGTCCCCAATCTTCTCAGCGGGAAAGCAATTACCACGGCAATACGTGGTCATTTTCTGGTTGACACTGCGCTACATGCTATTCTGCTTTAGAAACATCACCAACGGTCTGACAGCCTACGAATCTGCCAACGTTGATTCTGCTAGAGATTTAGGCCTAAAAATTATTTACTCCATGTCTGGAAAGCTGGTCGCTGATTTTGTATTTCGACGAAAACAACAGCCAGTTCAAATTACTACAAAGCAGAATCCAGGTGAAGATTGCAAAAGACAGGACACCACTCTCCTTTTTCAGAGGTTCATCACGCCAGCAAACAGGATCAATCTCACGGAATCTGATTACTTGCAGCACGAACTATGTTCCTACCCGGCATCACTTTTTGACAGTTCTTGCATGCTCCGGTCTCCAAACAAGCAAGAGTTTGCCAAGGCTATAGCACAGGCTTGCAATCTTGAGGAGCACTCTACTCCCCTTCCCAAAGGCATTCGACATATCATCGACGGTAGAGCTCTTCTGCACAAAATTCCATGGGCCAAAAACGAACGATACTCCAAAATCTGTGGCCATTATGTTACTTAAGTGACCCAAAAGTATCCATCTGCCATTATTGTGTTTGACGGCTACGATGGAGGAGCTACCATAAAGGATATGGCCCCGTCAAAGTGAAGTCGTATAATTGGTAGTGAGATCTTCTTAACAGCATATATGCAGCTGAAGGTAAAAAAGGATGAGTTCTTGTCCTGCAAGAACTCCAAGTTTATCTGCGCGTTGGGTGTTTATCTCCAATCAAAGAACTTCGTCGTTGTCCAGGCACCAGGTGATGCAGATGTCCCAACTGTGCAAGCTGATGTTAACTCTTCCCGGTATTACGACACTGCCGTAATTGGAGATGATACTGATCGTTTGGTTATATTGTGTTATCATGGTGACCTATCAAGCAAGAAACTATTCTTTGCACCTGAGCCGAAGTCGAGCAAAGCTTCCTGAATATGGAATATTCACAAACTTAAAGAGAAGCAGGGCCAAGAGACATGAAACCTGATTCTTTTTGCTCACGCCGTCTTAGGCTGTGACTACTTCACGGATCCACAGTATGGGAAAAGGTCTTGCTCTGAAGAAACTAATGGCAGATACGGATTTTCGTACATCAGCTGTAGTTTTCATGCTGAAGTCAGCTTCGAAGGAGAAAGCAAGGGTTGCTAGAGAAGACACTCTGCTCATGATATATGGCTCATCATAAGGGGGAAATCTGAATGAACTCTGCAGGGAAGCTTTTAAAGAGAGGGTGACTTCTGCTAGCATGTTCGTCTATCCAGAACAGTTACCACCAACTTTTGATGCGGCTCATTTTCTACCAAGTTCAGGTATGGAGTTGAGATCCTGATTCTGAACTTAAAGCCGAGGAATGGGGCTAGAAAAATAAAGATGACTTCTTGTATCCATTGACTACTAAGGTCCCACCAGCTCCTCGTCTGCTTCTGAAAATCGTGAAGTGCTCCTGTCAACTGGAATGCAGCTCAACGAGATGTAGCTGCTTTAAAAACGGCTTAGCTTGCACTGCAGCGTGTAAAACGTGCAAAGGGACAGCACGTTCTAACTCTCCAAGAATCAAAAGCTATAAAGATTAGGAAAACGTCGAAGCTTAGATATCTGAATCAAAAGAAAAAGTTGTGAATACTAGTCGGAGTTTGATTCTGTCTTTCAAATGTTCATGAAGTTCATTCAATAATTTTACCAATTGTGAAGACTAGTCAGTGTGTTATAATAGTTTATTACAAGAGGGATTTTAAATGTCGGCCTTTGAAAACTAGTTTTATAGATGATTTCCCTTTTCTAATATTTTTCATGCTTCAATAAACATCTTGCAATCACTTTTTTAGGACGACCCATCGGGTGATGGAGCCAGCGACGATCAGATTCAGGCAAACTAATTATTAGATCTAAAAACCGACAAATTAGCCAGCGAAAGATGGTCTAGTAAAAAAAGGGGGTCATTACGACGAGAAGCGTAAAAATCTCATATTAATGATTATGAAACTTTTTTATATACTGTACACCAAATTTGACTCCATTTTCGCACTCATCTCGTCTTTTTACATCGGAATAATACTTCAATTCAAGAAAAACAAACAATTACCGGAACTTAATTTTTTTTGGTTAGGAAAGTGAGAAAACTGACACGGTACGCAAAAAAAAAAAAATCTTGCGTCAACCTAGAATGTGGAACTTTTGATATATTGTTCAGCTTTTTTTTTCTCTCTACAACATGGTGTAAAAATTATTTCTGTTGCAATTTGTCTGGGGTCAAATTCTAGTTTGCCTGTAATACAAAGCATTTCGGCGATCAAATACTAAGTTTTATCATATAGCCATTAAATTTACCTTTTGCCGAAATTCCTTTGTATCAGAAAGACAAAAACAGGTCCCAAAGGCCTTCTGTAAGATAGTAGGTAGTTGGCTCTCTTTTATATGAAAATATACTATACCTATGACATTACACGTTACCTCTAGACGAAACCATGACTTTATGGCCAATCGAGGAAATAGAAGTCCCCAAGCTTGTTAACTAAAGCTATCTACGAGTGTATATTTATTTTATTTCGTTGGTCCTGCACCAAAGGTCCTGAGCTACAAGTCAGACGGGTCGGAAGAAGCTGATTAACTATGGAAGAGATCTTTGTATTGCTATTTGTTACAAAACGAGTTAATGTTTTGAAACTTTCCAGCATGAAAGCTGTCGAGACCTATTTCCCCCAAATAAAACAGCTACAAATAATCTAAGCGGAGGGGCGCAGGGTCCATTGTTAAAACTGTAAAATAAAACTATCAAATATTTGATCATAAAACCAGCATCATAAAAAACAGGAGAAGTTTGTCAGGAGTGTAAAAACGACAGAATTTATTTTTTAGACCACAGTTGGGAGGGGTTCAGTAAATTTCCAAGTGGGAAAGGGTCCTCTGAAGAGTCTTGGGAAAGTAATTTCTTCCTTCCAGCGAGCAGACTTGTTGAAACTTCCCCAAGAATTTGTAAAAGAAGAGTGCAAATTTGATTAGAAGGTTGCTTTATGTAGCCCTCGATAGAAAGTTGTACGTTAATAAACATCTTTAGTCCTTTTGTCTCCTTTCGTTTACTTTTAACTTAGGCTAAAACTATACTCTCTTGGCGTTTGACAATTCTTCCAATCTGAGATTACTATCAATAGTAGATTTTACGGACTGAAAAAAAAAAAAAAAAAATTATTTCGAACATTTCGTTTTGGCAGCCAGAAGCCCAGGGGAGTAGCTCCACATTTTTATTCGGGGGGGGGGGGGGGGGCAAGAGGAGTCCATATCGGTTTAGTCAAGGGGCATGAGCTATATAATTGGTATTTTCCCAAAAATCATTGGGGGCAATAGCCCTCCTACTACTCCCCCCTCAGAACGACACCTCTGCAGATGCTCAGCCATACCCTTCTCCCCTATCTGTTGGAATATCTTTCAATTATCTAATAAAAACAAGAATGCTAGCATTACTTTAGGAAAGTGGGGCAGTCAAAAAAAAACAAAATGAATGTCCAAATGTAACAAAATACAGATATAGGATATAATTATCGTCACATTTATTTAATAAATTTAAACTAATAGAATACATTGATTCTAAAAGTATTGAATGTTAATAAGAATTTTAATTACTTACGAATACAATGAGGCTAACATGGCTATCTGATAAGTTTTTATGATATTCGAAAGAAAGAAGTGCGTATAATGAAAATAAAAATAAGAAAACTGTAAAACTGAAACTTTTTTTAAAAAGATGAAACTGAAAGGAACTAAAAAGTTTTTTTTTTTGAGTTCCTAAGTTATTTTTTTCTTAGATTCTTAAGTTTTTGTACAAACCTAATTTATATTTATCCAAAAAGGAATTTACAATTACTTTTTATTGCAAGGCAATTAAAAAAGAATTGAATGAAGAAAAAAAGGAAACAAAATAGCAAAGAGCCACTCAACGGGATAGCCAAGTTCTATGAAGTTCCTATAAACCAAAATCAAAATTGTTGCTTGGTTGAATATCTAATTGTTTCTGTATAATTTGCTGTATACTTAGTCAATATTGTAGCGTAGTATTGGCAACGCAGTAAAACTAAGTCAATATTGTACTAAATCAATAAGGATTCACTGTACCAAACGAACATTTTAGCGCAGCATTGCCACCTTGCTCTATCTTTTCGACGTAACACCTTTAAATTAGGTGTTGTTTTCTTAGACCACACTGCCGTTCTAAGACGAACAAATAAACTTTCAAATGGGGATAAATCCATTTATTTAGACAGTGAAAAAAACAGGTACAAAAGTCCAGATATTTCGGTCACATATACAGCGACCGTCTTCAGTAGAAATACTAAAAAATAATAAAATTGAAACTAGCATATTTATATGTAACAAAATAAATAACTTTTCGGGTCATTAACAAAATAATGAACTTCCGGATTATTCACTAGATTATTTTCAGAGAGAGTTCATTGACAAAGTTCATTCAAAGTTCTTGATATAAATTTTCTTCTTTAATCTGCCCAAATGTAAAACAAAATTCCAATGAAAGTGGTAAAGCCTTCCGTGTCTTCTAATTGCAAACCAAATGTTGAGTTTTTAGATGTTTACTGGGTTGGTCTCATTTCCCCATATATACGACGTATTTTCGACGTAACACCTTTAAATTAGGTGTTGTTTTATTAGACCACACTGCCGTTCTAAGACGAACAAATAAACTTTCAAAATGGGGATAAATCCATTATTTAGACAGTGAAAAAAAAAAACAGGTACAAAAGTCAGATATTTCGGTCACCTATACAGCGACCGTCTTCAGTAGAAATACTAAAATAATAAAAATTGAAACTAGCATTTATATGTAACGAAATAAATAACTTTTCGGGTCATTAACAAAATAATGAACTTCCGGATTATTCACTAGATTATTTTCAGAGAGAGTTCATTGACAAAGTTCTTGATATAAATTTTCTTCTTTAATCTTGCCCAAATGTAAAACAAAATTCCAATGAAAGTGGTAAAAGCCTTCCGTGTCTTCTAATTGCAAACCAAATGTTGAGTTTTTAGATGTTTACTGGGTTGGTCTCATTTCCCCATATATACGACGTATTTTCGACGTAACACCTTTAAATTAGGTGTTGTTTTATTAGACCACACTGCCGTTCTAAGACGAACAAATAAACTTTCAAATGGGATAAATCCATTTATTTAGACAGTGAAAAAAACAGGTACAAAAGTCCAGATATTTCGGCCACATATACAGCGACCGTCTTCAGTAGAAATACTAAAAATAATAAAATTGAAACTAGCATATTTATATGTAACAAAATAAATAACTTTTCGGGTCATTAACAAAATAATGAACTTCCGGATTATTCACTAGATTATTTTCAGAGAGAGTTCATTGACAAAGTTCATTCAAAGTTCTTGATATAAATTTTCTTCTTTAATCTTGCCCAAATGTTTGAGACAAACAGTTTGAGACAACACACATTTTACAGGTTTTTTTTTACATAGTATCAGTGAATGTTGTCGCTTTCAAAAGGGCACAAGAGATAGTGCCTTAGGGTACCATTAAAAGGTCACTAGAGATTAGCACGTAGAGATTAGATTCGTCCAAAAGTGTAATAGCTCTGATGTTTTTGAATTATCAAAAGTCAAAGGGATATATACATAAATGCCGCGACTAGTAGCCAAAATGTCTTCAGTAAATTTTTAATATACAAACAACTTTAGAATTTTTTTTTAGAAGATTAGTCGTTCCAATTCTCATTTTGGTATTAATCTATGAAAAAACAAATAAATTGGAACTTTAAAAAAAATTAATCAGCTTCCAAAAATTCACCTACCACACACCAAACGTCCCTGATGAGCTTTAACAGCCACGGGCTTTAAAAAAGCATTTTTTTTTTGTAATGACAGAAAGTATGTTTCCAACTTTTTACTTTTAAGGTGTAACTCTACAAGTTTTTAAAAGAAAATCCATCCCATTTCTCAGCATTGGTATTTGTCTATGAAAGAAAGGACTTGAAATTTTGAATATCTTTTTTTTCTTTTTAAATATGAAATTTTTTTTCTCAAACAATTCGATAAACTTCCCGAATGGATTACCCCGTGAAGTTTGATCATAAACCAGATACAACACTTACCAGACACACATGCGCATTAAATGTAAACTGTAATGCTGCCGTGTGCATTAAGACACATTTTTTTTGTGACGATGAAAAGTATATGCACATTTCTTTCACTTTTATTATGTAATTCTATAACTTTTAGAAAGTTCCAGCCAATTCCCAGCATTAATGTTTGTCTATGAAAGAAAAACTTGGAACTTTTGAAAATGTAAACTTTTTAAAAATCAGAGGTAAACTTACCATTTCTAGACTGTGCTGTCAATCTTCCCGCGTCCTGAAGTTGAATTTTCAGTAGTTCCATAGGTGTTGTAATGATAACCTGGCAAAAGCCAGCGGAAAAGCACCAGCAGCCATTTCCCTCCAAAGTGTTAATCTTAAAATTTTAAAAATTTTCCATGAGTCAATGAAAATTAGAAAGAAAAAAAACTCCGAAAATATAATATTACATATAGTTATTTATAATTATAATAATTATTATAATACAATTCTATTGATTATTATAACATTATAATAATTGTTTAGTTTATTACAACAGCTTTGCTATGAGGAATCACAAATAGTTATTCCTGATCAAACAAGTTTGTAAAAACGGATAATGAAAAGCTGTTCCGCTTAACGCGTCTTCTGCATGGTAGCAAGTCCCAAGCCTAGATAAAGAATAAGAGTTGAGTTGCAGACTTACTGCCACAGCCCCCCCCCCCGCCACGAACCCAAAGGGCACCACCCACAGGGTAATCAAAGATGAACCTGAAACATCAAGACTAATTCATTTTAACCCCTTATGGACTACAACCACGAAACCCAGGACGAGATTTATGAATGTACAATTTTGCCTTGAATTTACTTTCTGGAACGTCTGCAGGTTTTCTTAACCGTCTAACTACAACTACTATTAAAAACTCGCTGCGGCCCCAAGCCGCCTGAGGCCAACACAACTACACACGGTCCTCCTCCATCACCAATCTATTTAAAGCCTCTCTCTTTACACCCTCCTAAGAAGTTTCCTATTCCCTTAAATCTTTCCTTGCGACATCCTCCCACCCCATTCAGGGACGACCTGATTTTCGTTTCGGCCTGGACGGTTGGCCAACAAGGACTATCTTTGGCAATCTGTCATCCTTCATCCGCAGATAAATAAATAACAAAAGTTATTCGTAATAGCAGCCTAGACCTTCGACCATCTCATAGGTTCAAACGCTCGAGTTTGAAAATGGATGACCGTGTCCTAAATACAGCACTACATTAGTAACCAAATCGATCGCATGGCAATTAGAATCTGAAATATCTTTTAGCGTATCTACCACAACAATTTTCGAAACCTCTGCAGCTCCTTCCAGCCTCAACATAGACAAGCGTCACAGCAGCAAATAAGAGAAATGATTGACGGCATCTTCTTGATGTCTCGGTGCATCGACGAAACCAGTTCTTAAAATATAGTGTCTGTCACCACTTCTGTTACTATTATATCAAGCAATTATTCTGATTCCTAATCCTGAATTCACTCCCGTCTTTTATGATGTACAGTAAGACTAAACAAAACAAAAATAAAGTAAGGTCTGTTTGCTTTCCCAGCATCACAACTGAAAACATTAGTATGTTATCCTTTTCTGGACAAAATGATGCAAAAAACGTGTTTTCTCACAACTAAAGATACTATGAATGTATAAGAACATTACATACTGCTGCGTAAACGAATGTCAATAAAATAGGAAACAGTTGATTCTTCACAACTATAAATTTTGCATTTTACTATCTGTTGCCATTACTGTTATAATTTCCATTAAATGTAAAATTTATTTGCACGATTATCATTCCAAACCATTTATTTACTTACCAATATACTTAAAAATAATTAAATTAAAGTTGCGTTCGATTTAACGAAACTCAGTTAACTAACAAGTCTACTTTTTTCGTTTTTAGTGTTTTGTTTGCAAGAAAGTGAACTAAGAAAGTTGACCAGGCTTTTGCAAATAGAACGAAAAGTTGGGCAGAAAATTTGAAGTTGCTATAACGTGAGCCGTATAAGAAATTAGAAACAGAACATCAGGTTTAGGAAGGAGAGGCCTGAAAGTCAAAATAATGAAGTAAGCCAAAATCCTCGAGGCTAAAAAGAAATCAAGCCTTTTATCAAAATTTTACACCTCTTGTTTCCCTTTATAAGAAGAAAAGTAAACTCCAGCGTTAAAAATACAGCCTCTGACTGAGCGATTTTAATAAACACTTGCATCACTCAATCTGGGAAACCTTAAATGAATCATCATGTTTTGCATGAGCCAAGAATTTTACCATAGAGGGAAGCATGAGCTTTCGAGTTCGAATTTCTTGCCAGAAATTCTTTGTAGATATCTAACAACGAGGAATTATTAATAGTAGTTCCATAGTCAACTTTTTAGTGTACTAAGAATCCGTTTGTAAAAAAAAACGTTCAAAGTTAATTAAGAATTACAAAAAAAAACGGCAACATCTATTTATTAGTTAACTAATAAGGTAAATCGAATGAGACTTAAGTCATGTCCTGAGTTTGCTTATATAAATTTTGCACCCACTGTTGTCATTATTGTCGTCTCGGGCTTAGATTTGTTTTCGGCGACTACTGTTACGAGATTCGGTATCTTACGTTTCAAAAAGTTTCAACTTTCAATTAGCTAACAAAACCTTCCTAGCTAAACTTAATGCAATATACTAATTACATTATTAGGTAAGAAATAATTTTTCTTCCTAAAACTCTAACTTCCCCTAAGTTATTACATCAAGTAACAACTTCCCCTAAATAGGGATCTTCCTGTTTTGCTCTACCGTCTAAATTATACCAAAATTTATGGTTGAACATAAGTGCACTGTTTAAGTCCTTATATGACTTTTTTCCTCTATTCATAACATTCATAATTACCTTTTCTCAATCTTTTATCCAGATTATGGTGTTTTGTTGTTCAAGAAGTATATACAGGATCATGCGAACATTTTAAAGGGTACCAGCTGAGGCCAAATCAAGGATTTTTGTTAGTTTTTTTTTTTAAGAAAACACCTCTAAAACCGAACCGAAAAATAGTTTATATATATTTTATTACTGTTTTCACGAGTCGGAAAAAATTTCGGGAGAGTTTTTGTGTTGATTTAAACTCGGTACCCTCCCTCCCTTGGTACAATCTTGGTATCAGCATATTTTGGTGGGTAAGAGCTGAGAACCTTCCAGCTAAACGATTTTTCTTTACTTACTATCTTTGTTCACATAACGCCACTCGCATACAACCGTATCTGCCAAAAAGCAAATATAGCATCTCTTTGCTTTGAATAAACCAAGAACCAACTCTGAAATCAATTGGACATTTCAAGTATCCTTAGAAAACATAAGTCAGGATTTTGAAAATGTTTTAAATGGCCCTAAACCAGATTTCGTATTTATTTAATTTTACTTATGTAATTTTACTCTACTTGTGCTGTTCTATGGTTGGCCAGTAATTATTTCTTCAAAATTATATTATTTCTTCAAAATGAAGAAATCCGAAATCCAATTTTAGGCAGATACGATAGTATTCAAGATAGGTGACGAAAAGTGTATGCTTCGACGTTTTTATACATTTAATGGAGGAGGGATATGACTAGGACACATCTGTGTAATACCACAGGCGCCACATTCCATGAAAGGGTGGCCACACCATTGTACCCAAAATCAAAAAGCGTGCTTTATAATTTTTATAGAAGAACAAAAATAAAATTTTGGCGAGAACAGTTTTCCCTTCGAGGTTGCTGAGCAGCGCTCGGTAGTAAAAACAACTACAAACTACACGTACAACTACACAATAGTAAAAACATTGGGCAGTAAATTTAGGACCCAAAACAACAATTACTACATTAAACAACATTTAGTTGGGTAGTAAAGAGACCTCAACGTTGCAATAAAAATACTGCAATTTTGGTAGTAGCTAAGTGGTAAAATAACCTATTTTGGTATATAGTACATTAACTGTCACATGAAAGAAACAAAATTATTTCAACGAAAACAGGAATTGTTTGTTATAGCGATAACTAAGAACACTAAACCATTACAAACGTTAAAGAAAGTAACGAACATTTTGGGACCCCTTGCGGACCCTGAGCCAACAGAAGCTGAAAAAAAAAAACACAAAAAAAAAAAAAAACAAAGAAGAACAAAACTCAAAAACATAAAACTCCCACATTGAACAAAAAGAAAACTTCGAACTAATATGCCAAAAATTAGCCATAGGTCACAAACAATGTAGGCAAAGCAGATCAGGGCTGGAGTGTTAGTCTTAATCAACAGCCTTTTATGTAATTATGACGACATTCATCCTCTCCTAGACAAAGATGCAGAATTTTTCTGAAAAAACTGGATTCTTTTTAAATATTGTGTTTTGTTAATTACACAAAACACGTAGATGTAGCGATTTCCTTTAAAATAAGCCCTTAAACAGCTCTCTATGATGTTCCAGCGCCGTGCTAGCAGAGGGGGAAATAGAGGACACATTAGTCCTACCCATATATACCCATGTAAGATAGTGATTTCCCTTGTTGTTCAAGCCAAGGGACTGTAAGTTTCCTGTACAGGGTTTTTGGCTAAGACAATTTCAATGATGTACTTTTTGTTTCGATCCGACATAACTTTTTACGGGGGTTTCGGGCTATTTCTCGAAATTCACTGAAATATGTTTTCAAAATAATATTCAGACTAATTTAGATAAAAATTATCATTCCTGGACTAGCTAGAAATGACAATTTTTTTACTTGCCATTTCTTTTCAAAACGCGTTCTTTAATTTTTGGTTACTGAGGACCGTGCTTCGTCCTTATTTTTATAATACAATTGGGGGAAAATAGTGCAGTGTTAGAGATTATGCAGTACATAAAATTGTTATTTAGTCATGAAATCTAAGGTCTTCTAACTAAATTTCCAAAGCGAAGTGAATTTGTCCAAATCAAACCAGTTGATTCGGCTTTTTCCAAACAAAAAGGAATCTCTCATGAATGAAAAACGCCTCAGCCAATTGTGAATCCCGGATTTTCTAAAAAATAATTTCTACTTTCTAATTAATTTCGAAAAAAGTGCGAGATGTCAAATTTTATTTTTTGGCAATACCCTTAAAAAACTTTGACAATTTTATAAGTAGCGTTTGGGTGGAACTAAGATCCATTTTTTTTTTTACATAAATGTATTCATTCAGCTTGATAACAGAATTATAAAGCTGATTGTTCAAGCCCTCGCAGTTCTGGAAATCTATTAAATTGATAAAGAAGAGCCGGATTTCCAAATATTCCATGATTTTTTTTTTTTTTTTTTATAGATCAATACTAAGACTCAGTACTGGAACAAATTGCATTTTCAAAACTTCTTTGCCATCAAGTGATTGATAACAGAAAATGGTACAATTTGTACGGCAAAAGCAACCCCACTGGTACATCTAACCAAAAGCATGATTCTTTGAAGTCTTTCTAGAAACTTCTAAAAGAAACTCCTTCGAACGCTTATCGAAAAAAAAATAATAATAATGCCACAGCAGCACAAACTGGAAACTTGCATAGGCTATATTTTAACAAAATTTCATAAATAAAAAAAAAAAATAAATAGAATTTCAATTTCGAAATACGAAAGAGCCGAATATTCGCCCGTACGAAGACATTTTTTTCACCGTCAGATCCTGAAATCTGGCTGTTGAAATTTATTGAAACTGTGAAATCCGAAGCCTAGTTAAATTCAATTTGAAAGAGATAAAAAAAATAAATGGATGAAAATACCAATAGTACAATTTTCAACCAGTGCAAAAAAAGAAAATACCTAATGTATTTAACAAAATTTCGCCATTCAAAAAAAAAAAAATGAATTTTTCAACTACGATCCAGAACACAAAGGAGCCAAATATTCACCCGTACGAAGACTTTTTTTTCATAGCTGATGCATAGAATCTGACCGTTTAAGTGAAATCCAGCTCATGATAGAGCCCGGCTTAAGTCAATTAGTAAGAACAAAGATACTGTTCAAAAATGAATGATGGAATATATCAATGGTGCATTTTAAAGCCAATACATAAACAGGAAACTTTCATATAACAAAATTTCGCTAGCCGGAAATAATAGACTTTTCAACTTCCACCTCAAACATGAAGAGGCCGAATATTTCGCCAACATGAAGAATTTTTTTTTCAATGGTCGACCGTGAATCTGGCTAGTAAACTGAAATCCAACTCATGAGCTTAGCTTAAGCAATTAGAAAAATTTGAATTCTTCAAAAAATGAACAAGCGAAAATGTCGGTAGCACATTTTTAAACCAGTATATAAAAAGTAAACTTTCATGCGTTATAACAAAATTGCTAAAGTCGAAAAAAATGTTAATGAAATTCTTGGCTCTGATCCAGAACACGAAGGAGCCGAATACTCCCCATACGAAGACATTTCTTTTTCCACAGATGGAGTATAGAATCTGGTTGTTTAAGAGAAATACGCCTCATGTTAGAGCCCAGCTTAATTAGGAAGAAGAAAGATACTGTTCAAAAAATGAATCAAGGAAGATATTGATGGTGCATTTTTAAACCAATATATAAACAAGAAACTTTCATATGATATAACAAAATTTCACCAGTCAGAAAAAAAAAATTTCAACTTCCATCCCCAACAGAAAGAAGCCAAATATTCACCCAAATGAAGCAATTTTTTCAGCAATGGACCGTATGGTTATTAAAGTGAAATCCAACTCATTAGCCTAGCTTAAGTCAATTAGAAAGATATAAATTGCCCAAAAAATGAATGAATGGAATTTCAACCAGTATATAGGAAACGCACGCGTTTTCACAAAATTTCACCAGTCAGAAAAAACGAAAGTCTCTGCTCCGATCCGGGACACGAAGGAGCAGAATCATCTCAACATAAAGAAATTTCTCTTTTCATCGGTGAACCGTAAAATTGGGCTGCTAAAGTGATAGTTCATGTTTAAACAAGTACATAAATAGGAAAATATTTAAAATAGAATCATTTACCATAGTTCATGTTAAAACAAGTACAAAAAAAAAAAAAAAAAAAAAAACCAGTCCAAAAAAAAAAAAAAAAAAAAAAAAAAAAAAAAAAAAAAAAAAAAAAAAAAAAAAAAAAAAAAAAATCTGTTCCGAAACAGGAAGGAGCCGAATATTCACCTAAAGAATTTTTTTTTTTGGGAGACGCGAAATCTGCTAAAACAAAGTTTGGCTCAGGTTAGTTCCTATGCCAAGTACCTTGAAAGAAATAAAAAAAGAAAAAAAAATCATCGTAACATTCATTCATTCAAAAAATAAATGAATGCAAATTTAATTATAATTTTGCGCCCTTTTCAAAGAAAATGAGCTTAGCTAAACTTCAACTTTACTTTAACTAAAAATTAACCATTTTTACGTGTCAGGGCACTAAAACGACCAAAAGAGGCGAATTTTATGAAGTAATAGGATATAAAAAAAAGTTAAAATAATGCCGTTTCGTTAGTTAAAGTTAAAATAATGTTAAAAAATAAAGTTTGAGACATTCTGCCCTCAGAGGGCAGGCTCTGAGCCTGCCCTCTCCGATAACTAAAACCTGCGGACGAGCTCGATTTTATTTTCATGGTGACTCAATATACATGGGAAAGGAATTTGAAAGTTCTACTTCAAACCCTTTGGAATATGTTAAGCATCTATCTTAAATTTATGGCAACATTTAAACATCCTTGTAAGTCGTCTAATAAAAGATCTCAAACCGAAACTGGCCCCAACACGACAAAACAAAGAAATAAATACAATAAATAAAACAAAGAAAAAACAGAGTTAAATTAAACTGATTTCATTTTCACTTTCCTTGGTGCTTTGAGTAAATACCCTGGAATACTAGACACCAGAAAACATAATACCAGATTACGTTTCTACTTAACCAATTCAAAAACTCAGATTTTATTTTCACTGTCCTTGGAACTTCAAGTAAAGACCGTAGAATACCAGAGACACCAGATAACTTATCAGCAGGTGAAGTTTCTACTTAACCAATTCAAACAATCCGATTTCATTTTCACGACCTTGGTACTTTAAGTAAAGACCTTGGAATACCAGAGCCACCAGATAACTTATCAGCAGGTGAAGTTTCCACTTAACACTTTCAAACAATCAGATTTCATTTTCACTGACCTTGGTACTTTAAGTAAAGATCTAGAAATACCAGAGCCACCAGCTAACTTATCAGCAGGTGAAGTTTCTACTTAACCAATTCAAACAATCAGATTTCATTTTCACTGACCTTGGTACTTTAAGTAAAGACCTTGGAATACCAGATCACCAGATAACTTATCAGCAGGTGAAGTTTTCTGCTTAACAAAGCCAGAAAATCAACTTTCATTTTCACTGTCCTTGGTACTTTAAGTAAAGACCTTGGAATACCAGCAGGGGCGCCATTTGGAGGGGGGGCAGGGGTGGGTCATTGCCCACCCTAATTTTTCTGGTGGGCCCAAGCTTCCTCCCAAATAGGGCAAAAAATGGACACCATTACTTTCATAAAAAAATGTCATTCATCACCAAATGAGTGCTAAGACTTATATCTACTTATTTTTTAAGCTCTGTATTTATTTTCCGGGGTTGCTAGCTCTTCCCTGAAGCAAACTTTCTGAAAATGCCTTCAAAATTCTTTCACCTATAAATGGTATTATTGCCCTGATTTTACTCGGCACGGTCAAGATAAAGGACAAGCTGTCGCCTTTTCATATAAACTTACTTCCGGCTTCCGAACGTCACACAAATATCTCAATGAAAAGTTAACAAAATGAAACCTTTCGATTGTTGATGGTCTGAAATCAAAACTAAAGCAAGTTGTCAAACACCCGGGGTACATTCCTTCAGTTTGAAAATTTTCATCACGGGAAAGGAGCTGAGAGAAACTTAAGTAAGTAAAAATTTAATGTTAGGTGATATACCTCAATATATATATATATATATATATATATATATATATTATATATATATAATATATATATAGATATATATATATATATATATATATATATATATATATATATATATATATATATATATATATATATATATATAAATATATTATATGTATATAGGTAAATTTTTCGCAAATCATATTATTGACTTACGAATAAAGTAGACATACCACTCGATGCCTTTTTTTATGTTCTTTCCAAATATAATAATCATTTTGTGGGAAATGAATTTTACCCCACCCCTTTATATACTAATTCAGGGCATATATTTGCACATTAGGGGGTGGGGGTGGGTGTTAAGTTTAAACTTACCTCCCATTTACATCAGAAATACAATTTACACCCCCCCCTTAATGTGCAAATATATACCCTGAATTAGAATAGGGGTGGGGGTAAAATTCATATCCGACAAAAATGATTCTTCTATTTGGAAAGAGCATAAAAAAAAGAATCGAGTGATATGTTTACGTTATTCGTATTTCAATAATATGAACTGCGAAAAAACTGCCGACGGGTCTCCATGTCTGGTTTCCTTATACAGTATATAGCGGTGGGTACCGCATAATGCATAAGTACCTATATATACATATAGTAGTAAATATCTGCAGACACTTTGGCGGCACGTCAACCCTTCGCGGACAGAGATACGGGGCGAGGCATTTCATCGAGACCGGCGTTAAAAGATAGAAGGACATCTCAAGCGTTCTAGAAGAGCATGTGAAAAGTGACCACCACAGGGACAGTGCAGTTTTCGTGGACGAAGTTCAAAGCTATACAAGCCAAGGAGATGCAACCCATCGCATCTGTTTTGTCAACGGATAGGAATAAGGAGATGAATGAAAACAGGGAACACGTAAAGGCTTTACTGAAATTAACGGCCCTACTGGGGCGACTGGGTACAGCCTTTCGCGGCCACGATGAGACTGAATCTTCGGCAAACAAAGAACATTTCGTCGAAACTTGCAATCTTCTCGCCGAGTATTCTCCCACGCTTTTCAACAAGCTACAAAGACGATACGGCCACTATACGTCCCACGAATACCAGAACGATCTAATTTCAGTTATCAGATCTAGGCTTCGGTCTACAATAGTGCAAGAAGTTAAGCGTGCCAAATACTTTGCTGTTCTTGTCGACGAGACAAAAGATAATTCGAAGATAGAACAGCTCGCCATTCTTCTTAGGTACTTCGACCAGGGAAAAGTACGAGAAAGACCAATAGGATGCTACCATATGAAAAGCCTGGATGCTGAGAGTTTAGCCAGCTTCATTCACGACACAGTGGCGAAACTTGTCTTGACTGGAACTATTGTGTTGCTCAGTGCTACGACGGAGCAAGCGTGATGAGCGGGCCCTTCTCTGGTGTTCAAGCGCGACTGAGAGCAAAAGCGCCACAAGCAATATACATTCATTGCCATGCGCATAGACTAAATTTGGTCATTGCAAACTGCGTTGAAGGTGTTGGGACTGTTGGCTCATTTTTTTCGTTAGTACAAAATCTGTACACGTTCATTTCCAACAGCAACACCAGACATCAGCTTTTTGTCGAGTCCCAAAAGGCTACTCAACTGCCAGTCCTGGAATTAGAAAGGAGTGCTGCGACAAGATGGGGCATACTGGTATCGATCAATATCGAAGATAAGACTCCGATATGAATGTGTTCTGGCTGTACTGTCTGCAGTCAGCGAGGGAGCTGATAGTGAAGCTCGAGCAGAAGCAGCTGGGCTCCAGAGAAAAATGGAATCTTTCACAGTTATATTCCAGTTGCTCTATATGGAAGCAATTCTGAGGACGACAAACTCCCTTTCTGAGCAGCTTCAGGCAGTTAATCTGGTAATATCTAGGTCCCGCACCTTGATTCAAGCAACAAGGAAGAAAATAGCTGAACTGCGCTCTGACACTTCATTTGCATCGCTTTTGGAGAAGGCAAAAGAGTTTGCTGAAGGTCTTGAAATTGAAGTACCTGACGTGAAAGGACCCGCGACCGGATCCTCCTCTGCGGGTCAGAAGGGACGACCTAGAAGAACCCAAAAACATTATGAAACACCTGAAAGAATTCATGACCACTTCGACGTTAGGAAAAAACTTTGTTGAATCCGACAATAGAGCTCCAACTCTAGCGGAAGAACTGAAAAGAGAATACCTGGAGACTGTAGATCGTCTGATTGCGGAATTCGACAGAGGGTTTGCAGATAACCTTCCTGTGCTCAGTACACTCGAAGCTCTTGACCCCAGCTCTACCAAGTTCATGGATGCAGGGCTCCTCAAGCAATTCTCTGAACTTTATTCTGAAATGGACATTGACCAGATTCTTCTTGAGGCCCAAGCTGGTATTGCCAAGCGGTTTTTGCTCGAGGAGGAGGCAAAGCCGAAGAACTTCATGGACGTCATCGATAATATCGAGACACTTCCAGTGGCCTATTCAGAAATTATCAAAGTTCTTCATATTGCTGACACACTTCCTGTCATGACAGCCAGCAATGAGCGCTTGTTTTCTGGGGGCTGGAAATAGTGAAGAACTATCAGCGCTCGACCACAGGAGACGATCGTCTTAGTCACCAGCTTTTGATCTTTGCAGAGAAGGATTTAGTTAAAAACTTGGATTTCGATCAGCTTGTTGACGACTTTGCGAAGATGAAACCTGGACGGTTCCCCTTGTTGCCTTGAGTGTTCACTGAACTGATTCAAAATTTTGTTGTATTTTTTGATTTTGTAAATATACTTGATCGAGCAAAGTTTTGCATCGTCATAGCCGGAGCGTGACTCCGACTTGGACTAAAGTATTTACTGTAAGCAGCGAGCTGAAGAATTCGGCTACAGAATATACTTTAGTCAAAGCGTGAGTTTCTACAGAGGTTCGGCTTTCGTCAAGTTATAGGTTCGGAAAAGTGGAAGATTCCCAAACGGCTGTTTTTTTAACATCGCACATACCGTTTCCCGCTTTCTTCAGATATCTGGCCTTTTCCGAACCTATGGCATAAGAGCGAAAGAAGGAAAGGCAAAGCAATTGAGAAAATTTCCTTAATTTTTACGGTAACTCCCACGGAAGGCAGTTTTTTTTTCGGATAAAGCTAGAGGCAATTTTTTTTTATACAAGCCTGCTTCGGGGCCCATGTCGATTGCTTGCCCACCCTAGGGTTTGGCTGAAATGGCGCCTCTGAATACCAGAGCCACCAGATAACTTATCAGCAGGTGAAGTTTCTACTTAACAAAGCCAAAAAATCAACTTTCATTTTCACTGTCCTTGGTACTTCAAGTAAGGACCCTGGAATACCAGAGACACAAGATACCAGATAACTTGAAACCTGGTCAAATTTCCCCTTAACCAATGCAAATAATCAGATTTCAATTTCTCTGACCTTGGTACTTTAAGTAAAGACCATGGAATACCAGAGACACCAGATAACTTATCAGCAGGTGAAGTTTCTACTTAAACCAATTCAAACAATCAGATTTCATTTCACTGACCTTGGTATATTAAGTAAAGACCTTGGAACACCAGAGCCACCAGATAGCTTATCAACAGGTGAAGTTTCTACTTAACAAAGCCAAAAAATCAACTTTCATTTTCACTGTCCTTGGTACTTTAAGTAAAGACCCTGGAATACCAGAGACACCAGATAACTAGTCAGCAGGTGAAGTTTCTACTTAACCAATTCAAACAATCATATTTCATTTTCACTGACCTTGGTACTTTAAGTAAAGACCTTGGAATACCAGAGCCACCAGATAACTTATCAGCAGGTGAAGTTTCTTTTTAACAAAGCCAAAAAATCAACTTTCATTTTCACTGTCCTTGGTACTTCAAGTAAGGACCCTGGAGTACCAGAGACACCAGATACCAGATAACTTGAAACCTGGTCAAATTTCCCCTTAACCAATGCAAACAATCAGATTTCAATTTCTCTGTCCTTGGTACTTTAAGTAAAGACCTTGGAATACCAGAGCCACCAGATAACTTATCAGCAGGTGAAGTTTCTACTTGACAAAGCCAAAAAATCAACTTCATTTTCACTGTCCTTGGTACTTCAAGTAAAGACCCTGGAATACCAGAGAAACCAGATAACTTATCAGCAGGTGAAGTTTCCACTTAATCAATTCAAACAATCATATTTCATTTCACTGACCTTGGTACTTTAAGTAAAGACCTTGGAATACCAGAGCTACCAGATAACTTATCAGCAGGTGAAGTTTCTACTTAATAAAGCCAAAAAATCAACTTTCATTTTCACTGTCCTTGGTACTTCAAGTAAAGACCCTGGAATACCAGAGACACCAGATAACTTATCAGCAGGTGAAGTTTCCACTTAACCAATCCAAACAATCAAATTCCTTTTCACTGACTTTGGTACTTCAAGTTAAGACCCTAGAATACCAGAGCCACCAGATAACTTATCAGCAGGTGAAGTTTCTACTTAACAAAGCCAAAAAATCAACTTTCAGTTTCACTGTCCTTGGTACTTCAAGTAAGGACCCTGAAATACCAGACACCAGATACCAGATAACTTGAAACCTGGTCAAATTTCCCCTTAACCAATGCAAAAAATCAGATTTCAATTTCTCTGTCCTTGGTACTTTAAGTAAAGACCCTAGAATACCAGAGCCACCAGATAACTTATCAGCAGGTGAAGTTTCTACTTAACAAAGCCAAAAAATCAACTTTCATTTTCACTGTCCTTGGTACTTCAAGTAAAGACCCTGGAATACCAGAGAAACCAGATAACTTATCAGCAGGTGAAGTTTCCACTTAATCAATTCAAACAATCAAATTTCCTTTTCACTGACCTGGTACTTCAAGTTAAGACCCTAGAATACCAGAGCCACCAGATAACTTATCAGCAGGTGAAGTTTCTACTTAACAAGGCCAAAAAATCAACTTTCAATTTCTCTGTCCTTGGTACTTTAAGTAAAGACCCTGGAATACCAGAGACACCAGATAACTTATCAGCAGGTGAAGTTTCCACTTAACCAATTCAAACAATCATATTTCATTTTCATTGACCTTGGTAATTTAAGTAAAGACCTTGGAATACCAGAGCCACCAGATAACTTATCAGCAGGTGAAGTTTCTACTTAACAAAGCCAAAAAATCAATTTTCATTTTCACTGTCCTTGGTACTTTAAGTAAAGACCTTGGAATACCAGAGCCACCAGATAACTTATCAGCAGGTGAAGTTTCTACTTAACAAAGCCAAAAAATCAACTTTCATTTTCACTGTCCTTGGTACTTTAAGTAAAGACCCTAGAATACCAGAGCCACCAGATAACTTATCAGCAGGTGAAGTTTCCACTAAACCAATTCAAACAATCAAATTTCCTTTTCACTGACCTTGGTACTTTAAGTTAAGACCCTAGAATACCAGAGCCACCAGATAACTTATCAGCAGGTGAAGTTTCTACTTAACAAGTCCAAAAAATCAACTTTCAATTTCTCTGTCCTTGGTACTTTAAGTAAAGACCCTGGAATACCAGAGACACCAGATAACTCATCAGCAGGTGAAGTTTCCACTTAACCAATTCAAACAATCAGATTTCATTTTCACTGACCTTGGCACTTTAAGTAAAGACCTTGGAATACCAGAGCCACCAGATAACTTATCAGCAGGTGAAGTTTCCACTTAACCAATTCCAAAAATCAACTTTCATTTTCACTGTCCTTGGTACTTTAAGTAAAGACCCTGGAATACCAGAGACAGCAGATAACTCATCAGCAGGTGAAGTTTCCACTTAACCAATTCAAACAATCAGATTTCATTTTCACTGACCTTGGTACTTTAAGTAAAGACCTTGGAATACCAGAGCCACAAGATAACTTATCAGCAGGTGAAGTTTCTACTTAACAAAGCCATAAAATCAACTTTCATTTTCACTGTCCTTGGTACTTCAAGTAAGGACCCTGGAATACCAGAGACACCAGATACAAGATAACTTGAAACCTGGTCAAATTTCCCCTTAACCAATGCAAACAATCAGATTTCAATTTCTCTGTCCTTGGTACTTTAAGTAAAGACCTTGGAATACCAGAGCCACCAGATAACTTATCAGCAGGTGAAGTTTCTACTTAACAAAGCCAAAAAATCAACTTTCAGTTTCACTGTCCTTGGTTCTTCAAGTAAGGACCCTGAAATACCAGACACCAGATACCAGATAACTTAAAACCTGGTCAAATTTCCCCTTAACCAATGCAAAAAAATCAGTTTTCAATTTCTCTGTCCTTGGTACTTTAAGTAAAGATCCTAGAACACCAGAGCCACCAGATAACTTATCAGCAGGTGAAGTTTCTACTTAACAAGGCCAAAAAATCAACTTTCATTTTCACTGTCCTTGGTACTTCAAGTAAAGACCCTGGAATACCAGAGACACCAGATAACTTATCAGCAGGTGAAGTTTCCACTTAACCAATCCAAACAATCAAATTTACTTTTCACTGACCTTGGTACTTCAAGTTATGACCCTAGAATACCAGAGCCACCAGATAACTTATCAGCAGGTGAAGTTTCTACTTAACAAGGCCAAAAAATCAACTTCCAATTTCTCTGTCCTTGGTACTTTAAGTAAAGACCCTGGAATACCAGAGACACCAGATAACTTATCAGCAGGTGAAGTTTCCACTTAACCAATTCAAACAATCATATTTCATTTTCACTGACCTTGGTACTTTAAGTAAAGACCTTGGAATACCAGAGCCACCAGATAACTTATCAGCAGGTGAAGTTTCTACTTAACAAAGCCAAAAAAATCAACTTTCATTTTCACTGTCCTTGGTACTTTAAGTAAAGACCTTGGAATACCAGAGCCACCAGATAACTTATCAGCAGGTGAAGTTTCTACTTAACAAAGCCAAAAAATCAACTTTCATTTTCACTGTCCTTGGTACTTTAAGTAAAGACACTAGAATACCACAGCCACCAGATAACTTATCAGCAGGTGAAGTTTCCACTAAACCAATTCAAACAATCAAATTTCCTTTTCACTGACCTTGGTACTTAAGTTAAGACCCTAGAATACCAGAGCCACCAGATAACTTATCAGCAGGTGAAGTTTCTACTTAACAAGTCCAAAAAATCAACTTTCAATTTCTCTGTCCTTGGTACTTTAAGTAAAGACCCTGGAGTACCAGAAAAACCAGATAGCTTATCAGAAGGTGAAGTTTCTACTTAACCAATTCAAACAATCCGATTTAATTTTCACTGACCTTGGTACTTTAAGTAAAGACCTTGGAATACAAGAGCCACCAGATAACTTATCAGCAGGTGAAGTTTCTACTTAACCAATTCAAACAATCAGATTTCATTTTCACTGACCTTGGTACTTTAAGTAAAGACCTTGGAATACCAGAGCCACCAGATAACTTATCAGCAGGTGAAGTTTCTACTTAACCAATTCAAACAATCAAATTTCCTTTTCACTGACCTTGGTACTTTAAGCAAGGACCCTGGAATACCAAAGACACCAGATACCAGATAACTTGAAACCTGGTCAAATTTCCCTTAACCAATGCAAACAATCATATTTCAATTTCTCTGTCCTTGGTACTTTAAGTAAAGACCTTGGAATACCAGAGCCACCAGATAACTTAACAGCAGGTGAAGTTTCTCTTAACAAAGCCAAAAAATCAACTTTCAGTTTCACTGTCCTTGGTACTTCAAGTAAGGACCCAGAAATACAGGACCCTGAGATACCAGATAACTTGAAACCTGGTCAAATTTCCCCTAACCACTGCAAACAATCAGATTTCAATTTCTCTGTCCTTGGTACTTCATGTAAAGACCCTAGAATACCAGAGAAACCAGATAACTTATCAGCAGGTGAAGTTTCTACTTAACCAATTCAAACAATCAAATTTCCTTTTCACTGACCTTGGTACTTTAAGTAAAGACCCTAGAACACCAGAGCCATCAGATAACTTATCAGCAGGTGAAGTTTCTACTTAACAAAGCCAAAAATCAACTTTCAGTTTCTCTGTCTTTGGTACTTTAAGTAAAGACCCTGGAATACCAGAGCCACCAGATAAATTATAAGCAGGTGAAGTTTCTACTTAACAAAGCCAAAAAATCAACTTTCATTTTCACCGACCTTGGTACTTTAAGTAAAGACCCTATAATACCAGAGCCACCAGATAACTTATCAGCAGGTGAAGTTTCTACTTAACAAAGCCCAAAAAAATCAACTTTCATTTTCACTGTCCTTGGTACTTTACGTAAAGACCCTGGAATACCAGAGACACCAGATAACTCATCAGCAGGTGAAGTTTCCACTTAACCAATTCAAAGAATCAAATTTCCTTTTCACTGACCTTGGTACTTTAAGTAAAGACCTAGAACACCAGAGCCATCAGATAACTTATCAGCAGGTGAAGTTTCTACTTAACAAAGCCAAAAAATCAACTTTCATTTTCACTGTCCTTGGTACTTTAAGTAAAGACCCTAGAATACCAGAGCCACCAGATAACTTATCAGCAGGTGAAGTTTCCACTAAACCAATTCAAACAATCAAATTCCTTTCACTGACCTTGGTACTTTAAGTTAAGACCCTAGAATACCAGAGCCACCAGATAACTTATCAGCAGGTGAAGTTTCTACTTAACAAGTCCAAAAAATCAACTTTCAATTTCTCTGTCCTTGGTACTTTAAGTAAAGACCCTGGAATACCAGAGACACCAGATAACTCATCAGCAGGTGAAGTTTCCACTTAACCAATTCAAACAATCAGATTTCATTTTCACTGACCTTGGCACTTTAAGTAAAGACCTTGGAATACCAGAGCCACCAGATAACTTATCAGCAGGTGAAGTTTCCACTTAACCAATTCCAAAAAATCAACTTTCATTTTCACTGTCCTTGGTACTTTAAGTAAAGACCCTGGAATACCAGAGACAGCAGATAACTCATCAGCAGGTGAAGTTTCCACTTAACCAATTCAAACAATCAGATTTCATTTTCACTGACCTTGGTACTTAAGTAAAGACCTTGGAATACCAGAGCCACAAGATAACTTATCAGCAGGTGAAGTTTCTACTTAACAAAGCCATAAAATCAACTTTCATTTTCACTGTCCTTGGTACTTCAAGTAAGGACCCTGGAATACCAGAGACACCAGATACAAGATAACTTGAAACCTGGTCAAATTTCCCTTAACCAATGCAAACAATCAGATTTCAATTTCTCTGTCCTTGGTACTTTAAGTAAAGACCTTGGAATACCAGAGCCACCAGATAACTTATCAGCAGGTGAAGTTTCTACTTAACAAAGCCAAAAAATCAACTTTCAGTTTCACTGTCCTTGGTTCTTCAAGTAAAGACCCTGAAATACCAGACACCAGATACCAGATAACTTAAAACCTGGTCAAATTTCCCCTTAACCAATGCAAAAAATCAGTTTTCAATTTCTCTGTCCTTGGTAGTTTAAGTAAAGATCCTAGAACACCAGAGCCACCAGATAACTTATCAGCAGGTGAAGTTTCTACTTAACAAGGCCAAAAAATCAACTTTCATTTTCACTGTCCTTGGTACTTCAAGTAAAGACCCTGGAATACCAGAGACACCAGATAACTTATCAGCAGGTGAAGTTTCCACTTAACCAATCCAAACAATCAAATTTACTTTTCACTGACCTTGGTACTTCAAGTTATGACCCTAGAATACCAGAGCCACCAGATAACTTATCAGCAGGTGAAGTTTCTACTTAACAAGGCAAAAAATCAACTTCCAATTTCTCTGTCCTTGGTACTTTAAGTAAAGACCCTGGAATACCAGAGACACCAGATAACTTATCAGCAGGTGAAGTTTCCACTTAACCAATTCAAACAATCATATTTCATTTTCACTGACCTTGGTACTTTAAGTAAAGACCTTGGAATACCAGAGCCACCAGATAACTTATCAGCAGGTGAAGTTTCTACTTAACAAAGCCAAAAAATCAACTTTCATTTTCACTGTCCTTGGTACTTTAGTAAAGACCTTGGAATACCAGAGCCACCAGATAACTTATCAGCAGGTGAAGTTTCTACTTAACAAAGCCAAAAAATCAACTTTCATTTTCACTGTCCTTGGTACTTTAAGTAAAGACACTAGAATACCACAGCCACCAGATAACTTATCAGCAGGTGAAGTTTCCACTAAACCAATTCAAACAATCAAATTTCCTTTTCACTGACCTTGGTACTTTAAGTTAAGACCCTAGAATACCAGAGCCACCAGATAACTTATCAGCAGGTGAAGTTTCTACTTAAAAGTCCAAAAAATCAACTTTCAATTTCTCTGTCCTTGGTACTTTAAGTAAAGACCCTGGAGTACCAGAAAAACCAGATAGCTTATCAGAAGGTGAAGTTTCTACTTAACCAATTCAAACAATCCGATTTAATTTTCACTGACCTTGGTACTTTAAGTAAAGACCTTGGAATACAAGAGCCACCAGATAACTTATCAGCAGGTGAAGTTTCTACTTAACCAATTCAAACAATCAGATTTCATTTTCACTGACCTGGTACTTTAAGTAAAGACCTTGGAATACCAGAGCCACCAGATAACTTATCAGCAGGTGAAGTTTCTACTTAAACCAATTCAAACAATCAAATTTCCTTTTCACTGACCTTGGTACTTTAGCAAGGACCCTGGAATACCAAAGACACCAGATACCAGATAACTGAAACCTGGTCAAATTTCCCCTTAACCAATGCAAAACAATCATATTTCAATTTCTCTGTCCTTGGTACTTTAAGTAAAGACCTTGGAATACCAGAGCCACCAGATAACTTAACAGCAGGTGAAGTTTCTCTAACAAAGCCAAAAAAATCAACTTTCAGTTTCACTGTCCTTGGTACTTCAAGTAAGGACCCAGAAATACAGGACCCTGAGATACCAGATAACTTGAAACCTGGTCAAATTTCCCCTTAACACTGCAAAAATCAGATTTCAATTTCTCTGTCCTGGTACTTTCATGTAAAGACCCTAGAATACCAGAGAAACCAGATAACTTATCAGCAGGTGAAGTTTCTACTTAACCAATTCAAACAATCAAATTTCCTTTTCACTGACCTTGGTACTTTAAGTAAAGACCCTAGAACACCAGAGCCATCAGATAACTTATCAGCAGGTGAAGTTTCTACTTAACAAAGCCAAAAATCAACTTTCAGTTTCTCTGTCTTTGGTACTTTAAGTAAAGACCCTGGAATACCAGAGCCACCAGATAAATTTAATAAGCAGGTGAAGTTTCTACTTAACAAAGCCAAAAAATCAACTTTCATTTTCACCGACCTTGGTACTTTAAGTAAAGACCCTATAATACCAGAGCCACCAGATAACTTATCAGCAGGTGAAGTTTCCTACTTAACAAAGCCCAAAAAATCAACTTTCATTTTCACTGTCCTTGGTACTTTACGTAAAGACCCTGGAATACCAGAGACACCAGATAAACTCATCAGCAGGTGAAGTTTCCACTTAACCAATTCAAAAGAATCAAATTTCCTTTTCACTGACCTTGGTACTTTAAGTAAAGACCCTAGAACACCAGAGCCATCAGATAACTTATCAGCAGGTGAAGTTTCTACTTAACAAAGCCAAAAATCAACTTTCAATTTCTCTGTCTTGGTACTTTAAGTAAAGACCCTGGAATACCAGAGCCACCAGATAAATTATAAGCAGGTGAAGTTTCTACTTAACAAAGCCAAAAAATCAACTTTCATTTTCACCGACCTTGGTACTTTAAGTAAAGACCCTAGAATACCAGAGCCACCAGATAACTTATCAGCAGGTGAAGTTTCTACTTAACAAAGCCAAAAAATCAACTTTCATTTTCACTGTCCTTGGTACTTCAAGTAAGGACCCTGGAATACCAGAGACACAAGATACAACATAACTTAAACCTGGTCAAAATTTCCCCTTAACCAATGCAAATAATCAGATTTCAATTTCCCTGACCTTGGTACTTTAAGTAAAGACCCTGGAATACCAGAGCCACCAGATAACTTATCAGCAGGTGAAGTTTCCACTTAACGAATTCAAAATCATTTCATTTTCACTGACCTTGGTACTTAAAGTAAAGACCCTGGAATACCAGAGACACCAGGTAACTTATCAGCAGGTGAAGTTTCTACTAGGCAAAGCCAAAAAATCAACTTTCATTTTCACTGTCCTTGGTACTTTAAGTAAAGACCCTGTAATACCAGAGACACCAGATAACTCATCAGCAGGTGAAGTTTCTACTTAACCAATTCAAACAATCAGATTTCATTTTCACTGACCTTGGTACTTTAAGTAAAGACCTTGGAATACCAGAGCCAACAGATAACATTATCAGCAGGTGAAGTTTCTACTTAACAAAGCCAAAAAATCAACTTTCATTTTCACCGTCCTTGGTACTTTAAGTAAAGACCCTGTAATACCAGAGACACCAGGTAACTCATCAGCAGGTGAAGTTTCTACTTAACCAATTCAAACATTCAGATTTAATTTTCACTGACCTTGGTACTTTAAGTAAAGACCCTGGAATACCAGAGACACCAGATAACTCATCAGCAGGTGAAGTTTCCACTTAACCAATTCAAACAATCAGATTTCATTTCACTGACCTTGGTAGTTTAAGTAAAAACCTTGGAATACCAGAGCCACCAGATAACTTATCAGCAGGTGAAGTTTCTACTTATCAAAGCCAAACAATCAACTTTCATTTTCACCGACCTTGGTACTTTAAGTAAAGACCCTAGAATACCAGAGCCACCAGATAACTTATCAACAGGTGAAGTTTCCCTTTAACCAATTCAAACAATCAAATTTCCTTTTCACTGACCTGGTACTTTAAGTAAAGACTCTAGAAAACCAGAGCCACCAGATAAACTTATCAGCAGGTGAAAGTTTCTACTTAACAAAGCCAAACAATCAACTTTCATTTTCACTGTCCTTGGTACTTCAAGTAAAGACCCTGGAATACCAGAGACACCAGATAACTTATCAGCAGGTGAAGTTTCCACTTAACCAATCCAAACAATCAAATTCCTTTTCACTGACCTTGGTACTTCAAGTTAAGACCCTAGAATACCAGAGCCACCAGATAACTTATCAGCAGGTGAAGTTTCTACTTAACAAAGCCAAAAAATCAACTTTCAGTTTCACTGTCCTTGGTACTTCAAGTAAGGACCCTGAAATACCAGACACCAGATACCAGATAACTTGAAACCTGGTCAAATTTCCCCTTAACCAATGCAAAAAATCAGATTTCAATTTCTCTGTCCTTGGTACTTTAAGTAAAGACCCTAGAATACCAGAGCCACCAGATAACTTATCAGCAGGTGAAGTTTACTTAACAAAGCCAAAAATCAACTTTCATTTTCACTGTCCTTGGTACTTCAAGTAAAGACCCTGGAATACCAGAGAAACCAGATAACTTATCAGCAGGTGAAGTTTCCACTTAATCAATTCAAACAATCAAATTTCCTTTTCACTGACCTTGGTACTTCAAGTTAAGACCCTAGAATACCAGAGCCACCAGATAACTTATCAGCAGGTGAAGTTTCTACTTAAACAAGGCCAAAAAATCAACTTTCAATTTCTCTGTCCTTGGTACTTTAAGTAAAGACCCTGGAATACCAGAGACACAGATAACTTATCAGCAGGTGAAGTTTCCACTTAACCAATTCAAACAATCATATTTCATTTCATTGACCTTGGTAATTTAAGTAAAGACCTTGGAATACCAGAGCCACCAGATAACTTATCAGCAGGTGAAGTTTCTACTTAACAAAGCCAAAAAATCAATTTTCATTTTCACTGTCCTTGGTACTTTAAGTAAAGACCTTGGAATACCAGAGCCACCAGATAACTTATCAGCAGGTGAAGTTTCTACTTAACAAAGCCAAAAAATCAACTTTCATTTTCACTGTCCTTGGTACTTTAAGTAAAGACCCTAGAATACCAGAGCCACCAGATAACTTATCAGCAGGTGAAGTTTCCACTAAACCAATTCAAACAATCAAATTTCCTTTTCACTGACCTTGGTACTTTAAGTTAAGACCCTAGAATACCAGAGCCACCAGATAACTTATCAGCAGGTGAAGTTTCTACTTAACAAGTCCAAAAAATCAACTTTCAATTTCTCTGTCCTTGGTACTTTAAGTAAAGACCCTGGAATACCAGAGACACCAGATAACTCATCAGCAGGTGAAGTTTCCACTTAACCAATTCAAACAATCAGATTTCATTTTCACTGACCTTGGCACTTTAAGTAAAGACCTTGGAATACCAGAGCCACCAGATAACTTATCAGCAGGTGAAGTTTCCACTTAACCAATTCCAAAAATCAACTTTCATTTTCACTGTCCTTGGTACTTTAAGTAAAGACCCTGGAATACCAGAGACAACAGGTAAACTCATCAGCAGGTGAAGTTTCCACTTAACCAATTCAAACAATCAGATTTCATTTTCACTGACCTTGGTACTTTAAGTAAAGACCTTGGAATACCAGAGCCACAAGATAACTTATCAGCAGGTGAAGTTTCTACTTAACAAAGCCATAAAATCAACTTTCATTTTCACTGTCCTTGGTACTTCAAGTAAGGACCCTGGAATACCAGAGACACCAGATACAAGATAACTTGAAACCTGGTCAAATTTCCCCTTAACCAATGCAAACAATCAGATTTCAATTTCTCTGTCCTTGGTACTTTAAGTAAAGACCTTGGAATACCAGAGCCACCAGATAACTTATCAGCAGGTGAAGTTTCTACTTAACAAAGCCAAAAAATCAACTTTCAGTTTCACTGTCCTTGGTTCTTCAAGTAAGGACCCTGAAATACCAGACACCAGATACCAGATAACTTAAAAACCTGGTCAAATTTCCCCTTAACCAATGCAAAAAATCAGTTTTCAATTTCTCTGTCCTTGGTACTTTAAGTAAGGATCCTAGAATACCAGAGCCACCAGATAACTTATCAGCAGGTGAAGTTTCTACTTAACAAGGCCAAAAAATCAACTTTCATTTTCACTGTCCTTGGTACTTCAAGTAAAGACCCTGGAATACCAGAGACACCAGATAACTTATCAGCAGGTGAAGTTTCCACTTAACCAATCCAAACAATCAAATTTACTTTTCACTGACCTTGGTACTTCAAGTTATGACCCTAGAATACCAGAGCCACCAGATAACTTATCAGCAGGTGAAGTTTCTACTTAACAAGGCCAAAAAATCAACTTCCAATTTCTCTGTCCTTGGTACTTTAAGTAAAGACCCTGGAATACCAGAGACACCAGATAACTTATCAGCAGGTGAAGTTTCCACTTAACCAATTCAAACAATCATATTTCATTTTCACTGACCTTGGTACTTTAAGTAAAGACCTTGGAATACCAGAGCCACCAGATAACTTATCAGCAGGTGAAGTTTCTACTTAACAAAGCCAAAAAATCAACTTTCATTTTCACTGTCCTTGGTACTTTAAGTAAAGACCTTGGAATACCAGAGCCACCAGATAACTTATCAGCAGGTGAAGTTTCTACTTAACAAAGCCAAAAAATCAACTTTCATTTTCACTGTCCTTGGTACTTTAAGTAAAGACACTAGAATACCACAGCCACCAGATAACTTATCAGCAGGTGAAGTTTCCACTAAACCAATTCAAACAATCAAATTTCCTTTTCACTGACCTTGGTACTTTAAGTTAAGACCCTAGAATACCAGAGCCACCAGATAAACTTATCCGCAGGTGAAGTTTCTACTTAACAAGTCCAAAAAATCAACTTTCAATTTCTCTGTCCTTGGTACTTTAAGTAAAGACCCTGGAGTACCAGAAAAACCAGATAGCTTATCAGCAGGTGAAGTTTCTACTTAACCAATTCAAACAATCCGATTTAATTTCACTGACCTTGGTACTTAAGTAAAGACCTTGGAATACAAGAGCCACCAGATAACTTATCAGCAGGTGAAGTTTCTACTTAACCAATTCAAACAATCAGATTTCATTTCACTGACCTTGGTACTTTAAGTAAAGACCTTGGAATACCAGAGCCACCAGATAACTTATCAGCAGGTGAAGTTTCTACTTAACCAATTCAAACAATCAAATTTCCTTTTCACTGACCTTGGTACTTTAAGCAAGGACCCTGGAATACCAGAGACACCAGATACCAGATAACTTGAAACCTGGTCAAATTTCCCCTTAACCAATGCAAACAATCATATTTCAATTTCTCTGTCCTTGGTACTTTAAGTAAAGACCTTGGAATACCAGAGCCACCAGATAACTTAACAGCAGGTGAAGTTTCTCTTAACAAAGCCAAAAAATCAACTTTCAGTTTCACTGTCCTTGGTACTTCAAGTAAGGACCCAGAAATACCAGACCCTGAGATACCAGATAACTTGAAACCTGGTCAAATTTCCCCTTAACCACTGCAAACAATCAGATTTCAATTCTCTGTCCTTGGTACTTCATGTAAAGACCCTAGAATACCAGAGAAACCAGATAACTTATCAGCAGGTGAAGTTTCTACTTAACCAATTCAAACAATCAAATTTCCTTTTCACTGACCTTGGTACTTTAAGTAAAGACCCTAGAACACCAGAGCCATCAGATAACTTATCAGCAGGTGAAGTTTCTACTTAACAAAGCCAAAAATCAACTTTCAGTTTCTCTGTCTTTGGTACTTTAAGTAAAGACCCTGGAATACCACAGCCACCAGATAAATTATAAGCAGGTGAAGTTTCTACTTAACAAAGCCAAAAAATCAACTTTCATTTTCACCGACCTTGGTACTTTAAGTAAAGACCCTATAATACCAGAGCCACCAGATAACTTATCAGCAGGTGAAGTTTCTACTTAACAAAGCCCAAAAAATCAACTTTCATTTTCACTGTCCTTGGTACTTTACGTAAAGACCCTGGAATACCAGAGACACCAGATAACTCATCAGCAGGTGAAGCTTCCACTAAACCAATTCAAAGAATCACATTTCCTTTTCACTGACCTTGGTACTTTAAGTAAAGACCCTAGAACACCAGAGCCATCAGATAACTTATCAGCAGGTGAAGTTTCTACTTAACAAAGCCAAAAATCAACTTTCAATTTCTCTGTCTTTGGTACTTTAAGTAAAGACCCTGGAATACCAGAGCCACCAGATAAATTATAAGCAGGTGAAGTTTCTACTTAACAAAGCCAAAAAAATCAACTTTCATTTTCACCGACCTTGGTACTTAAGTAAAGACCCTAGAATACCAGAGCCACCAGATAAACTTATCAGCAGGTGAAGTTTCTACTTAACAAAGCCAAAAAATCAACTTTCATTTTCACTGTCCTTGGTACTTCAAGTAAGGACCCTGGAATACCAGAGACACAAGATACAACATAACTTGAAACCTGGTCAAAAATTTCCCCTTAACCAATGCAAATAATCAGATTTCAATTTCCCTGACCTTGGTACTTTAAGTAAAGACCCTGGAATACCAGAGCCACCAGATAACTTATCAGCAGGTGAAGTTTCCACTTAACGAATTCAAAATCATATTTCATTTTCACTGACCTTGGTACTTAAAGCAAAGACCCTGGAATACCAGAGACACCAGGTAACTTATCAGCAGGTGAAGTTTCTACTAGGCAAAGCCAAAAAATCAACTTTCATTTTCACTGTCCTTGGTACTTTAAGTAAAGACCCTGTAATACCAGAGACACCAGGTAACTCATCAGCAGGTGAAGTTTCTACTTAACCAATTCAAACATTCAGATTTAATTTTCACTGACCTTGGTACTTTAAGTAAAGACCCTGGAATACCAGAGACACCAGATAACTCATCAGCAGGTGAAGTTTCCACTTAACCAATTCAAACAATCAGATTTCATTTCACTGACCTTGGTAGTTTAAGTAAAAACCTTGGAATACCAGAGCCACCAGATAACTTATCAGCAGGTGAAGTTTCTACTTATCAAAGCCAAACAATCAACTTTCATTTTCACCGACCTTGGTACTTTAAGTAAAGACCCTAGAATACCAGAGCCACCAGATAACTTATCAACAGGTGAAGTTTCCCTTTAACCAATTCAAACAATCAAATTTCCTTTTCACTGACCTTGGTACTTTAAGTAAAGACTCTAGAAAACCAGAGCCACCAGATAACTTATCAGCAGGTGAAGTTTCTACTTAACAAAGCCAAAAAATCAACTTTCATTTTCACTGTCCTTGGTACTTCAAGTAAGGACCCTGGAATACCAGAGACACCAGATACCAGATAACTTCAAACGTGGTCAAATTTCCCCTTAACCAATGCAAATAATCAGATTTCAATTTCTCTGACCTTGGTACTTTAAGTAAAGACCTTGAAATACCAGAGCCACCAGATAACTTATCAGCAGGTGAAGTTTCCACTTAACCAATTCAAACAGTCAGATTTCATTTTCACTGACCTTGGTACTTAATGTAAAGACCCTGGAATACCAGAGACACCAGATAACTTATCAGCAGGTGAAGTTTCTACTTAACCAATTCAAATAATCAGATTTCATTTTCACTGACCTTGGTACTTAAAGTAAAAACCTTGGAATACCAGAGACACCAGATAACTTATCAACACGTGAAGTTTCCCTTTAATCAATTCAAACAATCAAATTTCCTTTTCATTGAGCTTGGTACTTTAAGTAAAGACTCTAGAATACCAGAGCCACCAGATAACTTATCAGCAGGTGAAGTTTCTACTTAACAAAGCCAAAAAATCCACTTTCATTTTCACTGTCCTTGGTACTTCAAGTAAAGACCCTGGAATACCAGAGACACCAGATAACTTATCAGCAGGTGAAGTTTCTACTTAACCAATCCAAACAATCAGATTTCATTTTCTCTGTCCTTGGTACTTTAAGTAAAGACCCTAGAATACCAGAGCCACCAGATAACTTATCAGCAGGTGAAGTTTCTACTTAACAAAGCCAAAAATCAACTTTCATTTTCACTGTCCTTGGTACTTCAAGTAAAGACCCTGGAATACCAGAGACACCAGATACCAGATATCTTGAAACCTGGTCAAATTTCCCCTTAACTAATGCAAATAATCAGATTTCAATTTCTCTGACCTTGGTACTTTAAGTAAAGACCTTGAAATACCAGAGCCACCAGATAACTTATCAGCAGGTGAAGTTTCCACTTAACCAATTCAAACAATCAGATTTCATTTTCACTGACCTTGGTACTTAAAGTAAAGACCCTGGAATACCAGAGACACCAGATAACTTATCAGCAGGTGAAGTTTCTACTTAACCAATTCAAACAATCAGATTTCATTTTCACTGACCTTGGTACTTAAAGTAAAGACCTTGGAATACCAGAGCCACCAGATAACTTATCAGCAGGTGAAGTTTCTACTTAACAAAGCCAAAAAATCAACTTTCATTTTCACTGTCCTTGGTACTTTAAGTAAAGACCCTGGAATACCAGAGACACCAGATAACTCATCAGCAGGTGAAGTTTCTACTTCACCAATTCAAACAATCAGATTTCATTTTCACTGACCTTGGTATTTAAAGTAAAGACCTTGGAATACCAGAGCCACCAGATAACTTATCAGCAGGTGAAGTTTCTACTTAACAAAGCCAAAAAATCAACTTTCATTTTCACTGTCCTTGGTACTTCAAGTAAGGACCCTGGAATACCAGAGACACCAGATACCAGATAACTTGAAACCTGGTCAAATTTCCCCTTAACCAATGCAAACAATCAGATTTCAGTTTCTCTGTCCTTGGTACTTTAAGTAAAGACCCTGGAATACTAGAGAAACCAGATAACTTATCAGCAGGTGAAGTTTCCACTTAACCAATTAAAACAATCAAATTTCCTTTTCACTGACCTTGGTACTTTAACTAAAGACCTTGGAATACCAGAGCCACCAGATAACTTATCAGCAGGTGAAGTTTCTACTTAACCATTTCAAACAATCAGATTTCATTTTCACTGACCTTGGTACTTAAAGTAAAGACCTTGGAATACCAGAGCCACCAGATAACTTATCAGCAGGTGAAGTTTCTACTTAGCAAAGCCAAAGAATCAACTTTCATTTTCACTGTCCTTGGTACCTCAAGTAAGGACCCTGGAATACCAGAGACACCAGATACCAGATAACTTGAAACCTGGTCAAATTTCCCCTTAACCAATGCAAACAATCAGATTTCAGTTTCTCTGTCCTTGGTACTTTAAGTAAAGACCCTGGAATACTAGAGAAACCAGATAACTTATCAGCAGGTGAAGTTTCCACTTAACCAAATCAAAAAATCAGATTTCATTTTCACTGACCTTGGTACTTTAAGTAAAGACCTTGGAATACCAGAGCCACCAGATAACTTATCAGCAGGTGAAGTTTCTACTTAACCAATTCAAACAATCGGATTTCATTTTCACTGACCTTGGTACTTAAAGTAAAGACCTTGGAATACCAGCGGCACCAGATAACTTATCAGCAGGTGAAGTTTCTACTTAACAAAGCCAAAAAATCAATTTTCATTTTCACTGTCCTTGGTACTTTAAGTAAAGACCCTGGAATACCAGAGAAACCAGATAACTTATCAGCAGGTGAAGTTTCCACTTAACCAATTCAAACAATCAGATTTCATTTTCACTGACCTTGGTACTTAAAGTAAAGACCTTGGAATACCAGAGCTACCAGATAACTTATCAGCAGGTGAAGTTTCTACTTAACAAAGCCAAAAAATCAATTTTCATTTTCACTGTCCTTGGTACTTAAAGTAAAGACCCTGGAATACCAGAGAAACCAGATAACTTATCAGCAGGTGAAGTTTCCACTTCACCAATTCAAACAATCAGATTTCATTTTCACTGACCTTGGTATTTTAAGTAAAGACCTGGAATACCAGAGACACCAGATAACTCATCAGCAGGTGAAGTTTCCACTTAACCAATTAAAACAATCAAATTTCCTTTTCACTGACCTTGGTACTTTAAGTACAGAGCTTGGAATACCAGAGCCACTAGATAACTTATCAGCAGGTGAAGTTTCTACTTAACCATTTCAAACAATCAGATTTCATTTTCACTGACCTTGGTACTTAAAGTAAAGACCTTGGAATACCAGAGCCACCAGATAACTTATCAGCAGGTGAAGTTTCTACTTAGCAAAGCCAAAGAATCAACTTTCATTTTCACTGTCCTTGGTACTTCAAGTAATGACCCTGGAATACCAGAGACACCAGATACCAGATAACTTGAAACCTGGTCAAATTTCCCCTTAACCAATGCAAACAATCAGATTTCAGTTTCTCTGTCCTTGGTACTTTAAGTAAAGACCCTGGAATACTAGAGAAACCAGATAACTTATCAGCAGGTGAAGTTTCCACTTAACCAATTCAAACAATCAGATTTCATTTTCACTGACCTTGGTACTTTAAGTAAAGACCTTGGAATACCAGAGCCACCAGATAACTTATCAGCAGGTGAAGTTTCTACTTAACCAATTCAAACAATCGGATTTCATTTTCACTGACCTTGGTACTTTAAGTAAAGACCTTGGAATACCAGAGCCACCGGATAACTTATCAGCAGGTGAAGTTTCTACTTAACAAAGCCAAAAAATCAATTTTCATTTTCACTGTCCTTGGTACTTAAAGTAAAGACCCTGGAATACCAGAGAAACCAGATAACTTATCAGCAGGTGAAGTTTCCACTTTATTCAAACAATCAGATTTCATTTTCACTGACCTTGGTACTTTAAGTAAAGACCTTGGAATACCAGAGCCACCAGATAACTTTCAGCAGGTGAAGTTTCTACTTAACCAATTCAAACAATCATATTTCATTTTCACTGACCTTGGTACTTTAAGTAAAGACCCTGGAATACCAGAGCCACCAGATAACTTATCCGCAGGTGAAGTTTCTACTTAACAAAGCCAAAAAATCAACTTTCATTTTCACTGTCCTTGGTACTTTAAGTAAAGACCCTGGAATACCAGAGACACCAGATAACCTATCACCAGGTGAAGTTTTCACTTAACCAATTCAAACAATCAAATTTCATTTTCACTGACCTTGGTAATTTAAGTAAAGACCTTGGAATACCAGAGCCACCAGATAACTTATCCGCAGGTGAAGTTTCTACTTAACAAAGCCAAAAAATCAACTTTCATTTTCACTGTCCTTGGTACTTCAAGTAAGGACCCTGGAATACCAGAGACACCAGAAAACTTATCACCAGGTGAAGTTTTCACTTAACCAATTCAAACAATCAAAATTTCATTTTCACTGACCTTGGTAATTTAAGTAAAGACCTTGGAATACCAGAGCCACCAGATAACTTATCCGCAGGTGAAGTTTCTACTTAACAAAGCCAAAAAATCAACTTTCATTTTCACTGTCCTTGGTACTTAAAGTAAGGACCCTGGAATACCAGAGACACCCGATAACTTATCACAGGTGAAGTTTTCACTTAACCAATTCAAACAATCAAATTTCATTTTCACTGACCTTGGTAATTTAAGTAAAGACCTTGGAATACCAGAGCCACCAGATAACTTATCCGCAGGTGAAGTTTCTACTTAACAAAGCCAAAAAATCAACTTTCATTTTCACTGTCCTTGGTACTTAAAGTAAGGACCCTGGAATACCAGAGACACCAGATAACTTATCACCAGGTGAAGTTTTCACTTAACCAATTCAAACAATCAAATTTCATTTTCACTGACCTTGGTAATTTAAGTAAAGACCTTGGAATACCAGAGCCACTAGATAGGGATAACTTATCAGCAGGTGAAGTTTCTACTTAACAAAGCCAAAAAAATCAAATTTTAATTTCTCTGTCCTTGGTACTTTAAGTAAAGACCTTGGAATACCAGAGACACTAGATAACTTATCAGCAGGTGAAGTTCCCACTTAGCCAATTCAAAACAATCAAATCTCCTTTTCACGGTCCTTGGTACTTTAAGTAAATACTCTGGAATGCAAGATACACCAGATAACTTTACACCAGGTTTAAGTTTTGGTTAACCAGCATTGGTTAAGTTTCCACTTAACCCATTCAAACAGTCAGATTTCATTGTCACTGATCTTAGTACTTTAAGAGCCCCCAGGTCATCCGTTGCTCAAAGTTTACAAATATAGCTATGTTTATACATTTACCATACGACCAAAACATCATGAGGTAGAAAATAACATTTACATTCGAACTAGAAAACTAAACGAGAAATGAACTGGTAAAGAGGAAAAAAACATGTATTGGAGAAAATTTACCCAGACTGTCCAGCATAATGGTGTCGAAAAAAGTCGTTTGCTGCAAGCTTGATCGCCTTCTCTGGTGTTACCAAAACAATATTCACCGCCGAGCCTTAGAGAAAAGACGTTATTAACGCAAAACAGAAGCAGGCGCAAATGGAAATAAATAGAAATATTTAAGTCAAACATTTTTTCTGTCTGTTCTGGTCTTACGGAAAAATAAAAGGGCGAATGAAGTCATTAGCAAACAAAAATGGGTGGGGGTGCAAGAATTATAATTTAATGGAAAATCATAATTTGAATTAAATAATTATAAAATAGACGTTGTAATTTCATTTTTTTTTGCTCCCAAAAACAAGTTTAGATAAACCTTAGATTTTTGGCATTAAAACTGAGAGCCCCTAAGATACACTCCTTTAGACACGTTCTTCAAGCAAAAGTAAGAGATGAAAAGAAAACTGGAGAAGAAAAAAAAGACGATGGTAAATTTAAATAAAAGAGAAAAACATTCAGGCAAAATATTTCATTGTTCCTTCTTCCTTCTCCTCTGATTTCACATAAAAACCTGGTAATAATTAATTTTAATGATAATAATTAATTAATTTAATTAAAAATAATTTATTTAATTAATTTAAGAATTTTAATTATTTTAAAAACACGGTTGTAAGGTGCAATAATAATAATAATAACAAATTTTTTAACCGCTACGAAACTCGATACGTAGATCGATATTTTATTAATTAAAAGAGATCTCCATTTACTTTTCTCGATACATAGAAAACCTGCGCACAATGATAGGTATTTAAATTTTCATTCGTGACATTTTGTGTCGGTGAAACGAGGGGTTGTGATTTCACTAGTAGATAGAGCCTTCAGAATTTGTTCCCAGGAGTTTCTGGATTGCGAATTGTTGTATTTGAGGGATATTTTGCTTTGTAATAACTAATATTTATTGATAAATTAATAGAAAATAGATGCATTAAACATGAAAGTAGGGCTCTTGGAGTTTCACGATCTTCTGAATAAATATATCTAAGAGTTTCATTTCATTGCCATATATCCATATATGCCATATATGCAGATCTGGTATTTTATCTCAGATATTTGTAAATTTTTACTTTATCCCCCCCCCCCCTGGCATAGTAATGGTAAGATAAATCGTAAGTTTGATGTCCCTGATATAACTGCAAAATTGGCCGTGCTGCATGGAAGATTGTCGGAATCAGCCTATATCGTTTATCACCTCGTCATCCTTTGGTCCGTCTGGTCGGTTAAACCCATTGTAGTATTTTTTTTTTTTGCAGCGTATTTTTTTCTTTTTTTGTGTAGTGTATTTCATTTTCTCTTTTATTTTTTTTTTGTGTTGCTCCCCAAGTGTCATATCTTGTTATGACATGGTTATAAATAAATTATTATCATTATATACCGTGTTTGGATGAGAGGCTTTCACGAATTTTACGTAAATTTAATATTAGTACATGTTTCCAACCGTTGAGACCCATGGGTGGTTTTTTTAATTTGGAAAAGATTTAATTCTAGGAAATTTAGTAAGTGGGGTGTATAAGATGGGGTGTATATCCGTGTTCTTGTGGGAAGTTCTATATTGGCAAAACTCACCAACAATTTCTGGAAAGATTTATTTGAGCATCGTAATTCAATAGAAAAAAAACCCTACAATTAAGCAAGCCTCCTGAAACTTTTGTTTCAGCCCTGGCGGAACATATCTACTTTCAACCGGATCATTTTGTTCAATTTGAAGAGGCCGCGGCCATTTCTAACACTAGAGGTTTTTGTCAGTGGGGAAGGGAAGCTATAGAGATTAAAAAACACATGTTTGCTAATCTTTCGACAGATAGGGAAACGGGAAATTTAAACATTGACTCAATTTATGATCATCTTTTGAAAAGTACACCAATAGTCATTAAGGGAATTAAGATTTTAAATAATCACCAGGGGACTATATTACCTGCCAGACCAAAACGATTTGCTTCAGTAATAGCCAACAAGAGGATTATTTCACAACAGAATAATTAACTTAGTTTCAATTTCTTATATTTTTACCTCAGTTGCTTTGGTGTTCTCATCGAAGTAACTCTAATAGCTTCTTTTCCCTACGTGGATAAGTTGCGCCAATTGTATTTTATTGGTGGTGGTTTTATTTGTTTTTAGTTTTAATTCGGTTTTTTTATCTTATTCTTCTTGTATTTCTCTTGTGCTGAAGACGGCTAGTTTTGATACAGGTGAAATATTTGCAGTGTTTTAGTTTTTCTCTACTGGCCGCAGTCTCGTTTTTTCTCTCTTTGTTAATTTTTTTTTTTAACAAAATACAAGCAGAGTACTAGGAAAAAAAAAATCAATATGCACAAATATAATGCACAAACCAGTAACGGCAAAATCTGATTAACGGATAGAAAACAACTCAGATAAAAAACAGCCTTATCAGCTAAAACAGTATTAATCTTTTGAATGACCCTGAAATATCCGTAGCACTGGATTTACTAACAATTACGAAAGATCGAGGCAAGCAAAGTAGGTATTTCAGGTACCAAAAGTACGTCACTCGAATTGATTTTAGTTACTTCTTCTGGAGCAGAGGATATATACTAGGCATAAATAAACCGGAGTGATCACAGAAGGTACTAATAAGACAGGCGAGCGCTCGACGTGAGTAACGACCACGATTCAAGCCACTTAATAACATTAGCACATCGGATTGAAGATCCCCATTGCAGTGCAAAAACTGTAGGTGACAATTTTACATTAAACGCAAGGTATTCACACCTATCAACGTTCAAAGCTAATCCAATATTAGAAAAAAGACGAGAAACATAAGGATCAATCAGGATCAATCTAACAAGATTAATCTGAAAAAGTAGCTAATTTTCTTGGCTTAAAAAAAATGTTTAGACAAAATTGACATTTATTTATCTAATGTTGATCAAAACTCTTTGGTTACATACAACACAACTAATGACACACATATACTAAACGTTTAATTAACGACCGTAGGCAACAATTCACAGTAATTAAGGGGAGGGGATTAACATTAACATATTTTTTCAAAATCTAGGGGGGGGGGTTTAAAATGAAAATATGAAAAAAAGCGAGTTTTCAATGAAATACCAAAAAGGTATTTATTAAAATCAACGGGAGGAGGAGGAATCTTGGTGATAAATGTCCCCCCCCCCCCGTTGACACCACTCTTTCGCCACATGGATTACTTCTAGTTAGTCTCCTTTTTTATTACCATCACGACTCCTGACGTAACTTTTATCGTGGGTTAATGCAGCCAAGGATAATAAAAAATTATATCTCTAGATATAATATATATTATATCTATAGAATTATATCTCTAGATATTATAATTTCTTAATTTATATAATTTCAAATTAAATTATATTATCATTAAATTATTATTAAATTGATATAATTAAATTAATATAATAAAATTGAATATAATCAAATTAAATTATATATAAATCATAATTAAATTTTTATGAAATTAAATTATAATTTCAAATTATGTCTCTAAAATTTGATCATAAACTTTAAAAATATCCTTACTATATGGAGAACAATCATTCTTGAATTTTGCGTTGAATTTTATTTGTTGTTTATTTGAGCTTATCTTGTCATTTATTGATTGTTTTGCAATTATTTTCTGTAAAATAGGCCTACATGATTTAGTTACGAAACTTTTGGAATACACGAAGAAGGTCACAAGACGTGTATAGGGGGGGGGGGGGGTATTTTTCGGCATTAAAACCGGGAGACACAAGGATACAATCCATTAAACTTGTTCATTACTTCTGAATCTATATTATTTTGTGCCTTTTTTAGAAATTCTAATTCGGAATTATCGCAAAGGAAAATATTTTGACGAGAATAGTATGGATACAAAAATGTTGGAGCTCTGCCGGTACTGTGATATGGATTGGGGTCTCCACTCAGTAAAAAAGCTCATTCCTCCGTGCCTATATACCTGGGAGGGTAGCCCTACTACCCGCGTGTCCCATAGCGGTGTTGGTTTTTCACTAGTTTGCCGAACCAGAACCATGACGGTTATTTACGGTGCAGGATGACCTTGAGGGGTGGCACTTCTCAACGAAATTATAGCCTAGTAAACGACACGGCATTGCAATAACCTAGGACAAACGAAAAGCAGGTCATCCCCAAATGGGACGGGACAAGATCATAAGAAAAGATTTAGAAGAATTTATGACTTCACGGGAAAGAGTTAACCTTTGAATAAATTTTAGTGGAGGATGAACATGAGCACCTGCGTGGATCTCGGGCTCTTTGGTGCTCCAATAGTTGTCAGTAGTACCATAGTATTATTTAAACTTGGTATCTAGATACAATACTGTCAATACAAACCAATTCTTTTCATCTTAATGTTCAATCAGTTAAGATAGTGGGTGAAGTTTAACAAAGTATCTATAAATTATAAAAATTACTTACGTTCTTACCTCTATACATTCCAAAGTAACCTTCTGCCTTAAGAGTTTTCCTGAAGCAATCCGCCCTTAAAATAAGAATCAATACGATGAAAATTAAATATAATAGTATAATCATACTAATTAGTTGCATTAACGATAATTAGCAGTATTATTTAATATTAAATAATATAAAACAATAACTGGTATAACTATACACATTAATAGTAATAGGTAATTCGTCAGTAATGAATAAATAATTATTAAAAGGCTGGTTATATCAACTGGATCAACTGATAAAAAATTGTTTATAGAACTGATCAATTGTTATAAAACTGAAAATAAAGAAGATGAAATCTCAATTGTGTCCGGCAGGATAGGAAAACTTCAATGGGAGAATTTAAAAAAAGTTTTGTAAAAGTGCACACAGCAGTCCTAATAATTAAGTCCCTAAAAAATAAGAATCAATACAATAAAAAATAAATATAATAGTATAATCACACTAATTAGTTGTATTAATCATAATTAGCAGTTACTGTTTAATATTAAATAATATAAAACAATAACTGGTATAACTATACACATTAATAGTACTAAGTAATTCGTCAGTAATGAATAAATAATTATTAAAAGGCTGGTTATATCAACTGCATCAACTGATAAAAAATTGTATAGAACTGATCAATTGTTATAAAACTGAAAATAAAGAAGACGAAATCTCAATTTGTGTCCGGCAGGACAGGAAAACTTCAATGGGAGAGAATTTAAAAATAAGTTTTGTACTTTTGTACTAAAATAAGTTTTTGTACTTCAAAAACTCTAGAAATGGCAATTTCAGCTTAGTTTGTAATCTTTTACTGAATAGTCCTAATGTCCAATCTAAGTGCCAATAACATGTGATTAATCAATGTTTGAAAAAAAAAAAATTAAATAAACCTTGAATCAGACGACAGTTATTCTGTTAACCATAATTAGCAGTATTATTTAATATTAAATAATATATAAAACAATAACTGGTATAACTATACACATTAATAGTACTAAGTACTTCGTCAGTAATGAATAAATAATTATTAAAAGGCTGGTTATATCAACTACATCAACTGATATAAAATTGTTATAGAACTGATCAATTGTTATAAAACTGAAAATAAAGAAGATGAAATCTCAATTAGTGTCCGGCAGGATAGGAAAACTTTAATGGGAGAATTCAAAAATAAGTTTTATAAAAGTGCACACAACAGTCCTAATAATTAGTTATTTAGCTTAATATCTTTGAAATTTTTGTTGGTTTGTTGTTGTTTTAATTAAATTGCCAGATGCATTAGCAACAATGGCAATGATGATTCATTTCCCACTGTCTTCTCATGCTAAATCATTGAAGATAAAACACTTACCAGTATAGCCGTTAACTGTGAAGAAGAGGGGGGGGGGCAAAATTGGCCTCCTTGATCCCCCCCCCCCAGATTTGAAAAAAAAAACACCTTTATTGGTATTTTCATTGGAAACACCTTTATCTGGTACTATTATTGAAAAATTGGAATAGCACTTAATTGACCCCCCCCCCAGGATTTTGAAATTAAGTTTTGCCAAACCCTTCATTTTCATGGATTAACATCTTTTTTTGCTTACCAGTTCCCCATACTATTTCGGTTGGAGCATATGTCAGACAAAGACACTAAATTGGTTCATAGTATAAGAAACAGAAGATAACCTATTTTATATATATAAAAACGTAAAATGGTCAGGGATTTGTTTTTATTAAAAATACTCCACCAATCAGATATAGGTCTACATTTTTACAGACTTTATAGAACCCAGTTTGGTAGGCTTATTTATCCAATGTGTAACTGTAGTAACTCTTTCAGTCAGGAATTTATATTCATTCATCAATTCAAAGTAGTTAAGCATAATTCTCAAATATTAACTTTTTTGAACCCAAACCTAAAGTCAAGTATCTTATGCAACAGTAAAGCTAGCTGTGTTGCAAGGACAGCTGTTAGGTTCAGCTTTTTCCCGACTTTCGTCACATTATATCTTAGTCTATCTGTTTAGTTAATTTCATTGTTGAATAGATATAGTGTATTATCTCTTCTTTTCTTTTTTATACTCCACAAATGTCATAGTTGTATATGACGTGGGTTAAATGCATCATTATTATTATGTGTGACGCTTGTAGAGGATGCTCTGCTAAAACTAGCTGCCACCATTCCCTAGTCAGTTTTTTTGTGATAGTTGTTTTTTTGTTATGTTTTGTGATAATATTTTTAATGATTTTATTTATTAATTAATTGTATACTGATTCAATTATTTTATAAATTATTTAATTAGTGTTTTTTTTAATACTTTATGTTTGATGATGTTTAAACATTGATGTTTAATTTTATGTTGATGTATAGTTTTGTTCATTTTTTTTTCAATTACTCTTTATAGTTTTCTTCATTTTTTTTTTTCAATTACTCATATATTTCTGTATGACGTGGGTTATAAATAAATTATTATTATTACCCAGCAAGGCTTTGGACCAATATTAAGAAGACTAAGTCACTAAGGCTAGTAACGAGTGAAGATGAAAAGGTGAAGTTGGGTAATCAAAAGATTGATCAGGTGGACAGCTTAACTTTCCTTGGTAGTATTATTATTAAAGATGGTGGGAGCAGTGAGCATGTCAAAAGTAGAATAGCCAAGGCTCAGGGTGTTTTTTTTCACAGTTAAAAAAGTTTGGAAGAATAGGAAGATAAGGCTGCAAACCAAGATTAGAATATTAGAAGCTACAGTGATGACAGTGGTCAAATATGGCTCTGAAGCATGGGCGCTCCGAAAAGCGGATGAAGATTTGCTAGATGTTTTCCAGAGAAATTGCTTAAGGAATGTTTCTGGGTACCCGGCTGACTGACCGTATTTCAAACAATAGGCTATACGAAAAATGTGGTTCAATACCGCTCTCTAGGGCTATAATGAAAGAAAGGTTGAGGTGGCTAGGGCACGTTGTGCTGATGAAGGATGACAGGTTGCCGAAGATTGTTCTTTTCGGCCAACCGTCTAGGGCTAAAACAGAAAGCAGGTCGTCCTCGTCTGGGGTGGGAGGACGTCATAAAGAAAGATTTAAAGGAAATGGGAACTTCATGGACGGGTGTAGAAAGGGAGGCTTTGAATAGATTGGGAGGGAAGAGGAGCCTGCGTAGCTGTGTTGGCCTCAGGCGGCTTGGTGCAGCGGTGAGTTGTTAGTAGTAGTAGTAGTAGCTTTGGACCAATCTAAGCAAGTTCCCTCTATCCACCCTTATGTGAATGTAAAATTCACAATATGTTGTAACCACTCCTTATACAATAGTTGGCAACATATTGCTAGACATCTCCTTTTTTATTTATTAAAAATTTTAATTATCGAAAAATTAGTTCAAAATTTTTCCCTCTTTAGGAAAGAAAAATGTATTGTCATATCAAACTACCTTAGAAATAATCATTGCAACTGCTCAAGACTTGTTTGTTGCAGGGAGTGGGTTTTGTATTTTCTTGAGGCTGAAGTTTATATTATATATTAAACAGCAACATCATCTGCTCTTACCAGTCTCCCATACTCTTAGGTCCAACTTTATTAATTAGCTTTTAATCTTGCTATAGAAAATGACACGTTATTATTTTAGAATGTTAGCAATTTGAGATTTTTATAAAAAATTAATTACCTAATAAATATTGATGTCTATGGGCATACCCCTTCTCTGGAGCAAGGTTTTCCCCTTTCACGAATTTTCATTGATCAGAAACTAGAATCATAAACATTTTTTTAAAATAGAATAGCAGTTGATTTTTTTAGCAAGTCCCATGAATTCTGTTTTTTTTTTTTTTTTTTGTCTTTTAGAGAAGCCAATATTGATACGGATGCCCAGAAATAGCGGCAGAATCTCTCTGATTTGAGAAGAACTCTCTTTGTCTACTTTGCTATTAGATTTAAATTTATTTAGTTTCTTAGTCATCTTTAATTTTTCATCATAAAATTATCTGGGGGATGCCCCTTGCTCCTTGGTGACTACTGATGAAAATGTTTTTGCTACAAAAAATTTAAGCTATTAGATAGGATGGATGCATAAAATATTGTATTTTTTAGTGAAATGTAAAATAGAATGGCATTTGGAAAAATCTAGTTAGCTTTTTTTTTTACTTTTTCTTATTTTGAATATAAAGATACGAAAGTATTTCCATAAAAAACCTATTTTACTTCAAGATTATTTGTGTTCTGCGATGCATTAAGAATCTGTAGTAAATGCTTAAATTAATTTTGTTAAGGCCTAGTCTCATTTGGTTTCTGAAAAAAAAAGAAATATTAAAGATTTGACAATAGGCCTGACCAATATACGACTTCCAACCCAAACACAGCCCGAAAGTTCTTGCACCACAGTCGAAAAGATTTTGGTACATAGTCACAATCCTGTCAATCACATATAGACAATATATTAAGATATAGTTTTCAGACGGGGAAAGGCATAAGCAAATTTGTGTTTATAATAATTCAGATAGCAACTTAAAAAAAACAATACGACAGTAATTGTTAACAATTTGTCTGTATATGCTTATCACCCTGAATTAACCCGTTTTTTACTAGATTAAAAAAAAATCAGATAAAAGTAAAGAGTGACATTGTAATTCAAAATTAAGAAGAAACTATCCTGTATATGTAAGAGGCTGCTATTCTTCCAAATCCCTGCTGTTTAAGCTAAAATATGCATTTTTTTCAAAAATTCATGCAAGGATTTTCCTAATGAACTGATCATGACAAATCATGACCTAGAATGCTCTATTACTGAAAGCATACAATGAAAAACCTCCTTTTCTTTTGGAATGAGTTTATTTATTCGCTATTGCTTTAAACAACATAATCTTTAGTTCAAATATTTCAACAGGATATCAGTAATTAAAATTTGCCATTAGGCCTACCAACTGGCTATTTTGTTACAATTTAAAAAGCTTCCAAGAAAGCACTCAACAAAAATCTAGTGCAATCAATGGTGTTTGCAAGAGTAGCAGCTCCCCTTGCATATTGGGTTCTATTCGTTTTCAGTTTCAATACTACTCCAGTTTTAATTCGTTTTCCAGTTTTATACTACTCATTGTTTTCATTTGAATATAATTTTATCAAAATTTGCACTTTTATAAAAAAAAAACATGATTTGCACTTTACTGAAAAAAATATAAATGTTTTTACTTTATAACTTTAATAAATCATGCGCCAAACTTACGTTAATTTCTGCTCGTTTTTGAGTTTTGACTCCGTTATTTATTGTAATTTCTGTTCGTTTTGGGTTTCATTTATTTATCGATGCTGTGATTTGTGGTAGTTTCACGCTTGGTAGATTATTTGATTTAATTTTTTTCATTTTTTGTTAACAGAGTTCTTTACTTTTCTTTGAAAAACTTATTTTGTGGAAAAAGTTTTTTTTAATTAATTTCTGTTCGTTTTATAATGACATAGTCTTTTCAGAGAAAAGAGAAAAAATAATACTTTAAATCTTTTCGTTTTTTAAGACCTTATATTTTGGCCTGCTATTCGTATGCTGGAGAAAAAATTTTCAGCAATTTTTAACAACATATACCCTTTTAAAAATCTGGACACAAATAGTACTGTTTAATTGAGTTTCATACCTCCTCTAGTTGAACTGAAATGGAAACTTGATACCATTCGCAAAAAAAATCTGTTTACTTTCTTTGATAGTTTGGATACACTTATGCTATTTTGATTTAGTTAAATTTTAAGAGCAGAAGTAGCCCCGAAAGTTTGAACATAATACCCTCAGTCGTTCTTGGGATACTGCTGAGATGCCTATTGGGAATTAGCATTAACACAGTGCATTTTGATTTAATCTTAAGGCAACATTTAGTTTTTAAACGTAATGGGCAAATGGGAGGGTAGGAGTGGGAGGGGAATTAGTAGTCCTCCAATCACTTTCGACTATTAAAAGGGGCATCAGCCCTTTCTATTTTCAATCGAATGAGCCATTTTCAAAGTTCCCACGACAACTCCTTCGATACGAAGTACCTGGTCTAAACAACAACAACAACACAATATAATACGTTATAACCACATCGATCTTTACTATAAAAATGTCAAGCCTTCCAATCACTTTCGACTGTTAAAAAGGGCACTAGGCCTTCCGATTTCCAATCGAATGAGCCCTTTTTGAAACGACAACGCTTTCTATAAACACCTTATATGCCCCCAGGCATAAATTACAACCCTTACCTTAAGGTCTGTTAGGGTGGTTGTCATCCTCTAAGACCGAATTTCCAGAACTTTCAATTTTACGTTAAACAAAATGGCTATCTCAAAATTTTGATTGGATGTGTTTGGGGAAATGGTTGGCGTAAGAGGGGCGGTAGTCGCTCTCCAATCACTTTCAACTATTTAAAAATAGCCCTAGCCCTTTCAATTTCCAATCAAATGAGCCCTTTTGAAGTTTCTACGACAATACTTTCAATAAAAATCTTATATGCCCCCAAGGGATAACTTACAACCCTTGCCATGAGTGACTGGGGGGGGGGGGCTGTCATTCTCAGAGACCTAAAACTTTATATGCCCCCAGGGCATAACTTACAACCCTTGTACTGAGGGCTCTGAGGGGGTTATCATCCTAAAAGACTTAATTTCAAGAACTTTGAACTACGTTGAACAAAATGGATATCTCAAAATTTGATTGGATGTGTTTGGGAAAATGGGTGGCGTGAAAGGGGCGTTAGTCACTCTCCTATCACTTTCAACTATTAAAAAAGGCACTAGCCTTTCAATTTTCAATTGAATGAGCCCTTTTGAGGTTTCTACGCTTTCAATAAAAACCTTTATATATGCCCCCAGGGCATAACTTACTACCCTGCCCTGAGGGCTGGGAGGGTTGTCATCCTTAAAGACCTAATTTCCGAAACTTTCCACTACGTTGAATAAAATGGCTACCTAAAGTATTGATTGGATGTGTGTTTCGGGAAAAGATGGGCGTGAGAGGGGGGTTAGTTGCCCTCAAATCACTTTCGACTATAAAAAAGGGCACTAGCCCTTTGAATTTCCAATCGAATGAGCCCTTTTTTCAAGTTTCTACGACAAAGATTTCACTAAAAACCTTATATGCCCCCAGGACATAACTTATAACCCTTGACCCGAAGACTGTGGGGGAGTGTCAGGCTCAAAGGTATAATTTCCTGAACTTTGAACGGCGTGGAACAAAATGGCTATCTCAAAAAAAAAAAAAAATCTTTATTAGATGTGTTTGGGGGAAATGGTGGGCGTTGAAGGGGTGTTAGTTACTTTCCAATCACTTTCCACTATTAAAAAGGGCACTACCCATTTCAATTTCCAATCGAATGAACCCTTTGTGAAGTTTCTACAACAACGCGTTTCTATAAAAACCTTATATGCCCCCTGGGCACAATTTAATAATCCTTGCCCAGAGGGCTGAGGGGGGGGTATCATCCTCAAAGTTTTTGATTAGATGTGTTTGGGGAAAAGGTGGGCGTGATAGGCGGGTTAGTTGCCCTCTAATCAATTTCGACTATTAAAAAGGGCATTGGCCCTTTGAATTTACAATCGAATGAGCTTTTTTTGAAGTTTCTTACGACAACGCCTTCTATAAAAAAAAAACCTTATATGCCCCCCACGGCATAACTTACAACCCTTGTCCTAAGGGCTGTGGGGGACTGTCCTCATCAAAAAACATAATTTCTATCTGGAAATCAACTACGCTGAACAAAATGGCCATCTCAAAATTTTGAGTGGATGTGTTTCGGGAAATGGTGGGCGTGGAAGGGGTGTTAGTCGCCTTCCAATCATTTTTTACTATCAACAACGGCACAAGCACTCCAATTTCCAATTGAATGAGCCCTTTTCGTTTCTTCGAGTTGAATGAGCCCTGAAGTTTCTTCGAGAACTCCTTCGATACGAAGTGCCCTGCTCTAAAGGAAAAAAAATAATGAATAATACATTGTGCCAACATCGTTCTTATATACCCCCAGGGCATAACTTAAAACCCTTGCCCTGAGGGTTGTGGGGGAGTGTCTTCCTCAAAAACATATTTTCTACTTGAAAATCAACTACACTGAACAAAATGGCTATCTCAAAATTTTGATTGGATGTGTTTGGGGGAATGATGGGCGTGGAGGGGTGGGGGGCTAGTTTCCCTCCAATCACTTTCGACTGTTAAAAAGGACACTCTCCCCCCAGCCTAGATTGTCATCCTCAAAGTTTTGATTAGATGTGTTTGGGAAAAGGTGGGCGTGAGAGGCGGGTTAGTTGCCCTCTAATCACTTTCGACTATTAAAAAGGGCAATAGCCCTTTGAATTTACAATCGAATGAGCCTTTTTGAAGTTTCTCTACGACAACGCCTCTATAAAAAACCTTATATACCCCCAGGGCATAACTTCCAACCCTTGCCTTAAGGGCTGTGGGGAACTGTCCTCCTCAAAAACATAATTTCTATCTGGAAATCAACTACGCTGAACAAAATGGCTATCTCAAAATTTTGATTGGATATGTTTTCGGGAAATGGTGGGCGTGGAAGGGGTGTTAGTCACCTTCCAATCACTTTCGACTATCAAAAAGGACACAAGCCACTCCAATTTCCAATTGAATGAGCCCTTTGGAAGTTTCTACGACAACTTCTTCGATACGAAGTGCCCTGCTCTAAAGGAAAAAATTTATAAATAATATATTGTGCCAACATCGTTCTTATATGCCCCCAGGGCATAACTTAAAACCCTTGCCCTGAGGGTTGTGGGGGAGTGTCCTCCTCAAAAACATATTTTATATCTGGAAATCAACTACGCTGAACAAAATGGCTATCTCAAAATTTTGATTGGATGTGTTGGGGGGAATGATGGGCGTGGGGGGGGGGGGGGCTAGTCGCCTTCCAATCTTTTTTCGACTATCAAAAAGAGCCACTCCAATTTCCAATCGAATGAGCCCTTTTCGAAGTTTCTACGACAACTCCTTTCGTTACGAAGTGCCCTGGTATGGAAAAAAATACACTGTGCCAACATCGTTCTTTACTATATGATTTATACAAGAACTTTCTATATAAACCTTATATGCCCCCAGGGCATAACTTACAACCCTTGCACTGAGGGGTTATCATCTTAAAAAGACCTAATTTCCAGAAATTTCAACAACGTTGAACAAAATGGATATCTCAAAATTTTGATTAGATGTGTTTGGGAAAACGGTGGGCGTGAGAAGGTCGTTAGTCGCTATCCAAATCACTTTCAACTATTAAAAAGGCACTAGCCCTTTCAATTTCCATTGAATGAGCCCTTTTGAAGTTTCTACGACAGCGCTTTCAATAAAAAACTTTATATGACCCCAAGGCATAACTTACAACTCTTGCCCAGAGGGCTTTGAAGGGAGGGGTTGTCATCCTTAAAGACCTAATTTCCAGAACTTTCAACTACGTTGAACAAAATGGATATCTCAAATTTTGATTGGATGTGTTTGGGAAAATGGTGCGCGTGAGAGGGGCGTTAGTCACTATCCAATCACTTTCACTATTAAAAAAGGCACTAGCCCTTTCAATTTCCCACTGAACGAGCCCTTTTGAAGTTTCTACGACAACGCTTTCAATAAAACTTTATATGCCCCCAGGGCATAACTTACATCCCTTGCACTGAGGGCTCTAAGGGGTTTATCATTCTAAAAGACCTAATTTCCATAACTTTCAACTACGTTGAACAAAAATGGATATCTCAAAATTTTTATTGGACATGTTTTTGGGAAAACGGTGGGCGTGAGAAGGGCGTTAGTCGCTATCCAATCACTTTCAACTATTAAAAAAGGCACTAGCCCTTTCAATTTCGAATTGAATGAGCCCTTTTGAAGTTTCTATAACAACGCTTTCAATAAAAACTTTATATGCCCTCAGGGCATGACTTACAGCCCTTGCCCCTGAGGGCTGTGGGGGGAGGGGTTGTCATCCTTAAAGACCTAATTTCCAAAACTTTCAACTACGTTGGATTAAATGGCTATCTAAAAATTTTGATTGGATGTGTTTGAGGAAAAGGTGGGCGTGAGAGGGGGTTAGTTGCCCTCAAATCACTTTCGACTATTAAAAAGGGTACTAGCCATTTGAATTTCAAATCGAATGAGGCCTTTTTCAAGTTTCTACGATAAAGATTTCAATAAAAAACCTTATATGCCCCCAGGGCATAACTTATAAACCTTGCCCTGAAGACTGTGGGGGGAGTGTCCTGCTCAAAGATATAATTTCCTGAACTTTGAACGTCGTGGGACAAATTGGCTATCTCAAAATTTTTACTGAATATATTTGGGGAAATGGCGGGAGTGGAAGGGGTGTTAGTTGCCTTCCAATCTTTTTCGACTATTAAAAAGGGCACTAGCCATTTCAATTTTCAATCAAATGAGCCCTTTTTGAAGTTTCTATGACAACAAGTTCTATAAAAACCCTATATGCCCCCATGGCATAACTTACAACCCTTTCCCCGAGGGTTGTGGGGGAGTGTCCTCCTCAAAAACATATTTTCTATCTTGGAAATCAACTACGCTGAACAAAATGGCTATTTCAAAATTTTGATTGGATGTGTTTGGGGAAATGATGGGCGTGGGGGTGGCTAGTTGCCCTCCAATCACTTTTGACTATTTAAAAAGGGCACTAGCCTTTTGAATTTCCAATCGAATGAGCCTTTTTTGAAGTTTCTTACGACAACGCCTTCTATAAAAAACCTTATATGCCCCCAGGACATAGCTTACAACCTTTGCCCTGAAGGCTATGGAGGAGTGTCCTCCTCAAAAAACATAATTTCTATCTGGAAATAAACTAGACTGAACAAAATGGCTATCTCAAAATTTTGATTGGATGTGTTTCGGGAAATGGTGTGGCGTGGAAGGTGTGTTAGTTGCCTTCCAATCACTTTCGACTATTAAAAAGGGCACAAGCCACTCCAATTTCCAATTGAATGAGCCCTTTTCGAAGTTTCTACGACAAGTTCTTCGATACGAAGTGCCCTGCTCTAAAGGAAAAAAAAATAATAAATAATAAATTGTGCCAACATCGTTCTTATATGCCCTCAGGGCATGGATAGAAAAGAAAAAGAATAAGGCTTTATTTTTAAAACTTTCACAAGCAAAACATCGCCGAATATAAGTTCGTATCAAAAAAAATGAAGTAAACAACAACCATCACAAGCACTTCAATGAAATTAGGTTCAGGGACAACAAAACATTAAGAAATATAAACAGACAAATAGAAATTAAACAATTAAGGCATAACTTAACACCCTTGCCCCGAGGGTTGGGGGGGAGTGTCCTCCTCAAAAACATTTTCTATCTGGAAATCAACTACGCTGAACAAAATGTCTATCTCAAAATTTGATTGGATGTGTTTGGGGGAAATGATGGGCGTGGGGGGGGGGGCTAGTTGTCCTCCAATCACTTTCGACTATTAAAAAGGGCACTAGCCACTCCAATTTCCAATCGAATGAGCCCTTTCAAAGTTTCTACGACAACTCCTTCGATACGAAGTGCCCGGGTATGCAGAAAAAAATAAAAAAATACTAATAATACATTGTGCCAACATCGTTCTTTACTTAGGCAGCGCTATTGCGCTGCCTATGATATGTAAAAACACTATCGTTAAAAACTTCCGAAATATTAGCATGCTAACTCGTTTTCGTCATTTCTTTCCTAAAACCATTCTAAAATCTATTTATTATTCTTTCTTCACCCATATTTTCCCTATTGCATTTCGGTTTGGGCTTCTACCTTTACGTCTGTATTCAAAGTACTTCAGAATAAAGCAATGAGGATTCTTGTTAATGTTGATTGCAGATCTTCAGTTAGACACCTATATGGGGACATCAGGAATTTATTCTTTGGACTAACTTCATTTAATTTCTATCTCTAGTGTTTGTCAAGATTATCAATACAGTAATTTATGTGTAAATTTCTCCAGTATTTTTCCAACTAACTCCCAATTTCATAATTATCCTACTACTCATCGTTCAGACTTTTCGTGCGAAATTCGCCCGACGTCGAGAGCGAGATTCAGCATCCGTCATACTGGGCCAAAAATCTGGAACTCAATTCCAGCATCAGTTCGAGAATGCAGCAACAAGGGACATTTTCTAAGGACTAGTGAAGAAACATCTTACGACAAGCTAAGCATTTTGTTTCATTATGGTTTTCTTTTTCGTCATTGTAAAATTTAGTTAGAAGATGGCTGTTTATTTTCGTTGGCAACATTTTCAGCGCTATAGTATGCCACCAGGCATGTGCGTTGTTTTGTGACATTTATTTATGTATGTGTTGTAAATAAAAGTTTCTATTCTACTCTACAGTAATATTGCTCAACTAACATGTAATGATCCAAAACTAACATGAGTAGGCTGAAAAACCCACATGTCTTCTCAAGACCAGAGCAGAGTTTGCACTTTACTGAAAACAAAAAAACACATTTAAAATATTTTCACTTTTTTACTTTAATAGATGGAAAAAACTATTAAAACTTTAAGGAATAAATATCAGTAAATGTATATAAAATTCACAACCTATGGTCATTTTTTTTATCAGTAAAAAGTGCAAGTTATGTCAGGTCTTGAGAAGGCATGAGGGTTGTCAGCTTTACTCATGTTAGTTTTTGCTTGTTTTGAGTTTCACTCGGTTATTTATTGTTATTTCTATTCGTTTTGAGTTTCATTTTTATTTATTTATTTATTTCATTTTTTATGGTGATTTGCGGTAGTTAAATAAAAGTTCAAATAGGGATAAAAACTAAACTAAGATTAGTTTTACTACTGATGACGGTCACTGCATATGTGACCGAAATATCTGGTATTTTTTGTGAATTTTCTATCACTGTTTGTGAAAACACTGTCTATTAAAAGGATTTTATCCCTATTTGAACTTTTTATTTATCGTCATGGAAAGGCAGTGTGGTCTCCGAAATATTGTGGTAATTTTATGCTTGGAAGGTTATTTGACTTTATTTCTGCTCATTTTTGGCTTAATGGAGCTCTTTACTTTTTCTTTTTCAAAAACTTGTTTGTGTGGAAAGGGTTTGTTGAATTGATCTTGCCTAAAATGATCTTGGAGCAATTCCCAAACCAAAGTTTACCAGGCATCTTAGGTAATTCAAATAGATATTATCCTAAAATGCTACAGGCATGTCTTTTTTGTGTTACAGTCATTTATAAGATTTCGCAACAGGCATCACTTATAAATGTTGCAAAGGGTAAAGAACCTAATTTCTGTCGCCAGTACCAGCTTACTTACTGAACCAGCAAAGATTATTTCAAGATTAGGTCTATTCTGGCCATCCTAAATTCTTAGTATTTAAAAATCTTAGAAAAGAGAAGTTTTGATTGACTATTGCTTAGAAATGCATTTCAACTTTAAACGACTAATAACATAGAAAATAATTTTCAATAATTTAAATGCAATAAGCAAAAGTATCTTACAGGCCTCTAGTAAATCAATTTTTGCTTTTAAACAGGTTCTTTAAAGGATTTTGTGTACGTTTTTATTATAGTCAAATAGGGTTTATTATCTTTTGAGACGGCTAGGGCACGTTCTGTGAATGAAGGATGACAAATTGCCAAAGACTGTCCTTTTTGGCCAACTGTTTCAGGGCTAAACGGAAAACAGGTCATCCATGGTTGGGGTGGGAGGATGTCGCAAAGAAAGATTTTAAGGGGGGAAAAGGGAACTTCCTGTGAGAGTGTAAAAAAAAAAAAAAAAAAAAGGTAACTATACAAGTGAGAGTGTTTTATATAGATTAGGATGGGGGAGAAGCATGCGTAGCTGTGTAGGCCTTAGGCGGCTTCCTGCTGTGGTGAGTTGTTAGTAGTAGTCACATTTGCAGATATTTTAGGCTATTATCTTTCATGGAAATACTAAAAAAAAATGAAAAAAAAAAACAGATCTTAGAGCACATAAAAGAACATTTCACAGCATCTGCTAATAAAAAAGTATGTGCAACTGTGATATTGTTCAATTTTTTTTTTTAATTTCTAGTGCAGAACTAGGGAAATGATGGAAGAGGGGAAAACCTGGCCGCAAAGGAGAGAAACCCAAAAATTTTTCAAAACCTTTTGGGGTAAAACCCCCCAAAATTTTGAGCACCCATTGTAAAAACTTATACCTTTTATTAGTCTAGTTCTTTTTTCTTTAGGAATCCAGTTTCAAAAAAACAATAGAGCATTTTATATTACAATTAAATATTATCAAGTAAAAATAAAACCCAGAATGTGCTAGCTTGAGCTGAAAAAGGCAGCAAAAAAAAAAAAGAAAAAAAAAGATGAGAAATACTTAAGAAATATAGACAAAGGAACAATATCACTGATCAGGGACTTCTCACTATCTTGGAAAGAAGTTGAAATGGACAATTGAACTTTCATGAATGGATATAGAGCCAAACATATTCCCTGGGAAGGTTTTTTTCCAGTTAAAAAAGACAACTCTCATGAAAAAAGCCAAATGCTCAATGGTGCTGCTATTTTTTTTTTCGAAACTAGCATTATCATCCACTCTTACCTGTCTCTCATACTCTCAGGTCCAATATGGAACTGTTAACCTTGCTATATAAAATGAGAAGCTATTATTTTAAATTGTTGATAATTTAATATTTTTTATAAATAATTAGTTGCCTAATAAAATATTGATGCCTGTGCCAGATTTTCCCCCTTTCCATCATTTTCATTAATCAGAAAGTAGAGTCATGTTCATTTTTTCTTAATATATTAGCAATATGAGTAACATTTTTTTTTCCTACATACTAGGCTACTTTAAAATAACTAAAGATCTATCAAAAAACTTTTCTTCTTTTACAATTAATTTCCAAAAAATAACAAAATGCTCAAAAATTTTCCTTTCCTCTAACCCGTTGAGATCCCCTACATATAAAGTGGGAGTAGTTACTATAATTTGTTAAACTCTGAACATCACTGAACATGTTCTGCCAGAATTCAAGGCCCAAAATAGTAGATTAAGCCCACTGGGTGTGTTTTTTCATCTTTGATATTTTCATAAAATCTATCAATATCTATGCTTCAAAAATGAAGCAATGTATGATATAGCCCCTACCTAATATTCTTATAATATGTTTCTCTGACGCTCAATCCTAATGAAATATACCCAAGTATGATAAAAATACAATACTGGTAATTTTCATTAATCAGAAACTAGAGTTATGTCATTTTTCTCTTAATATATTAGCAAAATGAGTAAAATTTTTTTTTTCCTACATACTAGGCTACTTTAAAATAACTAAAGATCTATCAAAAAAACTTTTCTTCTTTTACAATTAATTTCCAAAAAAATAACAAAATGCTCAAAATTTTCCTTTTCTCTAACCCCTTTGAGATCCCCTACATATAAGGTGGGAGTAGTTACTATAATTTGTTAAACTCTGAAACATCACTGAACATGTTCTGCCAGAATTCAAGGCCCAAAATAGTAGATTAAGCCCACTGGGTGTGTTTTTTCATCTTTGATATTTTCATAAAAATCTATCAATATCTATGCTTCAAAAATGAGCAATGTATGATATAGCCCCTACCTAATATTCTTATAATATGTTTCTCTGACGCTCAATCCTAATGAAATATACAACCCAAGTATGATAAAAATACAATACTGGTAATTTTTTTTTTCAGTTAATCAGAAACTAGAGTTATGTCATTTTTTCTTAATATATTAGCAAAATGAGTAAAAAATTTTTTTTCCTACATACTAGGCTACTTTAAAATAACTAAAGATCTATCAAAAAACTTTCTTCTTTTTTACAATTAATTTCCAAAAAATAACAAAATGCTCAAAATTTTCCTTTTCATCTAACCCTTTGAGATCCCCTACATATAGGTGGGAGTAGTTACTATAATTTGTTAAACTCTGAAACATCACTGAACATGTCTCTGCCAGAATTTCAAGGCCCAAGATAGTAGAATTAAAGCCACTGGGTGTGTTTTTTCATCTTTGATATTTTCATAAAATCTATCAATAATCTATGCTTCAAAAATGAAGCAATGTATGATATAGCCCCTACCTAATATTCTTATAATATTTTTCTCTGACGCTCATCCTAATGAAATATACCCAAGTATGATAAAAATACAATACTGGTAATTTTCATTAATCAGAAACTAGAGTTATGTCATTTTTTTTCTTAATATATTAGCAAAATGAGTAAAATTTTTTTTTTCCTACATACTAGGCTACTTTAAAATAACTAAAGATCTATCAAAAAAACTTTTCTTTCTTTTACAATTAATTTTTTCCAAAAAATAACAAAATGCTCAAAAAATTTTCCTTTTCATCTAACCCTTTGAGATCCCCTACATATAGGTGGGAGTAGTTACTATAATATTTGTTTAAACTCTGAAACATCACTGAACATGTTCTGCCAGAATTCAAGGCCCAAGATAGTAGAATTAAGCCCACTGGGTGTGTTTTTTCATCTTTGATATTTTCATAAAATCTATCAATATCTATGCTTCAAAAATGAAGCAATGTATGATATAGCCCCTACCTAATATTTCTTATAATATGTTTCTCTCTGACGCTCAATCCTAATGAAATATACCCAAGTATGATAATAAAAATACAATACTGGTAATTTTCATTAATCAGAAACTAGAGTTATGTCATTTTTTCTTAATATATTAGCAAAATGAGTAAATTTTTTTTTCCTACATACTAGGCTACTTAAAATAACTAAAGATCTATCAAAAAACTTTTCTTCTTTTACAATTAATTTCCAAAAAATAACAAAATGCTCAAAATTTTCCTTTTCATCTAACCCTTTGAGATCCCCTACATATAAGGTGGGAGTAGTTTACTATAATTTGTTAAACTCTGAAACATCACTGAACATGTTCTGCCAGAATTCAAGGCCCAAGATAGTAGAATTAAGCCCACTGGGTGTGTTTTTTTCATCTTTGATATTTTCATAAAATCTATCAATATCTATGCTTCAAAAATGAAGCAATGTATGATATAGCCCTACCTAATATTCTTATAATATGTTCTCTCTGACGCTCAAATCCTAATGAAATTACCCAAGTATGATAAAAATACAATACTGGTAATTTTCATTAATCAGAAACTAGAGTTATGTTCATTTTTTCTTAATATATTAGCAAAATGAGTAAAATTTTTTTTCCTACATACTAGGCTACTTTAAAATAACTAAAGATCTATCAAAAACTTTCTTCTTTTACAATTAATTTCCAAAAAATAACAAAATGCTCAAAATTTTCCTTTTCATCTAACCCTTTGAGATCCCTACATATAAGGTGGGAGTAGTTACTATAATTTGTTAAACTCTGAAACATCACTGAACATGTTCTGCCAGAATTCAAGGCCCAAGATAGTAGAATTAAGCCCACTGGGTGTGTTTTTTCTTTGATATTTTCATAAAATCTATCAATCTATCTATGCTTCAAAATGAAGCAATGTATGATATAGCCCCTACCTAATATTCTTATAATATGTTTCTCTGACGCTCAATCCTAATGAAATATACCCAAGTATGATAAAAATACAATACTGGTAATTTTCATTAATCAGAAACTAGAGTTATGTCATTTTTTCTTAATATATTAGCAAAATGAGTAAAATTTTTTTTCCTACATACTAGGCTACTTTAAAATAACTAAAGATCTATCAAAAAAACTTTTCTTCTTTTACAATTAATTTCCAAAAAATAACAAAATGCTCAAAATTTTCCTTTTCATCTAACCCTTTGAGATCCCCTACATATAAGGTGGGAGTAGTTACTATAATTTGTTAAACTCTGAAACATCACTGAACAGTTTCTGCCAGAATTCAAGGCCCAAGATAGTAGAATTAAGCCCACTGGGTGTGTTTTTTTCATCTTTGATATTTTCATAAAATCTATCAATATCTATGCTTCAAAAAAATGAAGCAATGTATGATATAGCCCCTACCTAATATTCTTATAATATGTTTCTTCTGACGCTCAATCCTAATGAAATATACCCAAGTATGATAAAAATACAATACTGGTAATTTTCATTAATCAGAAACTAGAGTTATGTCATTTTTTTCTTAATATATTAGCAAAATGAGTAAAATTTTTTTTTCCTACATACTAGGCTACTTTTAAAATAACTAAAGATCTATCAAAAAACTTTTCTTCTTTTTTACAATTAATTTCCAAAAAATAACAAAATGCTCAAAATTTTCCTTTTCATCTAACCCTTTGAGATCCCCTACATATAAGGTGGGAGTAGTTTACTATAATTTGTTAAAACTCTGAAACATCACTGAACATGTTCTGCCAGAATTTCAAGGCCAAGATAGTAGAATTAAGCCCACTGGGTTGTTTTTTCATCTTTGAATATTTTCATAAAATCTATCAATATCTATGCTTCAAAATGAAGCAATGTATGATATAGCCCCTACCTAATATTCTTATAATATGTTTTTCTCTGACGCTCAATCCTAATGAAATATACCCAAGTATGATAAAAATACAATACTGGTAATTTTCATTAATCAGAAACTAGAGTTATGTCATTTTTTCTTAATATATTAGCAAAATGAGTAAAATTTTTTTTTTTTTTGTCCTACATACTAGGCTACTTTAAAATAACTAAAGATCTATCAAAAAACTTTTCTTCTTTTACAATTAATTTCCAAAAAAATAACAAAATGCTCAAAATTTTCCTTTTCATCTAACCCTTTGAGATCCCCTACATATAAGGTGGGAGTAGTTTACTATAATTTGTTAAACTCTGAAACATCACTGAACATGTTCTTCTGCCAGAATTCAAGGCCCAAGATAGTAGAATTAAGCCCACTGGGTGTTTTTTTCATCTTTGATATTTTCATAAAATCTATCAATATCTATGCTTCAAAAAATGAAGCAATGTATGATATAAGCCCCTACCTAATATTCTTATAATATGTTTCTCTGACGCTCAATCCTAATGAAATATACCCAAGTATGATAAAAATACAATACTGGTAATTTTCATTAAATCAGAAACTAGAGTTATGTCATTTTTTCTTAATATATTAGCAAAATGAGTAAAATTTTTTTTTCCTACATACTAGGCTACTTTAAAAATAACTAAAGATCTATCAAAAAACTTTTCTTCTTTTACAATTAATTTCCAAAAAATAACAAAATGCTCAAAATTTTCCTTTTCATCTAACCCTTTGAGATCCCCTACATATAAGGTGGGAGTAGTTACTATAATTTGTTAAACTCTGAAACATCACTGAACATGTTCTGCCAGAATTCAAGGCCCAAGATAGTAGAATTAAGCCCACTGGGTGTGTTTTTCATCTTTGATATTTTCATAAAATCTATCAATATCTATGCTTCAAAAATGAAGCAATGTATGATATAGCCCCTACCTAATATTCTTATAATATGTTTCTCTGGACGCTCAATCCTAATGAAATATAACCCAAGTATGATAAAAATACAATACTGGTAATTTTCATTAATCAGAAACTAGAATTATGTCATTTTTTCTTAATATATTAGCAAAAATGAGTAAAATTTTTTTTTTTCCTACATACTAGGCTACTTTAAAATAACTAAAGATCTATCAAAAAACTTTTCTTCTTTTTACAATTAATTTCCAAAAAATAACAAAATGCTCAAAATTTTCCTTTTCATCTACCCTTTGAGATCCCCTACATATAAGGTGGGAGTAGTTACTATAATTTGTTAAACTCTGAAACATCACTGAACATGTTCTGCCAGAATTCAAGGCCCAAGATAGTAGAATTAAGCCCACTGGGTGTGTTTTTTTCATCTTTGATATTTTCATAAAATCTATCAATATCTATGCTTCAAATGAAGCAATGTATGATATAGCCCCTACCTAATATTTTTTATATTATGTTTCTCTGACGCTCAATCCTAACGAAATATACCTAAGTATGATACTGGTAAAATATAATACTGGTACTTTGAAACAAATTTGGGCTATATATTTGCACATTAGGGGGATGGGTGGGGTAAAGCATAGCGGGTCTGCATGCCTAATGTGTTAGGTATAATTATTCTGCATATTGTGAAGTAAGAATTGTTTTATAACTTCACACTGTCCAAATACAATATCTATGCTTCTTTTCTTCAAAAACAGTAATGTACAGTATTAAATATACAAACATTGATGCATAAAGACGTTCTCCATTTTTGCCAATCTTTTGATTCTGAAGTCTTGTTTTTAAACTAAATCATTGGAAAGACACAAGAAACACCTATAATTCCAGCTATTCCGCCATTGACAATCTTTGGTAATAACCTGGAAAAAGAAAATATACTAGATTAAAATATTTCTCACAGGTGCAAATTAAAGCAGTGGGTAACACAGGATATAGGGAAGGATTTAAAGAAATTTGAACTTCATGGGAGAGGGTAAAGAGGGAACCTTTGAATAGATTGGGATGGAAGGAGTGAGCACAGCTATGATGGCTTTAGGGGGCATGACGCTGCAGTGAACTGTCAGTTGTAGTAGTAGAATCACACATCTAGACCATCAGAAAAAAAAGTAAAAGGATTATTGCCAAAATTCTTTAATGGTGAAAAGACATCCATAAAATATCACCTTTCATCACCCTATTTTTCATTAGCATTAAATATGCCAAGAGGATGACTTCAAAATAAACACACCAAGTTAATGGCCTTTTAAGCTTCCTTCAGGTGTTTATATGTAAAATTTTGAAAAACAAACTCAAACATCATAAAAAGGGCAACAGGATTATAGAAATGCCTAGGTGGGACACAGCCCTAAATCTGTTGGGGACCATTGTTCTAACAAAACACCTAAGAGTTTTAAAAGTCTTTGGTGCTCAGTTCCAGGTCTGTGCAGTCTTTTGTATTGGTAAGCTTCAGAATAAGCTTCAATGGTTTCCATAATAAGCTTCCAGATGGCCCAGCAGACAGCAATAATCCTTTTGGCAATTATATATTTTTTTATAGAGAAGGTGATAATTTATGGATGTCTTTTCACCATTACAGGATTTTGGCAACAATTATACCATTTCATGGACAGGTGAAAAGTAGATAGCGATTCTTTGTGATAGTGATTCACTGATTCAATGAATCAATGATTCTGTGGAGATAGTGATTCTTTGTTGCAAAAGCAAATAGGCTAATAGGCTATTAGCCTATAGCTATTAGCAAATTGGCTATAGAAAGATACCGAAATAAAATCCTTTGGCTCTATGATTTGAAAAAATGCATCCTTCGCCTTTAATTCCTAAGTACTTAAAAAAATTTCTGATTTCTACAGTAGGACTTTAAAATAACTAAAGACATAGGCTACAAAACAATCAAATAGGCTAATAGGCTATTAGCCTATAGCTATTAGCAAATTGGCTATAGAAAAGATACCGAAATAAAATCCTTTGGCTCTATGTTTGAAAAAATGCATCCTTTGCCTTTATATTCCTAAGTACTTAGAAAAATTCCTGATTTCTACAGAAGGACTTTAAAATAACTAAAGACATACAAAAAATTACAATTTAAAAATGAAAAATCTAAATCTGGGGTGGGGGAGTCTATCTAGAAACCAGTCTGGAACATCTTCAATACCACTCAGTTTTTTTGCTTGTAAACATCACTATCAGTCCTTCTTTATAATTCTTTATATTGCTTTGATGGCCAAACTCCAACTTTTTTTCCAGAGCAATCTAAATATGAGAAAATGAGTAAAAACAACACCATGGTAGTTTTTTAGCAGAAGCTAATAAATGTGCTGATTTTTAATAATAAAAAGGAACACCTAAAAAAACATATGTGAATAACCTGGTGACTGACTCTAAGGACTATGGTTCAAACCAGCTTGTCACAAGGTACCCAAAAGTACCCATGAAATAAATATATCCAGAACATACAGCTTTACACTTCTGCTTTGGCTGCAGGCGGCTTTATGCTGGGATGAGTTGTCATTGTCATTGAGCAAAATAACAACGATTTATTTTAATGCCTATGCCAAGATGGAAGGAAGCAGAACAAAATGGAAGGGGGCAAACTTGGCGTTTATCTTTTTTTCTTTTTTTTACTGCTCACCAATGAGGGTATTTGCAGAGGGGATTTGGCCCAAATTAGCCCCTGCCTTTGACCCTAATCAAATCAAAACCCTATTTATTATAAATAAATAAAATGCCAATCCGGACTTGGCCCAGTTAAAGATAGGAATGGGGTCGCAATTAGCGATAAGGAAAAAACTAAAGAGAGATGGGCCAAACATTTTGAGAATTTGCTTAACCAAGATAGAGTTGCAGGAAAAATATAGAGGAAAATGAAAAAGCTTGTGATACCTTGGATGTGAAGGAAGATTTGTTTTGTGAGGAGGAATTAGCAACAGTATTAAAAGAATTAAAAAATAATAAGGCTCCAGGTGCTGATAGGGTGGTAAATGAGTTTCTTAAATATGGTGGCTCTGAGGTTAGAAATAAGTTATTGAAGATTATGAATATGATTTTTGAAAAAGGGGAAGTACCTAACGATTTTAGGAAAACCTTAATTAAGCCACTTTATAAGAAAGGTGATAAAAGTGAGTGTGGTAATTATCAAGGCATTAGTCTGGTCTCTGTAGGTAGTAAATTACTTAGTAATATGATACTTTTTAGACTGAGAGATGCCATAGACAAAGTTTTAAGAGAAGAACAGTGCGGTTTTAGAAAAGGTAGAGGATGTGTCGACCAAATTTTCACTCTTAGGCTAATAATTGAGAAGTGCCTGAGTTTTCAAACACCTTTGGTCCTCAGTTTTATAGATTATGAGCAAGTGTTCGATTCTGTTGATAGCAGAGCTTTAGTAAAGGTTTTATCCTTGTATGGTATACCAGACAAATACATTAAAGTGATTAGTGCTATGTACAAGAATAACACTGCTGCAGTTAAGTTAGGAAATGAGGTTAGCAGCTGGTTTTGTATTAAATCAGGAGTTAAGCAGGGTTGTGTTCTATCCCCCTTTATATGGATTATTTTGAGGGACTTTGTTTTAAGGAGCACAGGAAAGGCAATGGAGACCACGGGATCAAATGGAGAGGGAAAAGTCTCCTGGACTTGTATTATGCTGATGATTTAAGCATCCTAGATGAAAGTGTGAGCAAAATGAATGAAGTTTTAGAGGTTTTGCAAGTTCAGGGTGCTAGAATTGGTTTGAAAATTAATGTTAGGAAGAATAAGTCACTAAGGCTAGGAATAAGTGAAGATGAAAAGGAGACATTGGGTAGTGAAAATATTGATCAGGTGAGCAGCTTCACTTACCTTGGTAGTATTATTAGTAAAGATAGTGGGAGCAGTGAAGATGTTAAAAGTAGAATAGCCAGGCTCAGGGTGTTTTTTCACAGTTGAAAAAAAGTCTGGAAGAATAGGAAGATAAGTCTGCAAACCAAGATTAGAATATTAGAAGCTACAGTGATGACAGTGGTCAAATATGGCTCTGAAGCATGGATGCTCCAAAAAGCAGATGAAGATTTGCTAGATGTTTTCCAGAGAAATTGCTTAAGGATTGTTCTGGGTACCTGGCTGACTGACCATATTTCAACCAATAGGCTATACAAAAAATATGGTTCAATACTGCTCTCTAGGGCTATAATGAAAGAAAGGTTGAGGTGGCTAGGGCATGTTGTTTGGATGAAGGATGACAGATTGCCGAAGATTGTTCTTTTCAGCCAACCATCTAGGGCTAAACGGAAAGCAGGTCGTCCTCATCTGGGTTGGGAGGACGTCATAAAGAAGATTTAAAGAAATGGGAACTTCGTGGGCAGGTGTAAAAAGAGAGGCTTTGAATAGATTGGGGTGGAGGATGAGCGTGCGTAGCTGTTTTGGCCTCAGGCGGCTTAGTGCTGCAGTGAGTTGTTAGTAGTTAGTAGTAGTGTTGATGTAATGTATGTGCACTAAACAAAATAAGCTAGTATTTTAAAAAAAATTTGAATTCATTTGTGCTAAGGAAATTCCTACCAATTGGTTTTCACAACAGAGGAGGGGTATATGTTCATTAAAAGCTGAAAAAGTGATAGACACAAAAAAAAAATCTCAAGCTACAGGGCAACTTTATAACAGCAATTTTACCATATATTTCCTAGAGAATCCCTTATTTTACAAACTTCATTGACTGGGTTTTTATATTTTACAGTAATTTTTACAACAGTATATAGGGCTCTTTTGCTTTTTTTTTTGTAGTCTTCCTCCATTTTCTTTTTGTATGAAGATGAGTTTTCAATAAAAAAATAATATGAGAAATAATTAATTATTTTTTTATTAAAAACAATTTAATTTTTTGTATTTCTTATCATTATTTTTTAATATTAATTTTATATAATAATAGTTATTTCTAGTCACTAAGGACTATGCCTGCTGATCTATGTTCAGCTTTTGTGTGGTCTATCTCAATTTGCTCTTTTGCTTTTCTTTTTTATAGAGCTCCATCATTTTTTTTCTGTATTAAGATTAGTTTTTATGAATGATAATACAAAACAATTAAAAATAGTAATATTTATAACTAATAATAATAGTCAATAACTGCAAGAAATACTTGCATGCTGTACATTCACCAGAAAATGATTATATAGCCAGGATGTCCATTTAACATGCTTTTTATGAATTCATCATGGAGAAATAAGTAAAATACACCCCTTGCTAATTTATTGGTATATCCATAGTGGCTGTGGTATTCTCCAATAACTGATTAAATTAATTTTTCCAAATAATTTTACCTTTTTTCTGTACATAGGCTTTGAATGATATTATTGGGTATTGCTTCATTACACTTTAAATTATTTGGATGCTGAGAGCTGGACATTTTTTCTTGTAATCCAAGTATGGGAAATGAGCCCACTGGTATTCAATTCCAACATCTAATCCTAGGGCTATAGGGAAGGGCGGCGGCATGTCAGAAAAGCAACCATGATATTTGGGAATAGCATAAAATAGGGAATCTAGTGGTAACAGCCTAGGCTATTTTCTGAAGGTGTTTCCTTCTGATTATAAAGTATAGAATTGGTAACCAGATTCCCACTTCCTTATAGCATACCCTATGACATCCATAAACTTTGCTGACTATACTCTCTCCCCTATTTCTTCAAAAGTGGCAAAAAGTCCTAGATTTCAACATGTGTGCCAGTCTGGATAAGTGGCATCAAAGACTACTGAAGGAGCTCACAAAAGAAATTCCACTACCACTGTGTAATATATTCAAACTAATGCTTGATTAAAAAGAAGTAACCATACACTGGTTTGCTGACCAATGTCACCCAAATATTGAAGAAAAGTGGCTGCACCTAAGCAGACAACTACAAACCCATTAGCCTTACTTCAGCAGTGGCTATACCCTTGAGAATATTGTGAATGCTGATATTCAGACACATCTCCTTACCAATAATATACTGTCCCTCACTATGCTTTCAGCCAGGGAAATCAGTCAAGACCAATCTCTTCAAGACATATAGGATGGTAACATATTACTTAGATTAAGGAATCCCTGAAGACCTGGCTAAGGCCTTTGACAAGATGCCTCATAATCACCTTACATTAGAAATTAACCTTAAATTAGGCAGCAGGTAACCACATGGATATAGTTAATGAGTCATGGACTGTCTTACAGGTCAGCCTTAGCAATTCTACTGTTAGCAGCTAAAAGTGAGACAAGGTTTTCTTTAAATTGTGTTGTGCTGTAAGCAGAGCCCCTCAAGGCAATGTTTTGAGTCCTTGTATATTCCTCATATATGTTAATGATATGGTGAATGGAATAGAGAACAACATTCCTTTCTATGCTGACAAATCAAATCTGTTTGGATCCACATATCCACAAAGCCTACAATGTGACTTCCTTAAAATCTAAACAAGGGCTCAAGATTGGCAACTTGAGATCAACAGATGAAAGTGCAGTGTCCTTCCCTTTGTTAACAATGACCCCTGTCACCAGTACAAAATTTCTGATCCCATTCAATAATAAAACCCCAGTTCTTAGATAAGTCCCAAAGAAAGAAATCTAGGAGTGCTGTCAGATATACAGCTAAAGTTCACCAGCAACAAGCAGTAACAAGAGGGCACTCAAGCCTTGATCCTGTCAAACACAATATAACTAGTCACTCCTGCAAAGTCAAGCTGAAATCACCTATGGCTACATCCTTCAAGTCCAGACTTGGCTAGGAATGCAATAACAAGTCATGGAAATATGAGTGGGACTGTATGTCCTATTCAACTACCCACTGATGCCAACTTTGTCATGAGAGTGTCTTGCTAGGAGGCTGATACCACTTTGCATACCCAACCATTTTGCATACTCTATCTGAAGTTACTGTTATATGGCAGTGTCAACTTTAAACCACTCAAGAATGATCATCATAGGTAATACCTACCTTGTGTTCAACATTACCAAAGGAACTTAAATTGTACCTTTCCAGCAGACCTCTGTTATGGTCTGTCACTGGGCCACAACATAGTGACAACATTTCATCATGTTTGACATGGAGCAGATTTAATATGGACCTAAATCTTGCTCCAAAGTGGAATTTAGGTAATTAAGGGTAACAATCTAGATTAAGGGCTTCTATTAAGCTTGAAAGGCAGTTGACTACTAACAGCTTCTACACCTATCCCTCCCCTCTCCAAAGGATACTTCCTTTTCTTGACCTTTTATAAACCATGTTTTGCAAAGGTCAAACCATGCAATATAGATCCTCTACTCAAATGAGCAGAGGAAAACTGTTTGGACTCTTATACCTTGGCTTAATCCTAATTTATATGGTTTTAAAGATCTACAAATTTATTTATTAAATTTAAGAAAAAAAAACTTGATATGGCTTAAAATTCAACTGAAATAGCCTAACAGTAGCCTAATTGCATCTTCAAAGTCTAAGAAGAGCTTGAAAACTGACAATTAACCCTTAAGTAGCAGGGGGAAAAGGTTACACTATCTGCAAAGTTTGGTCTACAAGACCCCACTTTTTTAAAAATTAGAGAAAAATACTGTTGCACATTTATCCCAATTTTGCTTACAAAATATTCAGACATCTCAGTTAGAAATGTTAAAACACAAAAATCATCCTGCTAGCTATTTCCATATGGGGCAGAGGAACTTGGCATATTCTAAACATACATTTTATGTCTTTCAGGGGGTTTTAGGTCTTTGTGCCCATTGAGACTTGAAAAGTGTATAAAAAGATTACAAGCTCTTGTGTCTCTGTAATAAGCATCTGGCTTGTTTGTAGCATAGCTCTGGATTGTCAGTTGTTACATAGGAGACCACATTCTAGCTATAAAAGATCTTTTCCAGCCTAAAAACCAAAGAAAATTGGGATTACCTAAACAAATAAACTAAAAAGGGTCCAGTAAAAATGAAAATCTTTTCCTCTTGAATGTAAGACACTTAAATAAGTTGAAATCAAATTAATTATTCTCTAAGCTCATAAAACTAAAGTCTATTTATCTGATAAGCCCAAAAAAGTTACACAGACTGCAGGGTTGGGCCTGCTTGACCATATAGAACTTTATTTATGTAGGCTACCTGTAAGTGATTTTGATATATTCTTTAGCCAAGGTTTAGTATTCAACTGGGTAAATAGTTTGCTGTTTATATTATTGACTTACAAATAAAGTGAACATACCACTCAATGCCTTTTTTTATGCTCTTTCCAAATATAATAATCATGTTTGCTGCAAGTGAATTTTACCCCACCCCTATATATACCAATTCAGGGTATATATTTTGCACATTACAGAGGGGGTAAAGTTTATTTTGGATTCAAATGAGAGGTAAGTTTAAACTTTACCCCCACCCCCTCTAATGTGCAAATATATAGCCTACTCTGAATTGGCCTACATATAGAGGTTGAGGTAAAATTCATTTGGGAAAAATTCTACTTTAGCTACTTTTGACTATCTCGGAAAGGGGTTAGGTTAGAAAAAAAAAAGTTTCAGGGATGGGTCTACAGGCTAAAGTATGTCCCAGGAAGGTATTTATGAGTACCTACCTCTACTCCTTCTTTCTCTGGAGGGTCCTGACCTTTAAAAATTCATGTGTTACAAAAGTGAAACCTTACAAAATAGACCTTCTGCTTAATGAAGTACAACAAATTTTTTTTATTCACAACTTTGCTCAATCCCAATTTATATGATTTAAAGATATGCAAATATATTTCCTAGATTTTGAAAAAAAAACATAGATATGGCTTAAAATTCTACTCAAATAACAGGAATTGCATTTTCAGAACTAAAGCCAGACAAAAAGAAACTGATAACTGAAAGTTAAGGTAAAATTTTGTTTTGTCAAAATGTCTACCTGTCATGTAGGCAGATTTCAGGACCCTCTAGAGGGAAAAGGAGTGGAGGTAGGTACTTCAAATTACTTTCCTGGGACATACTTTAACATGTTGACCCATTGCTGAAAGTCTCATTTCCTAATCTAACCCCTTTCCAAGATAGCCAAAAGTAGCTAAAATAGAATTTTACCTTTATTTGTGGCAAAAGTGATTATTATATTTAGAAATAGCATAAAAAAGGCATCAAATGGTATGTTCACTTTATTTGTAAGTCAATAATATGAACAGCAAAATATTTACACTCAACTGGACCAAGGAATACACACAATATCAGCCTCCTAGCATAACCTAATAGTACAAAATAGACAGAAAACTTAGATCCAAACCCTGCCAGTTAAGGGTTTAAGCTACCATAACCTAATAGCCTATATTTTCATCAAAATTTATTAGGCTCATCACATTTAGACCTGTTGGACATGTAGTAAATTTTTTGCAGTTCATATTATTGACTTACAAATAAGGTAAACATACCACTTGATGCCTTTTTTTTATGCTCTTTCCAAATATAATAATCATTTTTGTCAGAGAAATAAATTTTAAACCACCCCTATATATACTAATTTAGGGTATATATTGCCCATTAGAGGGGTGGGGTAAAGTTTAGGTCAATATATACCAAATCATATTAGGCTATTGAGTTAGGACTAAAGTGGATACACCATTTGATGCCTTTTTTTTATGCTGATTACAAATATAATAAGCATTTCTATCGGAAAAGAATTTCAGCCCCCCCCCCCCCTATATAGGCCAATTTAGGGTTAGGTTAGGTATAGCCTATATAGGGGGGGGGGGCTGAAATTCATTTCCAATAGAAATGCTTATTATATTTGTAATCAGCATAAAAAAAAGGCATCCAATGGTGTATTCACTTTAGTCCTAACTCAATAATAGCCTATGATTTCGTATAATATATTGACCAAAGTTTAAACTTATCTCTCATTTACAACAGAAATGAAATTTACCCTAACTTCCCCTAATGTACAAATATATATCCTGAATTGGTATATATAGGGGTGGGGGTAAAATTCATTTCCAACAAATATGATTATTACATTTGGAAAGAGCATGAAAAAAGGCATCAAGTGGTAGCCTATGCTTAGGCCTACTTTATTTGTAAGTCAATAATATGAACTGCAAAGAATTTACCACACATGCTTCGACTATCAAAAGTTAGACCTGTTTTAAAAGCAAACTTCAAAGCCCTATAAATAAGAAAATAGGCTGGTACATATTAGTAATTTGGCAGCAATACCTTCTCAGGAGATGTTTTTTGCCCTGGATTCATTCTTGAGTTTCATTCCCCTAGTTAGTCTAAGCTAGGCTACTTTCCAAGATTGCAAGAAACCTCGGGGCCTAATCTAGAATTTAATGACACTGGAGAACCTCGATATTTGTCCATTAGGCTACTGGACAACTTCCTACAAAGGAGCCAAGTCTGGGTAGATTTGGAGCAGTTTATATTAAACCACCGGTAACAGAGAGTGCCCCAAATTTATCATAAAAATAATGTACACGTATTTACTTAAAATCGTGACCAGTTGACATTTATACAGCCTAGACTATTTTCTGAAGTTCTTCTTCTTTCTTCTTGCGTGCTTAAGGCAGTAATTTCCTCTGATTCTTCATCATCAATGAATAAAAATTCGGCGATTTCAAATTGTTTTATGCCAGCCTTTCCGATAAAAGACCAAGTGATGTAAGAATCATCCATGCTAATGGGGCCTTTGGCATTGCTACACAAGAAATTAGATTACAGAGCGTATGCACATAGTATGTTTTGATTTAGTTCAACTTTTACCACAAAATTTTCTCTTGAATATCCTCAGCCTTGGTAGTGTTTGATGCAGCTTAAGCAGTTGCAGTAGTAACGATAGTGATAGCATTAAATAGTAAAGTTTCCTACTACTAAAGGTAATACTAAACTCGACATAATTTGCAAAAATTTTTCAGAATATCATAATAAATCTCAAGACCTACCTTCCCTTGGTGGTAACTACCACTACATGATAAAGTGGGCTCCGCTGCCTTCGTATAAAGTAAAATATGTCATTGATAAAGTTTCCTACCGACCTCTTTCGGACAGGGTCTCTTAAAATTTGAAAATTGGATTACATCCGAGTCCTGGTATGAGGTAGCAAATTTAGAGTCCTCTGACGAAAAAGCTAAATTTTTGCAAGATAAATTAAGAAAAAACAAATATGAAGAATGCTTTCCTGAGAAAACTTTCAAGCGGTGCAACACAGATCGTCCTTACATAACACAAGAAATCAAAGATTTGATCCAGTTTAAATTCAACTAAGAAAAGAAGAGAAAACGGGAATTGCTATGCCTAATATGCTCCGCAACAAAGTTCTTAAAATGACAAGAAAAGCTGCGGCTGCGTATTACAACAAAAAAACTGATAATCTTTTTTAATCAAAACCTAGCGTGTGGTATAAGGAAATAAAACAAATTTGCGGAAAATCCCCAAGTGAGATTCTAAAGATGAGACAGTTACTAACCAGTTAAATGGTCATTTGGCCAGGGGCGCCAATTAGTGGGGGGCATGGGGGCCATTCCCCCTAGAGTTTGAAAATACCTTATTCTTTATATTTCACATCTATTTTCTATTTTAGCTATGTGCTATATTAAACCAGCAACTGGTCCAATAAATACAACCAACAAACTGGTGCCCTAATTCTATCATTAGGAGACAATCTTGTTTTGAAATGTCAAATGTCTAAAGCGCAACTCCATTCACGTGTTTACACTATTTTATACCTGAGTAGGATTAATTCAAAACTAAGCTTCATGTGGTCAGTATTTCTTTCTTGTTCTTGTGAAGAATTCGTTGTAAACTATGATTGTTGTATATTGCCTTTTCTAGTAGCTGGGAAAAGAAATGTGTTCTAGGGTTTCAAGGGGGTTTTGGTCAGCAGATTATTGACAATGTTGAATAGTTTATGCGATAACTAGTCCCAGTGGAGTGTATGGGTCTGTCGTGAACAGAAAATGTAAGTGATTGGTTTATGGGGTTTCTAAACGGAGTAATTTCACCATGGAGTATGGGAGTGATTTTATAAGTGAGTTTCTACGTGTTTCTTCAGCTCTTCTCTTGCCGTGTCTGAGTGAAGTCCTTATTTACTACTCGTTTAACTGCATCTATTTTAAACTACTGTACATAAACTTAGTACAATAAAACACATAGTTTATAGTGAAAGAGACTCTTCTGCCTCTTCCATAAGAACCCATAACTCTGAACGATTCGGCTACGCTTACCAAAATGCTTATCAAAGTAAACCCTATATCCGCAGAAAGCAAGGTTTACATCGTAATCAAACTATGAGTAAAAAGCGACAACAAACTTTGGATTTTTTTTTTCGGTGAAAATGCGGAAGAAAAATGAATAAACTTTAGTGCAAGAAACTGGCAATAGTGTCAGCACCCAATGTGTCGGGTTAGTTGAGATAAATTCCCCCACCTGTGACAGAATTTCGGAAACAAGCGGAACAATAGATGGCTCAGGTCAAAATGAAAGTTCGGTCTGCATCGCTGAACCCCTGCAGATTCCAGTAGCAGTCAAGAAACTCTCTCAGATATCTCTAGGACACGTCACGAAAACCAGCTCAACTTATTCTTGAGAGATATCCGGTTTCCACTTCTAATGGAAGGAAATTCAGTGCACATTACTATAAGACTTATGAATGGATTTAATACTCAAAAAACTTGAATTCCGTGTTTTGTTTTGCTTGTCGCCGTTTTTCTATGGGGACTCTAAGGGCTGGAGAAACTGCTGGAAAAAGGGCTTTCATTGAGTCAGGATTTTGCAAGTGGAAAGACAGTTCTGCTCTATTAAATCAACATGATGGTTCTGAAAGACATAGGCATTGTATGTCAGCATGAACGGAGTTTAAGATAATGAGTACTGATACTTCGAAATCTACAGCGAATGCCTTAATTCAATCCAGATCTCAAGAGGTTCAGAAGAATAGAGATTATGTGACGTACATTTTTCGCACTATTTGCTTTCTTGGCCACCAGGGTCTTGCTTTGAGGGGTCATGATGAATCAAAAACATCTGCAAACCGGGGTAATTTGGTTGAATTGATGGAGGAAATGTCTAAAGGCGATAAAAAGCTGAAGGCCAAGTTACAGCGCTGATATGGTCACTATTGCAGTCATCAGTACCAAAATGACGCAGTTATACTGATAGGAAATGCCTTGCGCCAAGATATTATTTCAGAAGTAAAATCAGCTAATTACTTTGCTATTCTTGTCGACAAGACAAAAGACGTCTCTAGAAAAGAACAATTAGCGATCCTACTCAGGTACATATCAAATGGAAAAGTAGTGGAGTGACCAATTGGCTGCTATCACATGCACAAATTAGACGCCGAGAGCTTATCCTCCTTGATTTGTGAAACTATAGAAATGCTTGGTGTAGAGTCGATGCTGTGTATTGCCCAATGTTATGACAGCGCATTCATTATGAGTGGGGAATTTAACAGAGTTCAAGCAAAGTTTAGGGAGAAGGTGCCTCATGCAGTTTATGTAGACTGTCATGCCCACAGATTAAACTTGGTTTTGACTGACTGCCTAAAAAATATCAGCAAACTTACTGAATTTTTCTCTGTGGTGCAAAGACTTTACACATTTATATCATGCAGCAATACTCGTCACGAGCTATTTGTGGAAACCCAGCATATTAGCGGGCAAAAGTCTTGGAGCTTGAGAGGACCATCCAGACTCGCTGGTTTTATGCAGTCTGCTCGATTTCGAAGGTGAAGGCCAGATTTGATTGTATTGTTGCTGTGCTTGCCGCAGTCTCTGATAGTTCCAACGGCAAGACAGCGTCTGAAGCAAAAGGACTACTGGACAAAATCAAGTCTGCCTCTTTTCTTTCAACTTTGCACATAATGGAAAAAGTGTTAGTCATTGTAAATTGTTTATCAGAGCAATTTCAATCCGGAAGTTTGTTGATTTATAAGGCACTTGCACTGATTTCTGGGATATATGAGACACTGCAAAAGCTGAGAAATGATAACAAATGGAACAACTTAAGCAAAAACATATCTGAATTCTTGGCTTTAAATGATATCCAGGAATCGAAATCTCCCCAATCTAAAACCAGTGCTTGAAGCAAGAGAAGTCAAGCCATTTCCATTCGTCTCAAAGACTTTTTTTTTCAAACTCAACAACCGGTAAACGCAACACCAGTCAGCCAGTTGTATCAGACTGCGGTAAACTTCTGTACTTTGAGGTAAAAGACCGTTTCACGAGTGAGTTGGACCAATGTTTCATGCAGAATATGCCTCTGCTCGACGCTTTATCAGCTTCGACCCCTCAAGTTCCGATTTTCTCAAATTTTCGAAAGTGGAAAGAGTTATGTATCATTACCAAGAGATTCTCGGCGTCGATGACCATGCCATAGAATCCCAGCTTTCTCTTGCAAAGCTGCATCTGTCAAAAATGATATTCCAAAAATGGATCTTCTTCGAGCTATCGAAATCTTATCCGACCTCCCAGTTGCCTATTCTGCAGTGCTAAAAGTGATGACGCTAGTTGCTACTTTGCCTGTGACCACTGCCAGTAATGAACGATTCTTCTCGGCATTAGGGCGTGTGAAAGACTATCTGCGATCGACGATGGGAAACGACAGACTCAATGATCTCATGATAATAGCCGTTGAAAAAGAGGAGCTAAAGAAACTGGATTTGGATAGATTAGTCGACGATTTTGCCAAGCAGCGACCTCGCCGCTACCCCCTGTTTTAGGTATGTTTGCTCAATGTTGTTCTTTTTTTGCGTCTTAATTAAAAAAATCGAAAAGAAATCCTTCGCCCCCCCCTACATTTTCGTGAATTGGCGCCACTGCATTTGGCCAGAATAATCTAGTCTTTGCCGCGTCCTGAAGCAAGTAAAACGAACCAAGAGTATCAGAAAATTCCACATGATGGCGTACCTTTACCTACTATTTCTGAGGATCAAGCTTTTAGTAGGATAAATAAACTTAAACGAATTAGTATTACTCCCATAGATATTCCTATTGAACTTATAAAAGCATTTCCTGACAAATTGACTAAGCCACTAACACAAATTTTTAATTACATTTTAACTTCTTCAGTGTACCCACAAATAGGGAAAACAGGTATGTTACTCCAGTCCCTAAAAAGATACTGAGCTTAGTTTTCGATGGTGTGAGGTCAATCACTTTGACCCCCTTGTTCACCAAAATATACTAAAGTTTTTTTTTTAGCAAATTGGATAAAAACTGAAGTTGAACCTCTCCTTGATCCTCAACAGTACGGTAAAAGAAAGAATACATCAACATCCCATTATCAAGTCAGTGTTTTACATTTTATTTTAAGCATGTTGATGAACTTGGTAAATGGCTAAACTTAATAATAATTGATTTTTAAATGGTTTTTGATTTGATTGATCATAACATTTGAATTTCTAAGCTTTTAATTGATTTTTGAGTGAATGTTGCTGTTGTGAAAATGATTCAGAGTTTTTTAATAAATAGGTTCCAAGTTTTAAAATATAAGAAGTCTTTCTCTGAACCCGAGCCAGTTTTTTGTGGTGTACCTCAAGGTACCATTCTGGTCCTATTCTTTTTCTACTTATGATCAATGATAACACTAATGATTGTGAAGACCGCTGGAAATGTGTTTGACGACCTTACCCTTGGAGAAATTTGTGAAGCAAATGAATGTAGCAAAACTCAAATTTTAATTGATGACGTGAAGACTAAAGCTTCCAGTTCAAATATGTATGTAAATGACAGGAAATCTTCAATTTTAACTGTTTCATTTTTAAATTTTTCTGAGCCAAATTTTCTACCAATTATCTCTGATTCTTTTAAAAGTAAGGAAGATTAAACTCTTGGGAGTTATTATTACCAGTGATTTAAAATGGGAAGCAAACCACGTCTAGTCTAATAAAAAAGGGGAATGCTGGGCTGCAGATGCGCAAGCTTATGTCGAAACATGGCACCCCTCCAGATCACCTCCTCCAAATATATACATCTTTTATTCGCCCAATCCTGGAATATGCAGTTCCTGTACTGAGCAAAGCACCAGGATCGAAAGAGCTCAGAAAAGAGCTCTAATGATAGTATCAAAGCAGGCAGAAATGTCGTATGAAGAGCTGCTGACAAAATTTAAAATGCAAACTCTGAAAAAGAAGAGAGAAACTGCATGGATTTTGGAAGAAAATCTCTGATCCACCCAATCCACAAAAGCCTTTTTCCCCTCAATCCCCAACAAAACGACTCCCGCGCAGGGTTGCAGTGCCTGTTGCGAAACTTCATCCGGTACGCAGTGCCCATCAGCGGTTAGCGAAAAGTTTTATATCTAGTTTCGTAAATATGTACAACAAAAATTTCTAACTATTGACCATCATATTTTTTACGTTTTTTTCATCAATTTTATTGTTTTCTATTTATTTTAATTTTGAATTTTTAACTAAGTGTTAATTTTTTTTTAATTATTTTTTACAATGAATTATGTTTGTCGTGAACGTCACGTTCTGCAAGATGATATATATATATATATATATATATATATATATATATATATATATATATATATATATATATATATATATATATATATATATATATATATATACATATATATATATATATAATTATATATATATATATATATATATATATATATATATATATATATATATATATATATATATATATATTATATATTATATATATATATATATATATATATATATATATATATATATTATATATATATATATATATATATATATATATATATATATATATATATATATATATATATATATATATATATATATATATATATATATATATATATATATATATATATATATATATATATATATATATATATATATATATATATATATATGGATAGTGTTTTTTTTTGGACGTAAAATTCAAATTCGGCGATAATGCTGTGATAGTAATTTTTAAAACAAAATTCTTCTATTCTATTAGCCGCTGTGGTATTAATATATGTGGTATAATAGTATTCATAACTTTAGTAGTAGGTATATTTGCCTTTTGAACAACTGGAGATCCGTCTCATGTTGCCCCTAAGGTTTCCTGTTGATAGAATAAGCCGTTCCAAAATATTACTAATATGCCCGCATCAGCAATCTGTATGCAATCTGTATGCAAATAGTATGTTTTGAATTGGTTCAACTTTCCCCTCAACGTTTCTTCGGATGTTTATTTCAACATCCTCTGCCTTAGTAGTACTGGCTACAGAAATAGTAGCTTTAGTGATAGTAGTGGTAGTTGTAGTACTAGTTGTGGTAGCAGTAGAAGCTGTGATAGTTGTAGTAGCAGTAGCGTGCAAATATTACATTTCTGGGCAATCAATCACCCCCTAATCATTTCCTGAAAATTCTAAATTAATACACTCAGCCATCCCTGAGTTACACTCTTTTGACAAACTGTTTGCACTTACCGTGTTTTGACTTAGTTTAACCCCCTCCTCAATATTCTCTGAAAGGCTTGCCTGAATGCTCTTCCCCTTTTTGGACAGTAAAGGTCAATCATGTCAACCGCTCTCAGTAACAAATACCACGTGTAAACAATGAACAAATTGCACAGCTTGCAGCCCGTGTCTCGAGTGCTGTGGAGGGGGCATGGGTGCCATATAGTGGGGGTAGGAGGGGGCGCCAGCCCCCTTCTGGCTGAATGATGCTGCCATATTTTTATATTTTTGTTTTGAGACTTCGACTATATAGCATTAAAACTGCAAATTAGACCAGGTAAGCTCCCACCCTGGAATTCAGCTTATGGGCACTCATGGGGTCCTATTAAACAGTTTTTTCATTCATATTAATCACAATATGAGTAAAAAAACAAAATAAAAAGTAGGCACACGTAAGAATCTGGCATAAAAGAATGTAAGGATATTTTAAGGGTCATGCACCAATCCATCTAAGGAGTACAAAGATTAAAGCTCATGATCAAAATAGAGGCTGGACAACAGAATAACAGTCAATGTATCGGAACTTGGGCTTAAGTATAAAAGGCAGGGAGATAAAAATAAGGATAGAAGAAACAAGCGCAAAATTGCCCCCCAGTTTCTTGGGGATAGACCAAAGGATGGCATAGGCAAACAGAAAGTATCACTCTGGTTGGATATGGGCTGGAGTCACCAGATGATCGATGGGAATGAAATTACCTGTATCTCCATGGAGATAGGGTCTAGTCAGGGAGAGAGCAACAAGAAGAAAAATTAATACTATGAAGCCTACAGTATCCTTCATAGTAAAGTAAGGGTGGAAGGGGACATTGTCAAGATTAGCATTAATACCAAGAGGGTTATTAGAGCCTCTCTGATGGAGGAATAAAAGATTGATTATGGTCAGACCAACAACTAACAACGGAATCAAGATGTGAAAGCAAAAAATCACGTCAGAGTATGATTATCCACAGCAAACCTGCCTCACAGTCAGTGCAACACATCATTTCCAGCGTGAGGTACTACTGAAACGAGATTTGTTATCACAGTAGCCCCTTAAAAGGACATCTGACCCCATGGAAGGTTGTACCAAGAAAAGCAGCAGCTATGACAAGGAACAATAAGGCGATCCCCATTATTCACGTCTCAAAGTAGTGGAAAGAGCAGTAGTTTATTCCTCGACCAATGTGGAACTAAATACGAATAAAGAAAAAAGATGACCTGTTAGCGTGGATGGCTCACAGCAGCCAGCCGTAATTGACGTCTCGACAAAAATGGGCAACTGTTGAAAAGGCTAAGTCAACTCTCGCCGTATAGTGTATCGCTAAAAAAAGTCCAGTGACAATTTGAATTACGACTCAGTGACCTAGGAAGGACCCACAGTTTCACCAAATAGAAATATCGACCGGCACGGGTCTCAAACTATTTTGAGGGTAGGTAGTGTCTTACGTAAAGATAACATTGGAATTATCAAAATTTAGTAAGATATTAAATTATTGATCGGAGCGGATTCTTACTTCTATTTTAAAAAAAATCAATAACTTGCAAGAGGACTAAAAATGTGTGATGAATGCTAGAGGCTCGCATTCATCATGCAGAAAGATAAAACATTTAGAAAACTAGTAAATTTTCAACAAATTGAGGGCCTATATTAATTAACGTTTTCTGGCTTGACCTTGGACAGTCACAATTCATGGTACTGTACTTAATAGTTGTTTAAAGAAGCTCTTTACTTTTCTTTAAAATACCATTTGTTAAAAAAGTTTTTAAATTAAGAATATAAAAACAACAGATTATTTTAATGTCTAACTACTCAAAGAAAAACTTTTGTCGAGAATTTGGAAAGTAATACACCCAGGAAATGTTCGCAACAGAGAACATCAGAACAATGCTTAGTTCCAATCCGGCAGTTCTAACCAATTCTTTAAAAGTGTGAGATTCAAGATAGACTTACCGAATTCAAACATATTAGCTATAGTTCGATTTTTTTTTTAATTCAGGTTCACTACAGTTCAGTATCTACAGGTCATTTTGAAAATAAGAAGGGGTCAATCGTAGTGTTGGGCAATTACTCAATATCGATATATCGGAGCGAATATCGATATCGAAACGTAAATGTCCATACCGAAAACGATATTTGAAAGTTTTTGACTATTTTTGTTTTTTTCTGCTATCTGCCGGTGAACTTCCTGCGGAAGAGAACATAAAAATTGTTTTGGAAATGGCTGAGAAGAAGAACAATGCTGTATTTAATCCATTGAATCAAACATGCTGATACACAAAATACATACCTGTATCCATAAGTAGCCAGTTCTCAAACCCAAAATACGTTTGGTAAGGGTGGCTCCGAAAAGCTTGCCTGTATAAAATGTCTTCTAGGTTTATAGGCTTTGTTCAGATCACACCTGTCACAATTGTCACATATCTTGATCTGCGTTTCATGAAAATGTATATTTCCCTGGCAATCTTCTCCAAGTTGAGAGTAAAATAGAGGGAGATATGGATTTGGCCTTTCGGGCAGCTGAATCTGTATCAATAGATACAATTGCCGTGACAGTTCCTGTGATTCAGCCAAGACAGAATCAAGCTAGTTTGTGGGGAGTACATGGCGGAGTTTCAGTAGTCAATGCAATGCATGCTTCGCCAGCAGCCAAATCCATAAAGGCTCTGCAGATTTTCAGTAGGAAGTCTTTAGTTAAAAAAAAACTGTTCCTTTCAAGGCGTGGAGGTCTCGTAATATGGGTCTCAGAAATATGTATACGAGGTGATCTTAAAATTAATGTTCACTGGTGTCCTTTATGAGAGTGTTTTCCAAGGCTAGTCAGTTAATCAAACAGTTCTTGGTAATAACCTGTAGTTAAGGAGCGAATCGGCCCAATAGTAACAGTAACTCTAAAAAATGGGATAACAAGATATTCATCAAAATAATTGGCTTTTTGTGTTGATTCCAAATATGTAAAATTCAGTAAGTTTAATTTACCCATCAAAAGCTACGAGCCTGAGAAAATGTGCATGATTTTCGAGAAAGGAGAGAAATACCCCCCAAAAGTCAAGGGATCTTAAAGAAAAGCTCACCATCAGATTCAGCATATCATGGAACCTTATTGTAAAGGTTTCAACCTCCTAGCTGCAAAAATGTGGATTTTTTTTTGTTAGAAGAAAGATCACGGATGCGTATTTTTTTTTCTCCAGGGTGATCGTATCAACAAATAGTTTGGGATAGGGCTCGTTCGGACGAAAATAAAAGTTATAGTTTCCCTTCAAACTGACCAAAAATATTGGAGGGTGATTAGCCCCCCTTCCATGCCCTTTTTTCTGAAGTCATCGGATCAAAATTTTGAGATATTCATTTCATTCACCATAGCTGAAAGATCAAATAACTGTGCCTCCAGAGATAATATAATCCACCAAAACTGGGGGGAAAGACTGTAGGTTATGAGTTTTGCCTATTAGAAGAGGATAATTTTCTGTGGGGGGATTTTTTGCCGGTAAAATTTTCCATGGGTAGGGAAGTTTCCGGGGATGAATTTAAAAGGGAGAATTTTACAGGGGAGAATTTGTCAGAACTCCTATACAAATTTTGTTCTCCTTTCTCTTTGCCAATTTAATTTTTCATGTAGAGATATTCCGGGGAAATTGTCATGACCCCTCCTCCACCAGTACCCAGGGGGAGGGCTATAAATTATGGATTTTTCCTATTGTTTACATATAGTATTTGGAAGTAAACGGACGTTTCTTAGGGAAGGGGAATTTTTCGCGGGGGATTTTCCACGATGAGAATTTTCCATGGGCAGGATAGTTTTCCAGAGATGAATTTTATAGGTGGAATATTACACTCGAGAATTTGCTAGAACTCTTGTACTAAATTATTTTACTTTCTTTTTGCTGATTCAATTTTACATCTAGAGATGTTCAGGGGAAACTATCCGGGGGAAATTTTCAGAGAGGTTAAAATTTCCTGGAGGATTTTTTCGTGGGAGGAGGGATTTCCAACGGGAGAGATTCTCCATTGGGAAGTTTTCCGCGATGGAAATTCTTCATTGTGGAATTTTCCGCGAGAGATCTTCCTCATGGGAGAATTTTCCATTGGAGAAACTTTCCATTTGGAGAACAGAATTTTCAGGAAAAATTTCCTATCAAGGGGTTTTTCCGGCTTGATTTAAAAAAAGATTAAAAATTAAATGAAAACCCAGTCCTTTTTCGAATGAAAGTAGGCTAAAGAAACTTTTCTAGGCGACATTGTCTGCAAGAGAATTTCTGGGTGGAACTTCCAGCAGGGATGGATTTGTCATGGGGAAGGAAGGTTTTACGCAGGGGAAACTTTCCATGAAGGAATTTTTGCTGGTGGAGGGGGGATTTTCAACAGAGGAGAGAGGCAGATTTCCTGGCATTATTAGGAAACGATTAGAAATTAAATATACAACAAATTTTAACTCTAACTTGGGAGGAATATTGAAAGTTAAAACGAAAAGATTTCAAATCCCGAATAACTTCAAACCTGGATTTCTATTATATTCCTTTATGTAATCGAAGTTTGTTTTCATTGTTGGATTTTATATTATTCAAAGTTTTAAAAAATATTGTGCTAAATACTCTTTAATAACAATTTTTCATTTAACTTTGGCAAAGCCAAGAGTTAATCTGAATAAAAAAAAAAACTGATCAGAAATATCGAAATCAATCATCGAAAGGGAAAATATCGATATATCGTTTAATCAAATTATCTCCCAATACTAGCTAATCGTAGTCCAAAACACATTATTGTCATATTTTGGTCCAAGCCTCCACAGAAGGTAAATGACCAAATGTATTTAAAAAAATATGATTTCTTTTGTTTCAGCCCCCAAAAGAAACGAAACGTGAAGCATCGTAGCTCAAAATCCCCCTGCAGAAGTCTTTAGTCACTTGTCTTGCGAAACTGAAAATTTAGTAGCCGTTTGGAACAAGATTGACCAACCTCGTCCAATAAGTAAAAATAGGAGCTTCCCCTAACTTTAGGGTTTACCAAATAGGCTAAACTCTCCAAAAATTGTTTCACCAAGGCATTATACATCAATTCCTTCATTGTTTCGATCAGGGTTGCCTACTGCCGACGTCAAAAAAGAGTGCAAATCAAGGCGAAAAAAGAGTGCAAATTGTTAAAAAAGAGTGCAAGTCAAAAATGTCCCTACTTTAATAAACATCTAAATGATGGGTTGGATAATGATTTTCATTCTTTTTTTTTGCCTAAAATGCAATGCTCTGCTTGAAATTTGCTGGTGTTTATTTTGATTTTTTGGATCTTTAACTGAACTATAGTTGACTTCATGAAATGTTCATATAAAGTGTTTTGTCTCCATTTTATCTAAATGTTTTGAAAGAAATATAAGAGGTCTAAGTAACTAGTTGTGAACTATAGCTGACTTGACTGTAGTCAAGTCAAGTTTCGTACCCTAGCAGCGAAACAAAAAATTGTGAACACATTCTTAGTCACACACAATAATTCTTCTTCTTTCTCTACTGGATTTTCTCCTTCTTTCCTTTTCTTGTAAATTTATGTTCAATTTTTATATGAAATGAATAGTTCTCGGGGACATTCCCAGAAGGTGGATAGCTGCTTGTTTGGCGAATGTACTGATTTGCTTTGAATACATTAAATTTGAGCAGATTAATATATATGAATAAATGGGAATGAGACAAAATTTCTGCGAAAGGGGTATATTTTAGATATAGATCAGAGAAAAAGATCTTTCTGGATTGTTTATCCTAACAACAGAGAAGTGCAAATTTAAATTTTCTACTACAAAAACCAAATCAATAGCTTGTAAAAAGTTCAACGATACATGTGACATAACATTTTATTTTGATGCATTTGCAGTGTCAATCGAGGGGAAGTCGGAACCCATCAATAACTACACAGAATTTCATAAACAATAATAAAGTTAATAAACCAAATTTGTTATTATATATTCACAGAATAGTTCCCAGCGCAATAAACAACAATAAATCACAATTTACTCCCAGCTCTTTTACAGCTACAAGGAAAATAGTTGTAAACAACTACACTTTTTACAACCACAAGTATATGCTACCTCAAAGGAATAAAAAAAAAAAACCTTGGAGGATACGACAATCTAAGGAAGACAATCTTCATGTGTACAAATATGAGGATATACTGGCATAAGTTCAACCTTGTAATAAAAAACGTACTCAGAAATTGACTTCGGAGCGGTCTAAAATTTCAAATAGAGTACAAATTGAAAACGAAGAACACAGACAACAAGCAACCATGGGATAGATCACGAAAACCTTGCGATTTTAAATGAAGGACGGGTACTAATATACCATGATCCCTCACTCCGTGCATGATTGCTTATAACTATCAGTAGTGAAATTTATTTAAGCAAGCAGAAGCAAAACGGATTTATCATACTTCAAAACAGCAAACAAAATTCTGTTTAGGTTCTAACTCATGTAGATAAATTAATAATTAAAAAGAGCAATCAAACGAGTTACAAAATATGTAAGAAATGGATTATCTTAGTCTCTTGTAAGCATAGTGCTTAAATAATAAATTACAGAATCATAAGTTCCTTAACACCCTGTAGAACAATAAAGGTTAAAATACAACCGACACACAGTAGACAGTATGCAAGTCTAGAAAAGAGGCAAGTATAAACAATACCATATTTATTTACGCTCTCTTCCTGTGTAGAAAAAAAAAAATCTTTTCTGTACTAGAAATATCAGGGAATAAATTCATTCTGTTGAGTAGTAGGTAGGTGATTCCCGCGTAAATGCATGTTAAATTTGGATTCAAGATGCTACCCAATCCTGACTATTGAGGTAAGTTTGAACTTTAAACCCCCCCCCCCATTGTGCAAGTAGTGATAGTGTATACAGTTTCAGGGATACAAGAATATACAGTGTATTTTCACAATTACAAGCCTGAGGCATGAATATACAGTCCAGTCTAACCGGTACATTGGCTTACCAAGGACAGTCACCTATTACTACGAACGATACATGAGTTACCAGACGGGTTTCTAAAGCAACACCCACGTTTTGGAACTAGGAGCGAAATTGTGTAATGCAATCAGACTGGTTTCGTTTCACGGGTTCATTAATAGAACAACTAATGTTTTTGAAAAGGGTAATTACTTCTAAGCTCAATAACCAAATTAAACTTCCGATGGTTAAGAATACGTCACGGGTAATTAAAGAATGAGGAATGGAATGCATCAACAATACAAAGAATATGGCCAGATACGTAATAGATTTGACGCCTACAAGAGACATTGGCACAAGGTATTCAATAGCTTAATTGGCTTTATATCATTTTTTGTAAAAGCTAACTCTAATTGCATAAAAGGGTATAGCATTTGCGAATTGGACTGTATGAACGATATTAATTGTTGATTGAATAGTAGGGATGTGAATGATCCTAATTAGTGATCGGACCGTATGAAGGTGGTAAAAAAGGGCTAAACTGATTATCAGTTAAGGTATACCCGAAGGGCTTGTCAACTCAGGCAATTTGTTATAAATTTAGAACAACATCAATCTACGAAAATGGTTAACGATGATAAAATGGTCCAGTGAGTTGATCTGGCTTTACTTCTTCGATGTGTTCTGTATAATACAGAATTGGCGTTTGAAAAGTGTTGTTAATTTAAAATAGAGTCTAACTTTATAGTATACTAAAAAGTTGATACTAAGAGAGATGTAGATGTCAAGAAAAGAATTTTAATAATGAAATTCAGAAGAATCCATAGAAATCCTTACAAATCAAGTAGTGAGGTGATTATAGGTTTGAAGCATCATGGATCATAACCACCAATGACCCTAACCACCAAGGACCTCAACCTCCAAAGGTCCCATACCTCCAAGGGACCCCTCCCTCCAACTGTTTGCCCCCCCCCCCCCTTCCCCATTTTTTTTTACTTTTTTGTTTTCGACGTAACACCTTTAAATTAGGTGTTGTTTTTCTTAGACCACACCGCCGTTCTAAGACGAACAAATAAACTTTCAAATGGGGATAAATCCATTTATTTAGACAGTGAAAATACAGGTACAAAAGTCCAGATATTTTGGTCACATATACAGCGACCGTCTTCAGTAGAAATACTAAAATAATAAAATTGAAACTAACATATTCATATGCAAGTTTATTTGAAATGTTTATTTGTTTGTCTTAGAACGGCGGTGAGGTCTAAGAAAACAACACCTAATTTAAAGGTGTTACGTCGAAAATACGTCGTATATATGGGGAAATGAGACCAACCCAGAAAACATCTAAAAACTCAACATTTGGTTTGCAATTAGAAGACACGGAAGGCTTTATCACATTCATTGGAAATTTGTTTTACATTTGGGCAAGATTAAAGAACAAAATTTACATTAAGAACTTTGAATGAACTTTGTCAATGAACTCTCTCTAAAAATAATCCAGTGAATAATCCGGAAGTTCATTATTTTGTGAATGACCCGAAAAATTATTTATTTTGTTGCATATAAATATGCTAGTTTCAATTTTATTATTTTAGTATTTCTACTGAAGACGGTCGCTGTATATGCGACCGAAATATCTGGACTTTTGTACCTGTTTTTTCACTGTCTAAATAAATGGATTTATCCCCATTTGAAAGTTTATTTGTTCATCTTAGAACAGCGGTGTGGTCTAAGAAAACAACACCTAATTTAATGGTGTTACGTCGAAAATACATCGTATATATGGGGAAATGAGACCAACCCAGAAAACATCTAAAAACTCAACATTTGGTTTGCAATTAGAAGACACGGAAGGCTTTACCATATTCATTGGAAATTTGTTTTACATTTGGACAAGATTAAAGAAGAAAATTTACATCAAGAACTTTGAATGAACTTTTGTCAATGAACTCTCTCTGAAAATAATCCAGTGAATAATCTGGAAGTTCATTATTTTGTGAATGACCCGAAAAGTTATTTATTTTGTTGCATATAAATATGCTAGTTTTAATTTTATTATTTTAGTATTTCTACTGAAGACGGTCGCTGTATATGTGACCGAAATATCTGGACTTTTGTACCTGTTTTTTCACTGTCTAAATAAATGGATTATCCCCATTTGAAAGTTTATTTGTTCGTCTTAGAGTGGCGGTGTGGTCTAAGAAAACAACACCTAATTTAAAGGTGTTACGTCGAAAATACATCGTATATATGGGGAAATAAGACCAACCCAGTAAACATCTAAAAACTCAACATTTGGTTTGCAATTAGAAGACACGGAAGGCTTTACCACATTCATGGAAATTTTTTTTACATTTGGGCAAGATTAAAGAATAAAATTTACATCAAGAAACTTTGAATGAACTTTGTCAATGAACTCTCTCTGAAAATAATCCAGTGAATAATCCGGAAGTTCATTATTTTGTGAATGACCCGAAAAGTTATTCATTTTGTTGCATATAAATATGCTAGTTTCAATTTTATTATTTTAGTATTTCTACTGAAGACGGTCGCTGTATATGTGACCGAAATATCTGGACTTTTGTACCTGTTTTTTCACTGTCTAAATAAATGGATTTATCCCCATTTGAAAGTTTATTTGTTTGTCTTATAACGGCGGTGTGGTCTAAGAAAACAACACCTAATTTAAAGGTGTTACGTCTAAAATACGTCGTATATATGGGGAAATGAGACCAACCCAGTAAACATCTAAAAACTCAACATTTGGCTTGCAATTAGAAGACACGGAAGGCTTTACCAAATTCAGTGGAAATTTGTTGTACATTTGGGCAAGATTAAAGAAGAAAATTTACATCAAGAACTTTGAATGAACTTTGTCAATGAACTCTCTCCTAAAATAATCCAGTGAATAATCCGGAAGTTCATTATTTTGTGAATGACCCGAAAAGTTATTTGTTTTGTTGCATATAAATATGCTAGTTTCAATTTTATTATTTTAGTATTTCTACTGAAGACGGTCACTGTATATGTGACCGAAATATGTGGACTTTTGTACCTGTTTTTTCACTGTCTAAATAAATGGATTTATCCCCATTTGAAAGTTTATTTGTTTGACTTGTTTGCTTTTTTTTAAACTTTTTATTATTATTTTTTTTAACATGTTATATTTTTTCAACTTTTTTTATATCTCTTAGAATGACATGTAACATACTTAAAAAAAATCACATTTAATATTTTCCAAATTCAAAATGAGAATGATATAGAAATGTTAGTCGTGACTTTTACTATTAGAAAAATATTGTTTTGTAGTAGCACTTTTTTTTCATTGGACTAAATTTTTTTTTTGGACTTCGAAATTATTCAACTTTTTTTTACATATCTTAAAATGACATGAAATATACTTATGGCTATAACATTTGTACTCTATGCTTGCTCAGAGACACGATGCGGCTTTCCCACTGGTACTTTATGGCGGGATTATCGACACTACCTAGTTTACTGCATGTATCAAATCAGTATTTTTTACGCAGTAGAACGATAAACACATAAGTCATATCTTTAAAAAGTGAAGATGGAGCATTTTAAGAAAGTTTGTTCACAAGATAGTGTTATTGTAGCATTGAATGCTGACAAGGAGAAGTATTTAAACTATGAAATGAGTAAAAGTGGTAGCACTATCGGAAACGTATGCGTGCATTGTCATGACAGTAAGGAATTAAATTTCTTTGGAGTACCGAAAAAATTCAACTCTTATGTTGGTGGATATCCGAGATTGAGATCTCCAGAGATGATTACACTCAAAGAGAATGCTAACATAAAAATAATCGTTGATGATAGAGGACAACTCCTTGCTACTGTTGCATGTAACACATTACCTACTGATACATCCTATCGTCAGCTTTCGGGTATTAACATTCAACGGAAGGTCAAAAGAAGAAAGGCTTACTCTTCTACTAATATCATAAACCATATCTTGTCTACGTGCCGAAACTGTTAACCTGTGTAAAAACAATGTTGTAATACACAGTGAAATTGCCGGAAAAATAAAAAGGGGATTGGTAGAAAATATCAATAAGGAATATAAAGATGAATCGATGAAAAAAAATACCAGCAAACGTTACTACCATTGTTCAAATAGTTAGTGAACCAAATAATACCATAGACAAAACGCATTTTGAACCTTTCGGTGAAACACCAGTGAAAATTGTGTATTACTCAAAATGGAATAATGATTCTTCTACTGATTTCGAGCTAAGAGAAGACAATAGCTACAATATCAAGAGAGAACATGGTGAACTATTTCATGGAACAGATTCAAAATGTCTAAAGTTGACCATTGATATTAATAATGTATCGTAATATATTTTTTTATTATATTCTACATGGTTTTATTTAATTAAAAATATATTATGCATTTACATTGTTATCTGTTCATTACTTTTAGAGTATGCTAGCACATCAAACGTTTAGAATGTCTATTAAAACATCGGAGATGTAAGAAAAGGAATTTACATACATCTATTGTCATACACATGGGACAACATTGACAAAATATAAGTATCAGAGTAAATAAATTTTTTCTATCAACATCTTTTTCAGATAGATCGGATAAAATTGACTAAATCTAAGTATCAGATTGAATAAATTCTTTATCAACATCCTTTCTCAGATACGTTGGATAAAATTGTCAAAATCTATGTATTAGAGTGGATAAATTCTTTATCAACTTCCCTTTGTCTGATACATCAGATAACATTCACAAAATCTGTGTATTAAAATGAATAAATTCCTTATCATCATCCTTTGTCGGTTACGTCGGAAAAAAATAAGAAAATATAAGTATCAGAGTGAATAAATTCTTTGTCAATGTCTTTTTGACAGATATGTCTGATAATACTGACTATATCTAAGTATCATAGTGAATAAATTCTATATCAACTTCTTTGTCTGATACATCAGTTAACATTCACAAAATCTAAGTATCAGAGTGAATAAATTCTTTATCAACATGCTTTGTCAGATATGCTTGATAAAATTGAGAAAATCTAAGTATCAGAGTGAATAAATTCTTTATCAATGTCATTTGACAGATACGTCTGATAACACTGACATAATTCAAGTATCGAATTGAACAAATTCTTTATTAAAATTATTTATCGTTATCATTTGTCAGATACGTCGGATAACATTGACAAATTCTATTTATTAAAATGAATAAATTCTTTATCATCATCCGTTGTTGGATATGTCATTATGAAAAAATTGTAAGTAAGTAAGTAAAAAACTCTTTCTTGAATTCACTTCTTGAATACGTAATACAGAAATTTAACTCAGGAAATTATGAAAAAATTGAACAAATTCTTTATTAATATTCTTTATCGATTGGATTCGCTTCCTGGACAGACAATACAGAAATTTCACAAAATCTAAGTATCAGAGTGATTAAATTTTATATCAACATCCATTTCTCGGATACATAGGATAAAATTGACAAAATCTATGTGTTAGAGTGAATACACTTTTTTTTATCAACATCTTTTGTCAGATACATCGGATAAAATTGACAGAGTCTAAGTGTCAGAGTGAATAATTTTTTTTATCAACATCCTTTGTCAGATACATTGAATAAATTGACAAAATATAAGTATCAGAGTGAATAAATGCTTTATCAACATCTTTTGCCGGATAAAGTTGACAAAATATAAGTGTCAGAGTGAATAACTTTTTTTTATCAACATCCTTTGTCAGATACATCGAATAAAATTGACAAATTCTATGTATCAGAGTGAATAAATGCTTTAACAACATCCTTTATCGGATATGTCGGATAAAATAGACAAAATCTAAGTATCAGAGTGATTAAATTCTATATCAACATCCTTTTCTCGGATACAGAGGATAAAATTGACAAAATCTAAGTGTTAGAGTGAAGAAATTTTTATATCAACATCCTTTGCCAGATACAACGGATAAAATTGACAAAATCTAAGTGTCAGAGTGAATAATTTTTTTTTCTTATCAACATGCTTTGTCAGATACATCGAATAAAATTGACAAAATGTAAATATCAGAATGAATAAATATTTTATCAACATCTTTTATCGGATATGTCGGATAAAATTGACAAAACCTAAGTATCAGATTGATTAAAACCTAAGTATCAGAGTGATTAAATTCCATATCAACAGCCCTTTTCTCGATACATGGGATAAAATGGACAAATAATAAGTATCAGAGTGAATAAATGCTTTATCAACATCCTTAAATGCATTATCAACATCATTTGTTGGGTATATCGGATAAAATGACAAAACCTAAGCATCAGATTGATTAAATTCTATATCAACATCCATTTCTCGAATACATGGGATAAAATTGACCAAAGCTAAGTGTCAGAGGGAATAATTTCTTTTTATCAAAATCTTTTGTCAAATACAGCGATTATAATTGACAAAATCTAAATATCAGAGTGAATAAATACTTTATCAGCATCCTTTTTCTGCTATGTTGGATAAAATTGACAAAATCTAAGTTACAGAGTGAATTAATTTTTTTTATCAACATCTTTTGTCAGATGCATCAAATATAATTGACAAAATCTAAGTATCAGAGTGAATAAATGCTTTATCAGCATCCTTTGCCGGATATCTCGGATAAAATCTAAGTATCAGAGTGATTAAATTCTATATCAATATCCCTTTCTCGTATACATGGGATAAAAGTGACAAAATCTAAGTATCAGAATGAATAATTGTTTTTTTATCAACATCTTTTATCAGTTACAACGAATATAATTGACAAAATCAAAATCTAAGTATTATGAAAAAATTGTAAATAAGTAAGTAACAAAATTTTTCTTGAATTCACCTCTTGGATACACAATACAGAAATCTAGTTCAGGATATTATGAAAAAAATTGAACAAATTCTTTATTAACATTCTTTATCGATTGAATTCACTTCCATCAGCATCCTTTGTCAGATACATCGAATAAAATTGACAAAATATAAATATCAGAGTGAATAAATACTTTAGCAACATCCTTTATCGGATATGTCGGATAAAATTGACAAAATCAAAGTATCAGAGTGATTAAAATCTAAGTATCAGAGTGATTAAATTCCATACCAACATCCCTTTCTCGGATACATGGGATAAAATTGACAAAATCTAAGTATCAGATTGATTAAATTCTATATCAACATCCATTTCTCGAATACATTGGATAAAATTGACAAAAGCTAAGTGTCAGACTGAATAACTTTTTTTTATCAACATCTTTTGTCAGATACAACGAATATAATTGACAAAATCTAAATATTAGAGTGAATAAAGGCTTTATCAGCATCCTTTGTTGGACATGTTGGATAAAATTGACAAAATCTAATTGTCAGAGTAGATAATTTTTTTTATCAACATCTTTTGTCAGATACATCAAAAATAATTGACAAAATATAAGTATCAGAGTGAATAAATGCTTTATCAGCATACTTTATCGGATATCTCGGATAAAATCTAAGTATCAGAGTGATTAAATTTTATACCAATATCCCTTTCACAGATACATGGAATAAAATTGACAAAATCTAAGTATCAGAGTGAATATTTTTTTTATCAACATCTTTTATCACTTACGACGAATATAATTGACAAAATCTAAATATCAGAGTGAAAAAATGCTGTATCAGCATCCTTTGTCGGATATGTCGGATAAAATTGACAAAATCTAAGTGTTAGAGTGAATAAATTTTTTTTTATCAACATCCTCTGTCAGATACATCGGATAAAATTGCCAAAATCTAAGTATCAGATGGAATAAATGCTCTATCAACATCATTTGTCGAATATGTCGGATAAAATTGACAAAAATCTAAGTACCAGAGTGAATAAATTCATTATCAATTGTATCAATTTTTCCTATGTATCAATTGTATCATTATCAATTTGTCAATTTTATCCTATGTATCCGAGAAATATATGTTGATATAGAATTTAATCACTCTGATACTTAGATTTTGTGAAATTGCTTTATTGTCTGTCCAGGAAGTGCATTCAATCGATAAAGAATATTAATAAAGAATTTGTTCAGTTTTTTTCATAATTTCCTGAATTAAATTTCTGTATTGTGTATCCAAGAAGTGAATTCAAGAAAGAGTTTGTTGCTTACTTACTTACAATTTTTTCATAATGATATATCCAACAACGGATGATGATAAAGAATTTATTCATTCTAATAATTAGATTTTGTCAATGTTATCCGACGTATCTGACAAATGATAACGATAAAGAATTTTGATAAATAATTTGTTCAATTCGATACTTGAATTATTTCAGTGTTATAAAACGCATCTATCAAAAGACATTGATAAAGAATTTATTCACTCTCATACTTAGATTTTTCACTCTCATACTTATATTTTGTGAATGTTATCTGATGTATCAGATAAAGAAGTTGATATAGAATTTATTCACTATGATACTTAGATATGGTCAGTGTTATCAAACGTTTCTGTCAAAAAGACATTGACAAAGAATTTATTCACTCTGATACTTAGTTTTTCTCAATTTTATCCGACGTAACCGACAAAGGATGATGATAAGGAATTTATTCATTCTAATGCACAATTTTGTGAATGTTATCTGATTTATCAGACAAAGGGAAGTTGATAAAAATTTATCCACTCTAATACATAGATTTTGACCATGTTATCCAACGTATCCGAGAAAGGATGTTGATAAAGAATTTATTCAATCTGATACTTAGATTTAGTCAATTTTATCCCGTGTATCTGACAAAGATGTTGATACAAAAATTTATTCACTCTGATACTTATATTTTGTCAACGTTATCCCATGTGTATGACAATAGATGTATGTAAATTCCTTTTTTACATCTCCGATGTCTTAATAGACATTCTAAACGTTTGGTATGCTAGCATACTCTAAAAATAATGAACAGATAACAATTTAATGCATAATATATTTTTAATGAAATAATGCCATGTAGAATATTAATACAAAAATATATTATGATACATTATTAATATCAATGATCAACTTTGGACATTTTGAATCTGTTCCATGAAATTTTCACCATGTTATCTCTGGATATTGTAGCTATTGTCTTCTTTTAGCTTGTAATCAGTAGAATAATCATTATTCCATTTACAATTATACACAATTTTTACTGGTGTGTCACCGAAAGGTTCAATATGCGTTTTGTCTATGGTATTATTTGGTTAATTAACTGTTTGAACAATGGTAGTAACATTTGCTGGTACTTTGTTTTTCATCGATTCATCTTTTTATTCCTTATTGATATTTTCTACCAATGCCCTTTTTATTTATCCGTCAATTTCACTGTGTATTACAACATTATTTTTACACAGGTAACAGTTTCAGCACGTAGACAAGATATGGTTTATGATATTAGTAGAAGAGTAGGCCTTTCTTCTTTTGACCTTCCGTTGAATGTTAATACCCGAAAGCTGACGATAGGATGTATCAGTAGGTAATGTGTTACCTGCAACAGTAGCAAGGAGTTGTCCTCTATCATTAACGATTATTTTTATGTTATCATTCTCTTTGAGTTCAATCATCTCTGGAGATCTCAATCTCGCATATCCACCAACATAAAAGTTGATTTTTTCGGTACTCCAAAGAAATTTAATTTCTTACTATCAGGACAATACACGCATACGTTTCCGATAGTGCTACCACTTGTACTTATTTCATAGTTTAAATACTTCTCCTTGTCAGCATTCAAGGCTACAATAACACTATCATGTGAACACACTTTCTTAAAATGCTCCATCTTCACTTTTTTAAAGATATGACTTATGTGTTTATCGTTCCACTGCGTAAAAAATACTGATTTAATCCATGCAGTAAACTAGGTAGTGTCGATAATCCCGCCATAAAGTACCAGTGGGAAAGCCGCATCGTGTCTCTGAGCAAGCATAGAGTACAAATTTTGTAGCCATAAGTATATTTCATGTCATTTAAGATACGTAAAGAAAGTTGAATAATATCGAAGTCCAAAAAAAAAATGTAGTCCAATAAAAAAAAAGTGCTACTACAAACAATATTTTTCTAGTAGTAAAAGTCACGACTAAAAATTTCTATATCATTCTCATTTTTAATTTGAAAATATTAAATGGGATTTTTATGTTTTGTTTTAAGTATGTTACATGTCATGCTAAGAGATATAAAAAAAAGTTGAAAATATATAACATGTTAAAAATAATAATAAAAAGTTAAAAAAACATAAAAAAATAGGGGAGGGGGGGGGGAGGGGGGGGGGGAGGGGGGGGGGGGAGGGCAAAAAGTTGGAGGAAGGGGTGCCTTGGAGGAATATGACCTTTGGAGGCTTAGGTCCTTGGTTGTTAGGGTCATGGGTGCTTATGATCCATAATGCTTCAAACCTATAATCACCTCACTACTTGATTTGTAAGAATTTCTATGGATTTTTCTGAATTTCATTATTAAAATTCTTTTTTTGACATCTACATCTCTCTTAGCATCAACTTTTTAGTATACTATATCGTCAGACTCTATTTTAAATTGACAACACTGTTCAAAACGCCACTTGTGTGTTATACAGAAAATATCGAGGAAGTAAAGCCAGGTCAACTCACAGGACCATTTTATCATCGTTAACCATTTTCATAGATTGATGTTGTTCCAAATTTATAACAAATTGCCTGAGTTAACAAGCCCTTCGGGGTTACCTTAACTGATAATCAGTTTAGCCCTTCTTTTTTTACCACCTTCATACGGTCCGATCACTAATTAGGATCATTCACATCCCTATTATTCAATCAACAATTAATATCGTTCATACAGCCCAATTCGCAAATGCTATACCCTTTTTTGCAATTAGAGTTAGCTTTTAGGCAAAATGATATAAAGCCAATTAAGCTATTGAATACCTTGTACCAATGTCTCTTGTAGGCGTCAAAACTATTACGTATCTGAGCATATTCTTTGTATTGTTGATGCATTCCATTCCTCATTCTTTAATTACCCGTGACGCATTCTTAACCAATGGAATACCTTTTCGCAAATACCTTTTTGCAAAAAAAAATCGCAAATAGAGTTATTTTTTTTACGCAAATGGTACAATTTTCAACTTAAGACCATCCTATTTATAGCATTCCCTTCCTCATTCTTTAATTACCCGTGACGCATTCTTAACCATGGGAAGTTTAATTTGGTTATTGAGCTTAGAAGTAATTACTCTTTTCAAAAACATTAGTTGTTCTATTAATGAACCCGTGAAACGAAACCAGTCTGATTGCATTGCCACAATCTCGCTCCTAGTTCCAAAACGTGGGTGTTGCCTTAGAAACCCGTCTGGTAACTCATTGTATCGTTCGTAGTAATAGGTGACTGTCCTTGGTAAGCCATTGTACCGGTTAGACTACACCGTATATTCATGCCTCAGTCCTGTAGTCGTGAAAATACACTGTATATTCTTGTATCCCTGAAACTGTATACACTATCACTACTTGTGCAAACATACACACCTGAATTTGTATATAGCGGTAGGGTAAAGTGAATTTTCGCCAAAGGCGATTGTTATTTTCGAAAGAGCATAAGAAAAGGCATCGAGTGTATTTTCACTTTATTCATAGGTCAATAATATGAACCGCTTAATATTTACCCATTTTTTCATTGTCATTTTCAATTGGCTCCAATATTTTTGGCCCTGCATTCATTTTTGAAAGTGTCATTCACCTAAAATAGACCCTAGACGGTGAATCATTTTTATCAAAAGCTTCCGCCAGTTGATTGACCCAAGCATGATTGACTGTCTAGGAACCTGTTTGACGCTTGAGTGACGGAGATTGATAGAAAGTCTGGACTCAATCATTTTGATCAAAAGCAGTGTGTTAGATTAGCTTTGGTCGGAATTAAAGGGCTGATTGAAGGGTCGACTGAAGATTAATTAAAGCACACGTCAATAGATTGCCGGAAGATTTTGATCAAAATGATTGACCGTCAGGGCCTCCTCAACTCAACTGCTTTCCAAGATAGCAAGAAGTATCTAAACTACAACTTTAAGCTATCCCATATTTTCCCTAATGTACCCTTTCATGTTATTTAGATTGTAATAGATTGTATTGAGCCATTTTTAGGGGGAACAGCTGGATCAGGTTCCCTGGGTACTGCAGAAAAAATGCATGGCAGTTATACTATCTAGTTTGTACATTACGGGGGGGGGGGGTAAAAATGGTAGAAGTCGTTTCAAAACGCGCTAACTACAATTTACCAGCATGTTTAGAAGTAAGAATCGTTTTCTTAACATTTTCCGTCTCAATCTTCAACTTAAATAGGTCTTTATTTCTCAAAGCTGCACAAAAAAGGAAAATTAATTTTTTGTGCTGATGAACAAAAAATATCACAATAATGATCGACAAAAAATGGATTTGTTGAAAAATTTGGTACTTGTGCATTAGCCAGTACACACTTGAGAAGTGAAGTTAGGTTAATCCTAGGGAACTATACCCTTTAGTTTATATAATAGTATAATTTGGGCTATATTTTCAGTTTAGGGGGGGGAAGGCTAAAGTGTTTGGATAGCACCCCTAACCTAAACACCCCCCCCCTTGTGTGCAAATATATAGCCGAAATTGTACAAGTCCAATGCATTCTGTCTAAGTCCAATGCATTGGACTCCACTAACTCCAATGCATATCACCCGTCGCTTGTCTTTGTAGCTATGAAACCGGTTTTCTGAGATCTAACCTAATCGTAATTATTGAGTGTGTACTGGCTAATACACAAGTACAAAAATTTTGTTCCGAATCCGAACTTGCAGTCAAAATTGGCTTCGTGCAAATTGCCTGGAGGATTTTTTTGTGGGGAGGGGGGATTTCCAACGAGAGATATTCTCCATGGAGAAGTTTTCCGTGAGAGAAATTCTTCATAGGAGAATTTTCCACGGGAGAAAACTTCATTTGAAGTATAGAATTTCCAGAAATAATTTCCTATCGAGGGGTTTTTTCTGGCATGATTGAAAAAAGATTAAAAATTAAATGAAAACTCAGTCTTTTTTCAAATGAATGTAGGCTAAAGAGAATTTTCTAGGCGATATTGTCTGCAAGAGAATTTCTGGGTGGAACTTCCAGCAGGGATGGATTTGTCATGGGGGAGGGAGGTTTAACGCAGGGGAACTTGTAATTTTGCATGTATCATAGATGTAAAAAAACGATACGACTGCTCTGGGGGAAATGATGGTGTAACTTACGGTCATGAAAATGTAATCATAAATATGACGTCACACATACGACTTCTTCTTTCGAAAATAAAGGCTCTAAACGAATATCCTAAAACTCCTGACAAATCTAGATTATTTTTCAAGGCATTAAATCTCAGAGATTCTCAGAGAATCAGAGAGATTCTCCATGGAGAAGTTTTCCATGAGAGAAATTCTTAACGGAGAATTTTCCACGGAGAAATTTCATTTAGCGTGTAGAATTTTCTAGAAATAATTTCCTATCAAGGTGTTTTCCGGCAGAATTTGAAAAAAGATTAAAAATGAAATGAAACCAAATCTTTTTTTCAAATGAAAGTAGGCTAAAGAGAATTTTCTAGGCGATATTGTCTGCAAGAGAATTTTTCTGGGTGGAGCTTCCAGCAGGGATGGATTTGTCATGGGGGAGGGAGGTTTAACGCAGGGGGAACTGCTGGTGGAGGGGGGATTTTCCACGGAAGAGATTGGCAGATTTTCTGGCATTACTAGAAAACGATCAGAAATTAAATATATAAAAAAATTCAACTTTAACTTGGGAGGAATATTGAAATTTAAAACGAAAAGATACCATACCGCAAATGAGGGGAGATAACCTCTCCTCAATACCTCGCTCTATAAGCAAATGTTTTATTTTATGTCCCAATTTTGTAAGAACAACTCCTGAAACAGAAGGGCTATTTAATAAGAACAAGAAGCTTTTTTAAAATACTAAAAAAAACGTTTATGAGGGGCATCTCTCTCATATGCGGAATAATTTCGGTTCGTTTCAAGTTTTATATGCTGACCCTTACTTTCAGTTGAGAAAAAAAAAAAATTATCAACGTAAAACCAATTATCGGGGAAAAACATTTGACATGTCGCTGATGTTGAATAGCCAAAATTAGTCAACAGATTATCTTTCTTTATACTCAGACCGAGTAATTTCAAAGCTAGATTTCTATAATATTCCTTTATGTAATCGAAATCTGTTTTATTGTTGGATTTATATTATCCAAAATTTAGAAAATATTGTGCTAAATACGCTTTAATAACAATCTTTTATTTAACTTTGACAAAGCCAAGAGTTAATTTGGATAAAAAACTGATCAGAAATATTGAAATCAATAGTAAAAATATCGATTAATTAAATTATCACCCAACACTAGTTAATCGTATTCCAAAACACATTATAATCATATTGTGGTCCAAGACTCCAAAGAAGGTAAATGACTAAATAAATTTAAAAAACAGGATATCTTTTAAGCATTGTAGCTCAAAATCCCCAACGCAAGTCTTTAGTCACTTATCTTGCGAAACTGAAAATTTGGAAGCCGTTTGGAAACAAAATTGACCAGCCTCATCCAATAAATGAATAGAAGCTTCACCTAATTTTAGGGTTTACCAAACAGGCTAAGCCCTCCAGAACAAGGTTGCCACCAGATCAAAAAAGTTTCGTAACGTCCAAGCTCTTATAAACGTAACTTTTTTGTAACTTTTGATAGGAAAGTCTCTTTTCAAGGCAGGGTGCCTAATTTCGCTATCAAGAGCGATACTTAAAGGGGAAAGAGGACTTTGTTGCCTCTATAATTTGAACAATATATTTTTACATAATCTCATTAAAAATGTTTCCTCCAACTGTTAAAGGAGCCTAAAAAGTATACAATAATAACAATTCATGGTTCTTTGCCTTAAGAAAATTCCTGTTTATTTAACTGCAAGTGCTGCTTCCGGTTTACCTACAGAAGAGAAAGACACCCCCCCCATTGATGCGTGTATATAACCCAAGGCTACTATTTTGCTGATTTGTTTTTGTGGTTTTTAATTGCCATTATTGGTATTTTAAACAAAAAAGTCTGAGAATGTAGTTATTTAAACCAAAAGTTGACGAGTAATACGTACAATATAAAAGGCAAATCAATAAACACAGGACAAATAAGAGTTTTTCAGAAAAGAAGATAACCAACTAGATTCTTTTATTGTTAAATTTCAACAAAAACAATTTTAATAGATCCAGCTTCTTACAAAGACCCAAAACATCATTTTAATTGCTCCCTTCCCATCTAATATTTTAGATTGGCTAGGTCTCAGTCTCGGGGTGCTACCATTTCATCTAACCGTCACAAAGCACTAAACGTCATTTCGTCGATAAGGAAAGTCCGTCAGAACGTCGACAGTCATAACATCGACACGTTAGGACATCGACAGTCACAATCACTACCCATCAGAACGTCGACAGCCATAACATCGACACGTCAGGATATCGACAAAACCCGTCAGGACACCGGCAAAAAAAAAAATTTATAAGTATATAATAGTAATAAGTATATAATAGTTTAGAAACAAAGTTCGGCTATGTATTAGCACATCAGGGGGGGGGGGAGTGTTGGTAAAGCCTAGCATATATTAAATACGTAACCTAAACCTAACCTAGGTACCTTTTCCCCCTAACCCTAAAAAACTAAAGTTTTCAAATTTTAGATGTTATGACGGATTTTGTCGATGTCCTGACGTGTTGATGTTATGACTGTCGATGTTTTGACGAGTAGTGATTGTTACTGTCGATAAACTGACGTGTCGATGTTATGAGTATCGATGTCCTGACGGTTAGTGGTACTGACGGATTTTTGTCGATGTTATGACGGATTTTGTCGATGTCCTGACGCCTTCCCCTCAGTCTCACCTCCTCCAGCTTCAAATTTGCATCGCTCCAACATAAAGATTTGAGCACTTCCGAGTGACAAAGTTTTTTTGTATTATTTTATCGAACAAAAAAATATTTCAATCGTGTCTCTACTCCTATATAAAACAGCAGTTATTTTATGTAAATACCTTTTTTTCCGTTTTTAATTTGAATTGTAACTCCCAACCAAAAGAAAGCAAGAAACAAAAGAAGAGTTCACACAATTCAACCACAAGAATGTTAGCGTAAAGCCGTTTTGATGGGTCTCACAAGTCCAGGCACATACAAAGAATTTTTAGGGGAGGGGGTCAAACAATAAAAAAAAATAAACTCATTTTCAAAATGAACAAAAAGTAGAGAATTATTTTTTTTTCTCAAGAATATATTAATATAGTGAACACGAGGGGCACAAAAAGCATTGACCAAATTTATCTAGGTTTTAATGCATAAACGAAAAAAACACAGTCGACGAGTTGAGGAAAACAAGTAAAAAAGATCAAATTATGCAAAAACAAATAGATTTTTTGCTCCTAATTTCCATTTATATTTATAGATTCTGTAAAAAAAAATATTTTCAATTTTTTAATTTTCCAATTAAAAAAAATATATAATATCTCATCCAAGATCTCAACCTAAGTTAACACAGCCTCAGGAAGTGTTCTTACCGTTGGCTATACTGATAAATGTAGGAAGTAACTGAACATTCGGAAGTGGTTGAAAAACAGTTGACAAATTAAAAAAAATTGTGTGACAAAGAAATAAATAGTGATGGAACTCAGTGATTTGATAAAAAAGAACTGGAAAGGATTAAAAAAAAATTAGGGGGGATAATAAAAAACATATAATTTAATAAAGAATCTCCGAGAAATTCGAAGAAATCTAAGTTTTCAGGGGGTTGAGGCCCCAGTCCAACCTGCGTGGTCCCTATGAATGAGTTTCCAAGTAAACTGTAAGCCTACCCTATACAGATACAAGACGGTTTATCTTCTTCATAAAAATGAGCACTAGTCTAGTTGTCTCTTTCTAAAGCCAAATATTTAGTGATTGTCTTTTCTGAAGAAAACATGCTAAACACACAAAAGCAGTACCATTGAATTCTTTACTTTATTACTATTTCCAAATATCCTTTTCTGAAAATACACCCACCCCCCTGATGGTCTAGGATATAGCCCTGGGAATATATAAAGAAATCAACCAGTAAAACTCTTACTTTACAATATGAAAGAACATGAAAGAATAGGCCTATATAACAAGAAAGAATGTCATCACAAGATTCGACACAACGATGAAATGTATTTATATAGTTAAATATGGGACCTCAGATGGGGAGGGGGGGGTATAATGTCAAAAAAGTGACCATGATACCTGAAAAGTCTACCATAAAATCAAAAATTCCGGCGCAACTAACCAACCCCCCTCCTC